>JANAVB010029815.1:2710443-2893192 GCA_029216955.1 Iris pallida
TATGAATAGCGAACTTATCTAATTTAACCTTAAGTTATCAATGTTTTCAAACACTGAAGATTGAAGTTCAGTAATGATAAAACGTTAACAAGGCTAAATTATTTATGAAGGCAAAAGATTTTCTGAATCAAAACCATATCGAGCTGAATATTCATGTATAGGTAGTGTGTTATATTTTTGATGCAACTCGGCCTTCATTGTGAGAGGGAATTGCTCTGCAACAACTGGTGCCATGTAACTATATTAAAGGTGAGGTATGCAGCTGGCTTCTGCTAGGAAAAGATCTTCAATCATGCCATAATATGTTGGGGTCCAGCCTCGATTAGAGGTGTCTGGAAGGAGAGTCTGGGCATCGTGAAGTGACATTAGGAGTCGTAGGCGGGATTCTGTTGATAACAAACCGAGTTCGGTCAGGCCGAATTCGGTCCAAACTCTATCATACTCAAATAGAATGTGTTCGCCTAGACTCACTGAGTTTGCTCCGAATTCGGTCCGAGTTCGACCATTGTTGTCTGTCAGTGAACATCAGAATTTGCGGCCCCAAATCAACATCCAATACTCGGTGATCAAATTTGGTCGGCCAGGATTAGTGCTGGGCTACTTTAGGATTTTCCTAAACAAAATTAAGTTTCTGAACCTCTCTATATATGCGTTGAGGGTGGTTGGCATGAGAAGCACAATACGGGAGATTCAGTATGCAAGTCCACATAAAATCTAAGAAAAAGTCCTTATTTTGCTCTTAGGGCTCACCATTCGAAACAATTGGAAAAGGAGAACTGTTCGGAGGTGGGGTCATCTTCTTCATTCTGGGAGATCACTACAGGGTTGGGTGAGTGGTTTCATTGTAGTCTCTTTCTTTCTACTTGAATTTGGTGAGGGAGTTGAACTTTTGGGCAAAGAGTTCAATATATTTCATCAATCTTTTAAATTTTTGGATGTTATAAAATTGAAATTTGTCTAGGTGACATAATCACTGAAAATACTATGTTTGATCTATCTTTGTGCTTTTGTTAGATGTTAGTTCGTTATCATCAGGTGGGCTGGCATCGCTTCCGCAATCGCGTCTGTAATGGCCAATAACTGGTATCAGAGCTCTCAAGTTCTCAAGAGGAAATGTACAATCATGTTTACGGAGCAGATAAACACGCGTATGATTACGCTCATATGAAGAAACTGGACGATTTGAAAGTCAAAAATGGAAGATCTACTTGGACCAAAAAAAATTGCCTGGTCCATTAGAGGGTGACAACGCCAAGCCATCAGACAAATCTGTTGATGATTAGAAACGATTTGACCAAAGGCCATTGGATTCATCTGCCAATAGCTGAACGATTGGGTGTTTCATTATGTATCCATGGAGAGTTCAGCAAAAGAGTTATGAAGAAGCTGAATTTGTTGTACGAACGAAAGACGATTGGCTATAGGGTATATTTTATTTGTCAACTCGAAGTACATGACAGGTGCCTCGGTGGCATAATATTTGAACGAGGTTCAGGGTATCCTCAATCATCTAGCAGAGATGAAAATTGTGATTGACGATGAACTTCAGGCTTTATTACTTTTATGTTCTATATTGAAAAGGTGGAAGATGTTGATGTTGTTTGTGAGCTACTCCGTTCTTGATAGAGTTGTCACGATGGAGGCGATCAAAAACAGTTTGTTGAATGAAGAGGTCCGACGTAAGTAAATGAAATTATCGCAAGAGTCCATTTTGATTGCTTCTTACTGGAAGAGAAAGCTCAAGTCACAGGTAAAGACATGAGAAGTTCTCAAAATCTTGCGAGTGTGGATTGCAAAGAGGACTGCTATCATTATGTCGAGCCAGGTGATTTTAAAAGGAACTACATGAAATTCAAAAATAATAAGGCTAAAAGTAGGGACATTTTGGAAGATTTCACGATTATGGGAGATCTCATCATTGAAGCAACCAACGTAGAGGAACCTTGTGGCATGTGTCATGACAACAATTGGGTCTTGGACACGAGTGTGGTATTGTGCCACTCAACAAATGAGGATCTTCATGTCATACTGAGGCAGTAGGCTTTGGATATGTGAAAATTGGAGACAAAGGGATGACTACCATTTTGGGCATCGGGATGTGCACTTGACAATGGATCTTGGTGAGAAGCTTGTTCTCAGGGATTTGGCATATTTTGAGTTTGCATTATAACTTGGTTTCGGTAGAAAAGCTAACCAATTATGGCTGTCATAGTATCTTTGGAGACAAAGATTAAAAGCTTACGAAGGATTCCCAATTGCTAACTCGAGAAGATATATGTTGTAGTATGTACAGGCTCATGACATTAAGGTGTACAAATAGGCCATAAACATCGAATGAAGGTTCGACAAGAGTTTTTGGATTGTCAGGAACTTGCTGAGAGAAGTCTTTAAGATGTTTTGAGGGATACGGAGGATTCTGTTCATTGAGCCAAAGCGACAGATGTAGATACATCAAAGATTAAGCGTGACGACTCGTTTGTCTCCAGGTTGGATTGTTCCATGGATCCAATTTCGGTGACTGATGGTTTGCCAAAATCAAATAAAGCTACATTGATTTTAGCAATTCGAAGCCAGGAAGGAGATCAAGGTGTGTAGTAAATTCAATTAGAGACAGTTGCATCTCCATTTGGACAATTTACAGAGCTGTAGGTCATTGACGATGTGTACTTTGTTTGATGCTCGGCTCGAAGATACTGTAGAAGCATGGAAAATGACCCATGCGGCCAGGGAACCCCATGCGGCTCAACAGCCCAAGCGGCACAGAAAGACTATGCGGCTCAGGAACTATGCGGTATGAAATATTTCATGCAGCTTAGAAGACACGTGGCGTAACAGCGCTCCCCTTCGACCCATGCTGCATTAATTACTGTGACGGCTGACAATTCTGAAAAAGTGACAGCTCTGATACAAAAGAAGTAATTATGACCCTGTCATAATGACAGCCCCCTAGGAAAGAGAAAAAAATCTCTGACACAAATCCCCCGAGATCCATAAAATGCCACGTGGCCTTGATCACGTGGACGATCATATGCGGCTCGAGCGAAGACTTCCCATGCGGTTCAGAATGAAGCCGCTCCATGCGGCCTAGGCGGATGCATCCATATGCGGCTCGCAATGATCATCTCCATGCGGTTCATGGGTTCGAAGGGGGGAAAGCCACTACCCGAGCAGCCATGACACGTGGCTCTAACCTTATGCGGCCCAAAATCATATGCGGCTCAATCGTCATGCGGTTCAGATCCTCCCAATGGCTCCTAGGACACGTGTTCTAAGCCGATCAATCTTCCAGATTTATTGCAATCAGATATTGGGTCAAATCTCAATAAATCTGGGACACGTGGCAGGAGAATAAATCGAATTTATTCGCAGACATCAGAAGATCATTATGAGGAAGATTTATTCCAATCAGTATTAATTGCTGATGAGATTTGGTGTAATATATACTTAATGGTTCGGATTCGTCACAATCAAAACGAATGGCCTAGATTGACCAATCCACAGGCCGCCGCCATCTCCAAGAAGCAATCATTTGCAACCCTAATGATCACATCCCATTCCTATAAATAGCAGGGTGCCATTCCCCTGCAAAAGGGAGGAGACATACAGGCAGAGAGATACAGAGAAGAGTACACATATAGAGAGAGAGTACCATAATACTTGGAGAGGAGAAGCAGAGAAAGCAAAGAGAGAATTTCTTCCAACGCCAAGCAATCTTCTGGAGCCAAGGGTGCATACCGATCGTCCAAGGAGTAAGGCAGAGCTGCCGTCGCTTTCCCGAGCCTCTATTGTCACCCCCAGAATCTAAAATAAACAATTGTACTTAGATTGTTGTACCTAGGTTTTCGTTCCTAGGCTTTCTTTGTACAAGCGAGTTTGTAACATGAAGTAAAAGTCCGGTCCTCCGATAATTGTTCTGTTCTTTTATATTTCATGACAAACACGATGGCGACTCTGCTGGGGACAAACTTTTCCACGACTGAAGAATTGGTGACACAGTCGGATGCAGCCAAGCTTGGCTCCACGCAACAGAAGATGATCGTCCGTTTCGACCAACAGGCATTCAAAGAGATGCTCTCTGAAGGAAGTGCTGGCCCGATCAAGAAGCGAACCCGCACAAAGAAAGCTCGCTGCAAGTGGAGGCCGAAGTCATTCGCTCCTCCACAAGCTCTGGACGGGATACTCTCTGCTGCCCAAGACGGCAAGGGCGATTCTCATGCGGCTCCACTTCAAGCCATAAAGAACTCTGCTGTTCCCAAGTCCGGCAAAGGGAAACACTATGATGCTGGACTTACAGGGGAAAAGAGTGACTCTGTGCGTCCCAAGAAGAAGCCGAACACTCCTACCAACCACATGTAGGAGGCTTATGAGGGTGGATCCACCAGCCGCATGAAGAAAATCCATGCGGCCAGATCATCCAGCCGCATAAAGAAGAATCATGCGGCTGAGACTCCCAGCCGCATGAAGAAGGCCTATGCGGCTACGCCTGCCAACCGCATACAGACCACCGAAGACAGCCGCATGACGCCTACTCCACGCGGCTCCGTCTTTGACCGCCTGTCTTATGGTCCTGATCTCTTGTGCTCCCAAGAAGACATGTCTGACTCTCTCCAGTATCACTTAGACTCTTTCTACTATATGCCCTTACGCACTAGAGCGAAGAAGTCTAAGGCAGCGCGAGCCTGGCGAGTTCGATCCGCTGATCTGACCTCCGACCATCCGAGCGTCCCGCATACCGTTATGCGGGCCTCAGATGGGAAGTTGTACAGAACCACTCGAGTCCAGCCCCCGACGGCGGACGGACAGAGAGGTTCGCAAAAGTCTCCCAAAATTCCGGGAGTAGAGATGGTCGATCCCGACCCATCTAACTTGCGTGAGGCTATCCTCCACAAATGCAAGGAAAAAGAAGACGCATCGGGGTGCAAAAAGTCCTCTCATAAACGCCACTGCACTCAAGTCATCGTCAACTGCTGCTGCAACAGTGCGACGATGCAAGAAGACCGACAGTCCGTATTTCAAAGACTGCGATAGCCATCTTCAGAAGACGAGGCACTTCCCGTCGTATCTTGTAACTCTGCTCGGAAAGTCCCCACTGATGGAAGGGAGAAGAAGACAAATGTTCCCAGCCCGAAAATCTCAACCACTGCGACTAAAAGACTGTCGTCTAAACGGGTGCCCACCACCGGAGTTTTCCAAGGCACTCGCTCTAAGACGAAATCTGCTACAGCGGGAGACTCATCGTCCATAACGCAGGGGGTTGCTGGGGCTAGGGGTAGCACCCCTCCGAGCCTCCACAGCAATCCAATGTTCCAAGAAGACGAGCCAGGGGAGACAACTCTCCCATCGGATACAGCAAACCTCGACGTCCCCGACGACATCCACAACTCCCAAGACGAGGCAAACTCGGAGGCTGGGGGTGCTGTTCCTTCCGAGTCTGAATCAGAAGGAAACATACCCACATACCCCGATGACTTCTCACTACAGGGATACGATTTGGAGGGCGCTTCCTCCACCGCTCCGTCTATCTCCCCTCATGAAAAGACGGTATTCATGACAGACAGCAACCAAGGTGGTTCCAGTGATCGCCAGCGCATCGACAGTCTCGAAGCCATACTACTTGCTTTGGTCAAGTCTGTAGACGAGATTAAAGCGGCCCTTCCAACTCTGCAAGGAGGGACGCCTGGCCAAACAAGCGCGGGTCCCGCGGTCAATGCGGACTCGAATTCGGCGGCACCAAACCCGGGCAACAATCCTCCGGAAACAACGGTCCCCACCGCCGTGGACGAAGCACGCGAAGCGAGAAGAGAGGTCCAGGAGCTCCGAGCTATGTTCTACGCTCGAGAAAACTCTCAAGACCTCAGAATACGGCAACCATACCCTGCTGCATGGAGGAATGTTCCATTCCCACCAAGATATAAGTCGTTCAATATCAATCCTTATGATGGCAAGACCTCGACAAGTCGATACATCACTTACTTCGAGGTCACCACCGACCATCTGTCCCATGACGATGCCATTCTCACACGATTATTCATCGGGGCATTGGAAGGAGTCGCCTTCGACTGGTATCGCAACTTGCCGGACAACTGCATCCACTCTTTCGCCGGCTTCAAGCGCATGTTCTTGGAAAGATTCTACGAAGTAGGGCAGGACATCACCATGTCCACCCTCATGGACATCGTCCAAGGGGAAAAAGAGCTCACAAGGAACTACATCGAACGGTTCCGCCAGACCGCCATGAAGCTACCCTCTGGAAATCTAGATTCCTCCTTGATCGAGATTTGCCAAAAGAGACTCCTTCCGACAATCAGTCTCTGGATGGGCGAAAGTTAATTCAAGGATTGGAAGACGTTCATCATCAGTGCCACAAGCGCCGAAGAACGACTAAAGAAGGCTCGCCAACTGGGATTGCATATCTCGAAAGGAGAAAACAAGGGCAAGCGTCCCAACAATGATAATGGGGGTAGCCTCTCCAATAATCGGGATAGCAAAGGAAAGCAGGCTATGGTGGCCGATACAGCACAAAAACCTGAGCCAAAGCCCGCAGACAAATAATGGCCGCAAATCACTTACTTCTTCGAAGACGGTCACGTCAAGCCCATCTTGGACATGTTCATACAAGGGGACAGAATTCAGCTTCCTCCACCAAGACGGGAACCGCGGCCGACAGAGATGGAGAACCGAAAGTACTGCCATTATCATCGCTATGTCCATCATGCTACACACGACTGCTACCAGCTGAAACGGTACATCCAAAACCTCATCGATTCAAACGCTCTAGCCATCGATTTCGAAGAGGTAACAGTGGCAGCCAATATGGTGTCCGTACAATTCGGCAGCTTCCCTCCGACGAAAACTCAAGACGGGGTGGTTCCCATTCCTCTGGCGACAATGGAGATTACCAATCTTCCACCTCCCCGAGATCAGGCTGCTGGTCTAGTACTCCTCACCACATCACGAGGGGAGGTCATGTGGATCCATCCAGACTTGGTATCAGAAGTGACTCGGCCCACACCATCTTCCACCTACAAGAAGAAAAGTGGAAAAGTCAGGACCTGCCACACAATCTCGGCAGACATCGAAGAAGCTACAGCCGTCGTCACTTGGTCGGGGGCACAATCCCAACCCATGGTTGACAACTCGGCTGAAGATCATCAGTCCACTACAACCGACGCTCCGGGACCGGCTCAGCCTCCGACGACCGACAAGCCTAGGCCAAGGGAGACTCGTTTTGACAAATCCCACCGAAAAGAGGCATCACAGGGGCTGGAGAAGCCCTACAACTTCGACATATTAGCGCAGTTGGCTAACACACCGGCCAAGTTGTCATTATACGAACTCCTGAGACTCTCCAAGGATGTTCGTGCAGCTTTGAGCGATGTACTCCAAAATGCCGATGCGTACCTGGCTCAGGTCAACCTCACGGGAGAAAACTCGCCTACAGATCTCCAAGACAGCGCCTGTAAGGGAGCAATGCCCAACATTATCTTCACTCTGTAGGACATGCTCATCAAAACCAACCTACATGATCGCCCGTTATACTACACGGGATACATCGGCGACGTGAAGGTGAATCGGATGCACATAGATCCTGGCTCTTCCATAAGCATCATCCCGAAGGGTCTGCTACTTCATCTTCGCATCCCAATGCATCGCCTGACACCCATAAGCACCGCCATTAGCGGTTTCAATTCGGGCAGGAGCTACCCAATCGGGAAGATTTGTCTGAAGTGTCAGATTGGTGATCTCCAATCTGAAGTCACCTGCTACGTCATGGATGCAGACACCTCTTACAATATCCTCTTGGGGCACCCATGGATACACGATTACATGATCGTGCCTTCCACGCTACACCAGTGCTTCAAATATGTCGACAAATACGGCTTCGTGAGGACAGAATTTGCTGATATCGATCCCTTCAAAGGGGTCGAATCCTACTACTCAGACTCCTGCCTATACAAAAAGTCAAAGAGGCACCTTGATGAAGGAAATGTACAAGCTCATACCGAGACAGCTACAGGATCAGAAGAACCTCTGACGATCCACCTCCAAGCTCGTAAACTGGGCAGATCCGTACCCCTTACTGCCACTCTGCGGAAGGACGTGATCAGCCTCTCGGCGCAGGAGGAGCAGATGATAATCCGGCTGCCAAGGTCCGGCCAAGTACCGAGACCCACAACGGGGCCACTGACAATCAGACTGCCGAAAGTCGGTCAACCCCAAACGGAGAAGCTCAATCCCTCCGATAGGCCACTGACGATACGCCTTCCCAAGAAGGGTCGTCACCCCGATGCAAGATCTGACACTTCTAGCGAACCAGCCACTCCTCGCTCCACATCAAGTGCCAAACTGGGGGTCGCTAGTCTGCCAACAACTCCACGCTCTACTCCATCAACTGAACCTCTGACAATCAAGCTGCCCAGGGCGTCCTCTCAGTCTTCATTTACACAGGGGGTAGCCGAAGAGGAACCGTAGCTAGCCAAGTATGTGGCTGCCCACACTGACGTTCCCTCCGCGGATGATGTAATCCCCCTAGAAAAGATATCTTACTTCATCATTAAAGGGTTATCTTTGAACTACACCGAGCTCAATAAGCTATGTATAATGTATGTTATGGAACACGGTATAGGCACTCACCTACACACACAGGTGACAAATGTGTACACCGCGATCCAGCTTACTCCAGTAGAAGACACGTACCGAATAATCGAGGGAGGGGACCATCCAATCATCTTCGGCCGGAAGGACGACCCGCATCCCTTCACCATAGAAGAAGCCGACCTCGGGTCAGATGCCGGAAGACTGCCTCTGTATCTTTATAGCCCCCAATCCAAATATCTCATGCAGAAACAGTGGTATGATCTGGAGACGACGCCAGGTTTGAACTATGGCACTGGGCGACGATTACCTTTTAAGCCGCCAGTCCCGGCGGGCAAACCGCGAGACTACTATAGCAAAACTCGATGCGGGTTAGGGTATGTAACGCCTACTACGACCCCTGAGAGTTCAGATAAAGAATGCGACTGGCAGTCACATTCAACCGGGTCACCAACTTCTGACTCGGATACCAGCGTCGGAGACGTGTTCAGACAAGTCTTGTCAGTCAATATGGCATTCGCCGACGCTTACGAAGAAGACGAAGACATCCCCGAGATCCTCGAACTAGAGCCGTAGGCCCAACAGTTGGATGCACAATGGGAAAAACGGTTCGAACAGAGAGAACCTCCTACTAAAGATGAAGTCATACAGGTTGATCTCGGCAGCGAATCTTCTCCAAAACCAATTTTCGTCAGTAAAAGCCTAACAGACGAAGAGCGGGAGTCGCTGCTAGAACTTGTCAGAGAATACATTGATGTGTTCGCCTGGAGCTATGAAGACATGCCAGGGTTAAATCCTGACATTGCTCCTCACAAACTCAACATTCGGTCGGATGCAAAGCCAGTCAAGCAACAACAACGACGCTTCCGCCCAGGCATCATGGACGCGATCGAAGCCGAAGTCAACAAACTGATAGCCAGCGGTTTCATTCGTGAGGAGCAACATCCCGATTGGGTCGCCAATATAGTGCCCGTCCTCAAGAAGAATGGAAAGATCCGAATCTGCATCGACTTCCGCAATCTAAACGAGGCGTGCCCCAAAGATGAATTCCCTCTTCCTATCACAGACATCATGATCGACAATACCTGTGGCTTCGAACGTATGTCATTCATGGATGGCTTCCCGGGGTACAACCAAATCAAAATATCTCCTGACGACGAAAAGCATACATCATTCCGAACACCAATTGGCACGTACTGCTACACAGTCATGCCTTTCGGTTTGAAGAATGCCGGCACCACATATCAAAGAGCCATGAGCACCATCTTCAGAGACCACTTATGCAAGACAGTGGAGTGCTATGTTGACGACATCGCCGTTAAGAGTCACTGCAAGGAAGACCATCTGCAGGATCTAAGGACGGTATTCGACCTAATACGAGCGCACAATTTGAAAATGAACCCTACGAAGTCCTTTCTGGGTGTATCCAGCGGGAAGTTCTTGGGCTTCATCATTACTGCACAGGGTATCCATGTAGACCCTAAGAAGACGAAAGCAATCATGGAGATGGGTCCTCCGAAAAATCTCTGCGAACTCAGAGGCCTTTAAGAGAGGCTAGCTTACATCAGGAGGTTCATTTCCAACCTCTCCGGGTGATGTCGACCATTCACCCATCTCATGAAGAAAGGCGTCTCATTCGAATGGGATGAAGAATGCCAGCGCGCCTTCGACAGCATCAAAGAATATTTGTCAAACCCTCCAGTCCTGGTGGCCCCGGTTTCTGGAAAACTATTCCTGCTCTATATACGAGCAATAGAATATTCCCTCGGGGCTCTGCTGGCACAAAACAACGACGCAGGCCATGAGCAAGCCATATATTACCTCAGCCGAATGATGATTGGGCCAGAGCACCGATACACCGCTGTAGAGAAGGAATGCCTTGCCCTGGTGTTCGCCATTCAGAAAATGCGGTACTATGTCACCGGACAAACGATGCATGTGATCTCACGAGTCAACCCTCTCAGGGTCCTCATGACTAAACCAGGGGCACTCAGCTCTCGCCTCGCTACATGGGCAATATTGTTGTCCCCTTATCATATGATCTTCGTCCCACAAAAGGCAGTCAAACGTCAAGCCCTGGCAGACTTCTTAGCAGCCCACCCAGGCTCGGAGTCCTCCAGAATATATGAAGAGATCCCAGATGAGGTCGCCGACTCGCATGCAACCTCTCACGATGATATATGGCGAATGTTCTTCGACGGTGCTTCGAGGACCGGACCTAAAGGCAACATCGTCGTCAGAGTCGGGGTAGTGCTGGTTTTCCCTTCCGGATTGGTGATTAACCGTGCTTATTCCCTCACAGAACCCTGCTCTAACAATGTGGCTGAGTATAACGCTCTGGTCATTGGCCTCCAACTTACAAGAGAGCTGGGGGTAGAATACCTTGAAGCATACGGCGATTCCCAATTAATCGTCAATCAGATCCGGGGCTCATACGAGGTCCGCCACGAAGACATGATCCCTTATCACCAAATAGCTATTGACATCATCTCGTCGTTCGAGGGGTTCTTCATCGAACATGTCCCCAGACTCTGAAATATCGAAGCTGATGCCCTAGCTGGTCTTGCCGCTTCCTTAGCAGTTCTGAACTATGATCGCCAATCAGTGGATGTGATAGGCCACGAACTGGTCTGTCCCAAGAACAATGTGCAATTCGTGGCGAGTTATTCCGTCCAGACGATCGATGATGCCCCAGACTGGAGACAACCATTCATCGACTTCGTCGTCTACGATATCCTGCCCGAGAACCCAAAGGAAGCCACTTCCATCAAACGACGTTCTCTCAGATTCTTCTACGATATAGAGACGAAAATGCTGTATCGCCGCTCCTACGATGGATTACTGCTTCGGTGTCTGTCAAACGTAGAAGCCAAAGAAGCCGTACGAGAAGCTCATGACGGTATCTGCGGGGCCCATCAGCCTGGCCCTAAATTGTAAGACCGGTTCCACCGAATGGGCTAATACTGGCCCACAATGGTGGCAGATGCGATAGACTATACAAGAAAATACAAAGCCTACCAAGTCCACGCGGACTTCATTCACCAACCATCCGAATTTCTACATCCGACAGTGGCGTCCTGGCTATTCGAAGCATGGGGAATGGATATCATTGGTCCAATCACCCCACCTTCCTCCCGAGGACATCGCTTCATACTTGCAATCACTGATTACTTCTCCAAATGGGCGGAAGCTGTCCCACTCGCAGAAGTCAAGACTTCAAACGTGATCAGCTTCCTTAAGCATCACATCATCTACCGCTTTGGACTGCCCCGAAGGATCATCCATGATAATGGTTCGCAGTTTGCAAGCCACACTTTCTATCGATTTTGCGATAAGCATCGTATTCAGAATATTACTTCGACACCGTACAATCCGGCAGCGAACGAGTTGGCAGAGGCATTCAATAAAATAATCATCAAACTCCTCAAGAAGTTTGTCTCCTCCAACAAACGCGACTGGAACGAGAAGCTCGGCAAGTGTTTATGGGCGTACCGTACTACAGTCCGAACAGCTACCGGAAACACACCATTCTCTCTAGTATACGGGAGTGAGACAGTTCTCCCATTAGAGACTCAAATACCCTCACTCCGCGTCACCCTCACTTATCAATTGACGACGGATGACAACTACCGGCGTCGACTATAAGAGTTGGAGGCCTTAGATGAAAAGTGCCTCCTAGCTCAGCAAAGGATCGAGCTATACCAAACATGCATCTCAGGAGCCTTCAACAAGAAGGTCAAAATCAGAACATTCCAAGTGGGCGATCTTGTTCTGGCAGTCCGGAGGCCAATGGTCATGACTCACAAGACTGCCGGCAAGTTTCAGCCAAAATGGGAAGGTCTATTTGTCATCGAGGCCGTGTTCTCCAACGGTGCTTACCGCCTCGCTAAGCAAAACGGAGACTTGCTCATGTTGCCCGTCAACGACAAGTTCCTGAAGAAATATTATGTCTAAACAACATTCTCCAGATTATTGAGTCACGTATCCGCTGGTACCACTGAACTCACCCTCATAGTTTTCCAGATTTTTGAGTCATGTACCCGCTGGTACCGCTGAATTCATGCTCACCATTCTCCAGATTCTCGAGTCATGTACCTGTTGGTACCTCTGAACTCACATCTCGGTCACTCTTTCAGGTAGCAAGTCATGTATGATCATACCTCTGAACTTTCTTCTTGAAGGAGATCCTCCCTCATGATCTAATACCCGCACTCCCAGTACACAAAAAGGATAATCGATCCACAAATTTCCAAAACGGCCATGTCTTCATTACCTCTGAGTCGTTCCACTTCCGCCAAAAACAAATCACCCCTTACATAGAACTTCCATGTCCTCATTACCTCTGAGTCGTTCTATGTACCCTCCTTCATTGAGCCAACTCCTGTCATGTCCTCATTACCTCTGAATGGGAAGGCTCCGTCGAAGAAACCTTCATACTTGCCATGTCCTCATTACCTCTGAGTAAGTATGATGATCCCCTTTCGACCTATTATCTGTACCCACAACCGGAGTACGCCAAGGGCAATAGATCCACAAATGTCCTCTGTTGACCACAAATGTCCTCTGTTGACCACAAATGTCCTCTGTTGACCACCAATATCCTCCATCGAGTTCACTCCTGCCATGTCCTCATTACCTCTGAGTAGGAAGACTCTACGTTTAAAAAACTTTCATACTTGCCATGTCCTCATTACCTCTGAGCAAGTATGTCGGTTCCCCTTCATCTTATTATCCGTATCCTAAACCAGGGTACGCCAAGGATAATAGGCCCACAAATATCCTCAGCTAAGTTTCTTAGCACAAACCTACCATCTCATCATGTCCCAGGAGCCCAGCTGCTCTACGGCATTCCTTTTCCCAATACCAAGAGCATCCATGACCACTTTGCCATGGCTGCTTCAGGTATCCTGACCAAAATTTGTTATCTGTACCTAAAACTAAGGTATGCCATGGGTAACAGGTCCACAAATATATCCCCTATGCGGGGGAGAACATCACCGCAATATCGCAGGTACAACAAACAAACGCAAATGAAGGGTAGAAGGGAAAGTACTCTTTATTTGAAGAAAGAAAAAAGTATTACATATTTCGGGATCACGTCCCTTTCAGAAAGAAAGAAAACAGAAACAAAACAAGAAGAAAAGGCCGACTACAGCTCAGCATTACACAATTCCAGGAGCCGGTCTCTCACCAAGGCAGTCCCCCGCTCAAGCCTCTGTTTAGCTCGACGCTCGGCCTCTTGGGATAGTTGCTCCGCATCATTCAGATATATATATGTCTGCCAGTTGGTCTCTATCTTCTTCAGGGCAATTTCTAGATTGGCAGAGGCCCTGCTAAGCTTGTCAGCTTCCTGGATGGCAATTCCTTTTTCAGTATAAGCAGCTTCCAGCTCGGACTCCAAGAAGGCCAGCTTTCTCTGGAGTTCGAGGATTTGTTCCCGGGTGTCGGTTACCCCGCGAGAGGCAGCCGTTTCCCGAGCCGCACAATCGTCAGCCCGACGGCTCCACTGATCTTGCAACCGGGTCAAATCCCGGCGATCCTTCAATATAGCCGGCTTGAGCGATTCCCGGGCAGCCATCACTTTCTCCACCACGGTAATGAGGAAGTTGCGCTCTTGATTTATGATCGCGGGTAAATCAGTCTGTTGTAACAAGCGAAACTGGGCCACGAGACGATCAGCTTCTAATAGCTTAGGCTCCAGAAGCGCAGCCAATTCCCCTCCGCCAGGGAGTGTCTTAAGGATATTAATCTGGCCACCGGCACATCGACGGGCCAGAGTAAAGGGAGTCCCCCTTTCCACTGCTGCCTCGATCCCCCTCTTCAGGTGGCGATGGAAACTGGCAACCACGTCCTGTAACGCGTCATCCAAGACCTCTGTAGAGGACGGCGTCAGAGGGAGAGTGGCAGACAGTACCGAAGGAGCAGCTTCAGAAGTTACTGCATCCGCCACCAAGGAAGCAAATTCCGTACGAAAAGATGCTTGAATGGCGGCTAACTCCTCTTCCGCCGCCCGAAGAGCCTGGATGCTCGGCAGAGAGGAAAGGTTGACCCCCGAAACTATATTCGCAGAGGAGGACACAGGGAGCATCGTCCCTTGTCCCAGCTGCACTGCTACCTGGGACCCCGAGCTCGACCCAGACGGAGGTCCCTCGATATAGGGAGGTTCCGTCAGACCCCCTCCGGTAGGGTTCGATCCAACAATATCCATCACTGACAATGAAGGGTTGGGACCTGAACATCCAAAGCAACCATTAGTCGACATAATCTGAAAGATAAGATGATGGAGTACATAGGCTTATTTACGAGCTATGGTTTGATTTGTATTACCAGGGGACGAGCATGGAGGCGACGGCTCGTTCACAGCCGGCGTAGTTTCCCCACCCACAAAGTCATCATGTTGGGGTTCAGATGTCTCAGGGACGGGCGTGGTAATGCCCCCATCCCCCTGGGTTGAGGCCACAGTAAGGTGAAAATCCTCGATCGCAACCGGAAGCACCCTAACAGCAATGATAGCGGTGCACACATCACTGACTAAATGAGACAGGACCGGGTCAGCCTCGGTAATCGGGTCCTGAGGAGCGAGCTCATTTGACGCCTATAAAGAGCAAAAGAAACAAATGATTAGGCCATAACATAGAAGAAGAAGAAAGGAAACAGCTGAAGCCCAAATCACCTCAGGAACAACGTCCACATCATCAACAAACAGCCTGCGACGTCTTACCGCAGCGTGCTTCGTGGAATAGGTTCGGTCATCAGCGGTACTCACGCGCCTGCTTCGTTTACGCGAAGGGCCAGGTACTGCAGATGGTTGATCCTCCACCACCTCGTCAGACCAAGTAGACGGTTGACCCGCAGCCCTTTCATCCGGCATGATAGGGGGTTGATTCCCAACTTCCTCGTCCGAAGAATGCGATGAGTCATCGGCGTCTTGTTCGTCATCCTCCTCATCCGCCCTAGTGGACTCTGAGTCCGGCGTAGGAACCCTGTTCGCCCCCTCTTCCTCTTCTTGGACCCCTCTGGCTTCTCAGCCAAACCGGTGCCAGCAATGAAGCTAGTATTTATATCAAAATCGACAGGAGGCTTGCTCGCTGCAACATGATAAAGGGCCACTATATACAAAATATCCCCTGCCATCTTGGCATCGGGGACTGAGAAGCTGGCCCGGGTATGGACCGCATTATAATAATGCCAAGCCCGGACGCCATCGAGTACACTGCCCTCAAAGCTCAAGCAAGCGCTAGGACGATCCAGGAACAATTGACTATACCCAAACTGACGGGAAAATCTACTGGGCAGATAAGGCTCCAGGTATACTTTATTCCGGTAACGGTACACCAGGTGCGCAGGGCGGATGTTGCATAACCAAAGAAACATCTTTTCAGATAAAAATTGGGGAGGATCAACGCCGTCGACATGTACTCCCCTCACTTTCCTGGGGGTAAATTGAGGAAGAGAGACAAAAAACTCGGGCCCGTCAACCCTCGCCAACGCCCTCCGGCAGGCTGACATAGTATCGTGTTCCCAAGGCTGATGACGGTATTAAAAAATGAAGGCGTCGGCAGTAGTAGTAACATTTTCTTCGGTTCCTGGCCTCATCAACGACCGGTAGTGCATTAATAACCACCCCATGAGGTAGTGGTATGGTAGTTCTATCCGTTCAAAGTCCATCGTCGCATCACGAGCAATGACTTTGGATGAAAAGGCATGAAGGTCGTGGTGTATGCTACACACCATGGCCGGGAGGAGCGCCAGTCTTACCTTGAAGACCAATTTCACAGCAGGAAGAATGAAATGGCGGCTGATCCTTTCTATAGAACCCGTGCCGCCCGAGACTACGCAATTGCGTAGCCACACCATCAAGAACCCAGCTAAGATCGCTTTATCAGACATCTCTCGAGTACCATAGTGGAAGTAACCGAGGGAGTCAGTACGACTCCCAAACCGGTCACGGGTAGACCTCGACCTTTTGACCTTCAACATCATGTCCTTCACCTCCTCCGGGGTTTGAGGACTTCGAGACAAAACTCGGCCGGAGGGACGCAACTTAAAAAGATGCGAAACCCAGGCCGTAGTGTGAGGGGCGCTCCCTTCTGAGCTATTTTCTTTCTTGATAGCCATCTGGTGGTAGGCGCTATGATGGCACAACAGTTCTTGGTACACGGTGACGAAACCAGGAAATCGTCGATCCAGGTCTTCGAATTCTTCGTTCGTCGGTGTATATACTTCAAAAGCCTCACCTCCCCACGTCAGTCTAGAAACAGCGTGTATCTCATGGAAAGCAAGCCCCAGCTCTCCTCCGGGGGCAAAGAAAGTCCATGTACGCCGATTATACAGCTCCAAAAGAGCCATAAACAAAGGCTTGTTAATGGGCAACCCGTAGCAGGTACCCCTGACGGCGTAGTAGAGGTCAATTTTCCGAAGGGATTCCCCATACTTCTTCAAGATCCATGAGGTAAGATTAGCCCATGTGGGAATGGGGTTGATCCAGTTCAGCAGCGACAACCTGTCCACAGGATAAGACCCCTTGCGAGCGAGCTGATTCAGAAAGGTATCAGCTAGAGCGAAAGTAAAATTAGGGCCAGTCATGTTTACAAAAGTGCCAGGGAGCAGCCCCATCACAGTCCGACTCACTGATTCCTTGCCCGCACATACTAAACCCGTGCACCTGTTGTAGTGGATGTTGCTCACAAACATTCCCGATTGGGTGGGAGTCAGGGAGCCCACCATTGTCCTGCCCAACGGTACCATGTTAAACCATGAGAGAGTATAATGCTGCTCCATCTCGGGGATATGGATCTCTACTCCGTCTACAGAAAAATTCCAGTGCTCCGAAACATCCAGCAATCGAGAGTTCTTTATGGAAAAGGCGTCCCCAAAGAGAAAAGCCGGCTTCAGATATTCTCTATCCAGCTTCTCCGAATTCATCATGGAACAAAAAAAGTGGAAAGGTTGGTTATTAATGGCATCCACTCTCTCCCTAGGTTCATTAGCGGGAAGCTGATCCACTATACGACGGATTAAGTCATCAAGCCGCACGCCCACGGCAAACTGAGCCGAACCCACAAGAAGTTCTCCTGCTGGGTTGGTCGGGAGGTTCACTGAAAAAGGACAAAAAAGAGAGAAACAGGATTAAAAGATGGTTACTAAGCTTAAATTCCTGCAACCCTATGCGGCTCAGATCAAATGAAGCCCTATGCGGCTCAGTTTTTGCGAGCCTATGCGGCTCAGATCAAATAAAGCCCTATGCGGCTCAAATTCGATTGAGTTCCAGATGACACAGCCCCAAGAGAGTTTATGAGGCCCGGCCAACACAGCCTTATGTGGCCCAAGGCACTCGGGAATTCCAAATAATATTGGTTCAATTGCTCATGCGGATCAATGGGACATATGCGATTCTAAACCGAAAAGTTCAGGCAACATGCTATGCGGATCAGTCTGTCAGAAGCTTATGCGGTTCCGTTCAAGGGAGACCCCATACGGTTTATATCCAGAAACTCAAATCCTTCTTATGCGGTCCAAATATGAGGCATCGTCTATGCGGCTCGGATATGAGAGAGTAACGCAGCATATGCGGCTCTATCACGCTCGAACTTGGGTGAAGGCTTGTGCATAAATATGCAACAGAGCCATAAATGCTTAGGATTCAGAAATAATCCAAATACAACCCTTACCATTAAGGGCAGGACGGACATCAGGGTGCACTGCGGGCACAACAGCTGACGAAGAAGCTGCCTTCTTGTCCTTTGTGGCGGCAGAAGCAACTTAGAGGATTTGGGGGCCATGGCCAATGATCGGAGAAGAGAAATGAGGAAAGAAAGGCAAGATAGCAATAATGGGACGAAGGAGAAAGTAAAGAACTCCCCCGAGCATACTCATCCATATTTATAAACAAAAGTGAAGCATTTCGATCCCCGTGCATACACGCAGACCGACTCTTCGGTTATCAAAATGAGCCGCCAAAAATGGAGGCCAAGCTCCTCAGATCCCGTACCGAAAAGTGGCCTTTAAAGCTGACAGCAAATCAAACAACATTTAATGCAAAGGATTGCCATACGTGGCAACGATGATGTGGCCGAAAGTTCTATGCGGCTGAACTATCTGTGCGGCTAAGTCAATTTATGCGACTGACCTATCTATGCGGCTTAAACACTCATGCGGCAAGGGCGACATATGCGGCCAGAAAAAAATATGACCATGCTTCTTATTCAAAGTATTTCAATTTTGCAAATTAAAAACTTTGAAGGGGGTCTTGTAGAAGCAAGGAAAATGACCCATGCGGCCAGGGAACCCCATGCGGCTCAACAGCCCATGCGGCACAGAAAGACTATGCGGCTCAGGAACTATGCGGTATAAAATATTTCATGCGGCTTAGAAGACACGTGGCGTAACAGCGCTCCCCTTCGACCTATGCTGCATTAATTACTGTGACGGCTGACAATTCTGAAAAAGTGACAGCTCTGACACAAAAGAAGTAATTATGACCCTGTCATAATGATAGCCCCTTAGGGAAGAGAAAAAGATCTCTGACACAAATCCCCCGAGATCCATAAAATGCCACATGGCCTTGATCACGTGGATGATCATATGCGGCTCGAGCGAAGACTTCCCATGTGGTTCAGAATGAAACCGCTCCATGCGGCTCAGGCCGAGACAGCCTCATGCGGCTCAAGCAGAGGCCTTCCCATACGGTTCAGGAGGACCATTTCCATGCGGCCTAGGCGGATGCATCCATATGCGGCTCGCAATGATCATCTCCATGCGGTTCAGGGGTTCAAAGGGGGGAAAGCCACTACCCGAGCAGCCATGACACGTGGCTCTAACCTTATGCGGCCTAAAATCATATGCGGCTCAATCGTCATGCGGTTCAGATCCTCCCAGTGGCTCCTAGGACACGTATTCTAAGCCGAACAATCTTCCAGATTTATTGCAATCAGAGATTGGGTCAAATCTCAATAAATCTAGAACACGTGGCAGGAGAATAAATCGAATTTATTCGCAGACATCAGAAGATCATTATGAGGAAGATTTATTCCAATCTGTAACACCCAGTTTTTCAGGAGAGGGTAATTTTGAAATTTTGTAATTATAATTATTATTTAATGGTATTTATTTCATGTTATGATTTTTAGTAATTTCTAATTATTTTTAAACTATTTAAATTCATGACTTATGATTTGGTGTCTTGCTAGTGTTCATTTCCAGACTGAGGGGTATTTTAGTCATTTTTATAATTTTAAGAATTATTTGGGATTATTATTTATTATTTAAATTTATTAGAATTTATGGGAATTTTTAGGAATTTATTTGAAATTGTTTGATTATGTTGACTTTTGACTAGTGTCGACTTTGTAGACCTACCTAGAAGCTAACCCTAGTTAGTGGGCCATGGTTAGGTCAAGTGACTCTAGTCTAACCTAGCCTAGCACTTGGTTTAAGTCATTTTAGCAATAGGATTAGAAGTCATAAGTCATGACTTGTGGTTTTAGAACCTTGTTTAAGTTAATCTACACTAGCCTTTGTAGCTTGGCCCAAGGCCCAACCATATGACTAAACCCTAACCCCAAGCCCTAGTGGCCGGCCATACCATCAACATAGGGATTCCCACCATATAAAACCCCTCCCAAATCTAGGGTTGCCTCTTTTCTTTAGGAAGAGCCCTATTTTCCAAGGAGGTGAGTTCTTGTCTTAATAAATTCATTATAATTCCATTGTAGGTCCTAAAATCCCCAAATTAGTTGCATTAGTTTCTAAATCTATCATTATTGCTGTTGTGAATGTTTTGGTTCAGTTTGGCATTGATTAGAAGTGATTGGAATACCAAGCAAGGAGCTAGAAAGAGGCTTTTTCCATTGAAAGTTCACAAGGAGGTAATTTCTTCAAATCCCCATGAAATTTCATGTAGTCTTCACCAATAGGAAGCCCTAAGGGTCCCCCTAATGCCTGGATAAGGTTCGTGTCCTGTGTCGATGGATTCGTGTCCATTCTGGACACGTATCAATCACTAGTCCTAGGTGTTTGACAAAATGCCTCAATGAGCATTTTGTATTTATTTTGATTTTGTTTTTGAATAGGAAATAGGGTTTTGTTCTTGCTTACTGTTTCGTGTCTTTGTATCTTGATTTTCGTGTCGTCCTGTGTCAGTTTGAGGTTGTGGATACGTGCGCACACACGGTCGCGCGCTGCTACAGGGATCCCCTGCCTATCGGGCCCTGTAGTGGACACGACACATAACTTTTGGACACGAAACTCGACACGAGGCTAGGGGCATGGACTGACATGCCATGTGTCAAGTCTCACATGTCCTCGAGTCATGTCGAGAGAGATATTGATCCCACACGGGGATTGGCCTATGGCAGTGCACTGTGGGTTTCCCCCACTGACACGGGTCTTGTGTCCGACCCTGACATGTCGTGGACACTGGCCAGTGGGCCCATGAGGTAGCCCTATAGGTGGGCTACCCATGTGTGTCACTACGAGATTCATTCGTGTCCTGTGTCGTACACACGACACAAGTGCACGTGTGCACGAGACAGTACACTGACAGTGCACTGTATGTGTATCACTCTGTGTTTTCTTGCTGTAGACACGCCGTGTCGGCCTATGGGTGACACGAGATAATGTGTGGGGTTGTGCACGAGGGGTGTTTACATTTCCAAAGCTTTAGATTCATGATTAATTGATTTTTGCTATTTCTTTCCCATTAAATCAATGTCCTGTCTGATACTAAGTTCCTGTACATTCCAATTTTTCTAATTTGATTTTGTCTAATGTTTAATCCTAGTATTGATGATTTAATGCTGAGTTTAGACTCTAAATTATGTTCTCCTATGTGTTATCTTGCCATGGTCATGAGTTGGTGTTAAATGATGTGTGTGGGCTGTTATGAGTATTGATGGGATGATAAGGGTATCATGAACTGGTTTTTTACTGCTGTCATTGATTCAAATGGTTCCCTAAATTGCTAAGATGAATCTGAGAAATTCCTCTAGACTTTATAACTGAGATTTGAGACATGATTTGATTTCCTTTCCTTTTCCTTCTTCTTAACTGGAAATTAATGTGTAATCTTAATGTGAATCTGAGTTGTTCTCTGAAATCTGAGAATTATGAATAACCTGAGATTTCAGTGAGTAGCTCACTGATTCCTGACATTTTGGTTATGTAAAACCTGAGTTGGGTGAAGTTCACAATTGTTTGGAGAATACAAAACCTGAGATTGGCTTAAACTGTTTCCTTGTCTTCTTTTTTTCATTATTGATTGTCTGCACACTATCATTGCATATCACACACACTTTACACTGTTGATTCCTGTATTTAATTCCTGCTACATACACATTATCTTACACTGTTGATTATTTCCTGTGTAGCCTGATTTCTAGGATCTTGACATTCCTGTGAACACAAGGATACACACATGTTTTCCCTTTTCTTTCACTGGTTGCACTGCCTTGTCAATTCCTGCACTTAATACCTGATCACACACTGTCCAGTTTGGACTGCACCCTAGCACACACACACCATTGCACTCTAGCACCTTCACTTAACTGAGCTCCTTGTATCAACCTGAGAACAAGGCTGTTGTCACTGTCTATATTCCTGCACACACTCTTCACTATTAAATTCCTGTACACCCACACACACATAGCCCATTGTATTGTCCTGATCCCACACACACACTCTTCCCTGTTCTTTCACTGTTGTTTTTCTGAACACATATTCACACACCATATGGTTCCCCTCTCTATGTATGCATAGCACATATATATATACCTATGTCTAATCTAAGGTGATGTAATGTGCCTATATATATAGGTGTGAATGTATATCTATATGAATACATGTAGTATTTAGCCTAGGTATACATAGTGTTAATCCAAATATTTGTATCTATATATATAATGTTGTATATGCATAGGTGTATGGGTACTTGGAATGTTGTGTGTGTCTAGTATAGACTTGTTAGAGCCTAGCATGACTGGATAGACCTAGATAGTTGAGTTTAGACTTGATTAGACTAGATTGACCTAGTTTGACTTCTAGGGTTGACCAAAGTTGACCAAGAGTTGACTTTGGCCTAGATTGACCTAGAATCATGTAGAACGCATGGTAGGATTTCACTTTATCATTTTTGGACTCTTAGTGACTTGTACTGTTCTATAGGAGACAGACACCACTCCTCGGACAGTATATTCTCTTCAGACACTCAGGATATCAGGTGAGTACATTCTCTGACCGTTTCATACTTGTATGGATTTACATTCTTGCTCTAGATTACTGTACTTGATGCTGACACGATCATTATCACGGATTGGTACTATATGGATCTTCTTCTGAGATGTTATCTCCTTGTATTTACTAAGTACATATTGTGATGTGCGTTTCGCTTACATGTTGTATTTATTGAATACCCTTATCATTGTACACTTATTGTGCATATTGTACTCTCAGTATCATATTGAGCTATTATACAAGCCATTGTACAAGCCATTGTACAAGTCATTGTACAAGTCATTGTATAAGGTAACGTAACTGAATTGGATCCTTGTGTATTGATTGGGGAGAGGGAGTAGAAAATGGTTATGTGATCAATCGTATTGTATAAGAAATTATTGTATATGTCCATTGTTCACCCACGTACAAAGGAGTCCCATTTTATTGTATAACCTAACCCGTTTACATAACCATATTGTGCTCTAAATCACATGTTCCTTACAGTCTTACTTATCATATTTAGATATTTCCTGTTATCAAATCTCTACTGTTTTTCATATATCTTCTTCTTTCAGCGTTTCATGTACTTTACTCTATTACATGCTTTATATTTCCTAACTCGTTATGAACTGCGTGAGATGTTTTGTGCTCGCTCCCGTCCTGACTGGACCTGTTGAAAATTTTACAGAGGATGAGGAGGAGGCCTGCATAGATACCTACTATGGGCAGCTGTGGATGCCATGTGTGACCCAGATTTCCAGCCTGATCCACTAGTTTAGAGACTGAGGCTCCCTAGTCTAGGTTTTTTATTTTCTGTCATTGAGATCTAGATTTTATATACTCTTTCTTTTCAGTACTAGAGTCTTGTTTGAGCTGGATGTTCTGATTTGTTATGTCAGTAGACACTTAGACTCTCTGGTTGTATTTATGTGGTTTTTCCTTCATTCCAGTATTTATCTATCCATCTTTCTATCTTTCATTCTGCTTTAGATGTGATTGAGACTGTATATTGCTATGTCACCTCCATTCGGAGTGTATATACTGTACAGGTACCTTTATATTGTTAGATGATTGACCTAGGACAGTGTTCTACCGTCGACACTGTGGCGTAGGCTGGGCGTTGTTACGTTCTCGTGCCCTTACTCTAGGGTGCGGGTCGTGACACAATCAGTATTAATTGCTGATGAGATTTGGTGTAATCTATACTTAATGGTCCGGATTCGTCACAATCAAAATGAATGGCCTAGATTGACCAATCCACAGGCCGCCGCCATCTCCAAGAAGCAATCATTTGCAACCCTAATGATCACATCCCATTCCTATAAATAGCAGGGTGCCATTCTCCTGCAAAAGGGAGGAGACACACAGGCAGAGAGATACAGAGAAGAGTACACATATAGAGAGAGAGCACCAGAATACTTGGAGAGGAGAAGCAGAGAAAGCAAATAGAGCATTTCTTCCAACGCCAAGCAATCTTCTGGAGCCAAGGCTGCATACCGATCGTCCAAGGAGTAAGGCAGAGCTGCCGTCGCTTTCCCGAGCCTCTATTGTCACCCCCCAGAATCTAAAATAAATAATTGTACTTAGATTGCTGTACCTAGGTTTTCGTCCCTAGGCTTTCTTTGTACAAGCGAGTTTGTAACGTGAAGTAAAAGTCCGGTCCTCCGATAATTGTTCTGTTCTTTTATATTTTATGGCAAACAGATACATGTGTATGAAGGGCTTTAGTGTCGGATACGAAGGTGGACATCTTCACAAGCTTGATTTGAGGGAACTACACCATCCACTTGGTTGGGTCAGCCAAGGGTGAAGAAGCTCGATGTAATGGCAGCACATTACGATGGAAGATGGAAGTTGGAGAAAGGCATCCAAGACTTACGGTGAGGCTAACATCAGTAACTTTAGTCTTGACTGAATTACTGATGTTGGTAGGATCCCAATTATAAATAAAATATTAGCTAGCGTCGACGTAGTGATGCACAATAGCTTGGAGGTCAGAGCTCAATGACAAGGGGAAGCAGAAACTGTATCGCAGGGTGACAGACGTGGAGCCCAATTAAGGAGTTATGGGATGAACACCTCTCATCAGACCAAAGGAGGAGAATCTTGGGGTCTAGCCTCGATTTGACATGTCTAGAAAGACAGTTTATTATACCTCGATTCGACAAACCATTCGTCCTCGCATCGATTTATGCCAAATCGATCGTCCTCGCTGGGGCTGATGTTGTATGAGTCTGGAGTTGCACTCGTACAAGGTAAGAACATTATTACTACCAAAATAAGTCATATCAGCGACGTATTTAGCGACTCCAAGATAAAACGTCGATAATATTTGGGGGTTTAGCGACGTTTATCTAAGACGCCGCTGTTTGTCGCCAACAGCGATTAAAAGCGACGTCTAGCGGCTACAATTTGTTAAATGAGAATTTGCGTCGCAAGTTCGTCGGTACACGTTGCTGATATAGCGACGTGTAGCGACGCATTTTAAGTAGCGTCGCCGTTTATTAAATATCAGCGACGTTTAGCGACGGCAGAGAAGGACGTCGCTAAATGTTTTATATAGGCGGCGAGGATTTCCTTTTCGATCATTCATAAATTTTCCCTCCATTTTTTGCGCGCTCCTCCTCCGCGACGCTCCTCCGGCGATTTCCCTCCTCCGGCCTCCTCCTTCGCGGTGCTCCTCCGGCGATCTCCCTCCTCCGGCCTCCTCCTTCTCCTCTTCCTCCTTCCTCAGGTAGCTCCTCCTCAGGTGATCCCCTGTCCCCGCTTCCTAGTTTCTCCTCGTCTTCTAGCTCTCTCTCGCTTCTAGTTCGTGTCCACGAGAGCGTAGACTCGCTGCGGGGGACACGAGACTCATAGTAGACTCGCTGCGGGGGACACGAGAGCGTGGACTCGCTTTTAGTTCGTGTGACACCTATTTTGTTGGCTTGGACACATCGTGTCCCACTGTGTGGACACGAGACTCACAGTGTGAAACCTATATACTGATACGGGGAGTTTTTTGGGCATATCAACTGTCAATTTGATGTTTTGCTTGGATTCGAATTCTAATTTAGGGTTTGAGCCCTATTTATTGATACTGAGAGTTTTTTGGACATTTTCAGGGTTTTGAAATGATGAATAAATTGACTAATAATTATTATCGAGCCCTATAAAATTTTAGCTATGTCACGAAGGATGGATACTAATCCTGTGAATGAGTTTTCTCCTAAGTATTCTCGACAGTTGAGTATGATTTAGCTCACTGACATTACTGAAATATGGAAGGATTAGTGTAGGGTATATTGGTCAGGTTTTGGCAGAGTTGGGATATGATAGTATGCATGTTACAATTAACAAGGAATGCCGTTGACACCAAATATTGCACGACAGGTTACTTGAGTAACCTGGAATGTTTTATCTACTTGAGTAACCTGGAATGTTAAAGGCAGACAGGTAGGTCTGAGAGACTGGATACCTAGGTAGAAATACACCTACAGCCATTCGACTAGCGAGGTAGAATATCAGGCATTTTGGAAAAATGGTGAGATACACCAAGTCAGACACTGTCCCTACAGCCATTCGACTGGCGAGGGTAGAAATCTATGTACGACATTTGCTATAAAAACTTTGCATTAATCTACGGTACGACATCGTGATCAGGACATAGTCCCTACAGTCATTCGACTGGCGAGGCAGAAACTATGTAGCCGTAGATAAAGTTGACTGTCCTCCGACCCTCATCCCTCGGCAATAATGATACGACAACCTATCACTATATCTTATATAGTAGTAGATGATGTCTTAGTATTACATTATATGAGTTTATCTTGATTCTGTTACATTCTTTAGATACTAGATACGATAAGAACATATACTACACCATATGTACAGAACATAGATGATTCACACTAATGTATGCTAGAATGAATCTTGGATTGTGTTCTGAGCCATCCGTTCTCACACTTGGCAAAAAATTAAATTTTTTGTACTTTATCTGCTTTCGAAAATGTACTCAAATTACATGATAGTTCCTTTAGTTAGCTTGCTTATGTTACAATTATATTATTTGTGAATATCGATCTTACCAAATGGCACCCATGACCCGAGGAGCGGCACGTCATTTGAGGAAAACAGTGAATGCTGAGGTGGCTCCTCCTACGGTTAAGGAGGAAGTGGCACCGGTTGCTAGTGAGACCGGAAGTTCTATTCATCCAGCACCGGTAGCTAGTGAGACCGGGAGTTCTATTCATGCAGCACTTGCAAGGGACTACATCTCTCCTCACGCCAAAGATCCCGCTTTTTCGAGGTGGTTGCGTGATCGAATCACTGAGCATTTACGTGAGCTTCGTGGTTCTCATTAGCTATTAGTACTTATTTATATTGGACTATTTGTATTGGGTTGTTTTTGTATTAGACTATTTGTATTGGACTACATATATGAATTAGTACTGTGTCAATCTCCGGATTATATTGGTACTACGACCCTCATCCCTCGGCAATGATGATACGACAACCAACCAGAGAGGATACTCTGAGAGATCCATCTGAGTAGGACGTATACTCTGCGAGATCACCTTTACAAGTATGATATCAGTAGTGGGGTTGAGTGTGTACGTCCTACTCAGATGGGTCTCTCACCGTTACTATTTTTTTTTGACAGCATGGTGGATGTGCTCCGTCAACAGATTCTTGCTCCGAGCTAAAACTTTGTCCCGGTGCTCAAGTGGACATCCTTCGTGTAGATCTCGAGTGAGAGGTTCCTGACAGCATGGTGGTCTCCTTTGTCAAAGTATCCGTGCTCATCACACATTAGTTGTGGGACGAGCACGGATACTTTAACAAAGGAGACCACCATGCTGTCAGGAACCTCTCACTCGAGCTCTACACGAAGGATGTTCACTTGAGCTCCTGGGCAAAGTTTTGGCTCGGAGCAAGAATCTGTTGACGAATCACATCCACCATGCTGTCAGAAAAAAATAGTAACGGTGAGATACCCATCTGAGTAGGACGTACACACTCAATCCCACTACTGATATCATTCTTATAAAGGTGATCTTTCAGAGTATACGTCCTACTCAGATGGATCTCTCAAAGTATCATCTCCGGTTGGGTTGTGTTCTGAGCCATCCGTTCTCACACTTAAAATATATATGAATTAGAACTGTGTTTTGTATTTTTGGCGAACCCTGGGATTTGATTCTGTATTTTGTATTTTAGTTTCTGTATTTTGGCTCCAACTCCATTTGTATTAATCTACAGTACGATATGGTCCCTACAGCCATTCGACTGGCGAGGCAGAAACTATGTAGCCGTAGATAAATTTGACTGTCCTCCGACCCTCATCCCTCGGCAATGATGATACGACAACCTATCACTATATCTTATATAGTAGTAGATGATGTTCCTGACAGCATGGTGGTCTCCTTTGTCAAAGTATCCTTTATCGTTCTAGATGGTATTCTTGAGGATGTTGAATATTTCGCCTTCCTTTAACGACCTTGCTGCCTTTCTCTTCGACGTCGTCGGCCTCACTTCATCTGCCCCTTCCCTGTCCCTCTCGTTATGTCGCGAACCTCTTCCTCTATGCCATCAAAATCAGAATCCTCGACTCTCTTTTGCTTCTTGGATATTGACCCAGCTTCCAATCTCTTATTTCCCTCCGGGTCCACTCTACTCCCAATCTCTTCCTCTTTTATATCCGGATCTACAGAATCAATACCATCCAAAGAAGGTAAAACTGAATCAGCATTGTCTTCCGGATTGTCCTCATCAAGGCATAACGGGCTGCTCAGCATGTCCAGCTTCTTCAACTTCTCGCTGGCTGCAGAGTCGAAATGGGAACGGGTCCTCTTTGTCGGCCCGGAGCTCTGACTCGCACTCGTCGTCTCGCTACCGGTTTTCTCTCCTCTTCTGACACAGGTCATAAGAAAAAAAATTTGTACCTCTTTTTCACATAAAAATCATTGCTGCCTTGTACTCGAGCCTCCTCGTCTGTGACGCTATCCAACTTTTTGGTACCTACATTGTCACTCGAATCTCCCCTTCGACTCGTATCGTCCTCTTCTTCCCTGTCTTTTCGCTCCTTGTCTTGCAATCATCTGCTATCACCGTCGACTCATTCGACTCCTTCTCTGATGACTCCGAGGAGGAGAAGGAGGAGGAGGAGGAAGACTCGGAGAAGGAGTCGAATGAGTCGGCGGTGATAGCAGATGATTGCAAGACAGGAAGCGAAAAGACAGGCGAAAAAGAGGACAATACGAGTCGAAGGGGAGATTCGAGTGACAATGTAGGCACCGAAAAGTTGGATGGCGTCACAGACGAGGAGGCTCGAGTACAAGACGGCAATGATGTTTATGTGAAGAAGAGGTACAAAATTTCTTTTCTTATGACCCGCGTCAGAGGAGGATAGAAAACCGGTAGCGAGGCGACGAGTGCGAGTCAGAGCTCCGGGCCGACAAAGAGTACCCATTCCTATTTCGACTCTGCAGCCAGTGAGAAGTTGAAGAAGCTGGGCACGCTGAGTAGCCCGTTATGCCTTGATGAGGACGATCCGGAAGACAATGCTGATTCAGCATCTTCCTTCTCCTCTCTTCCACCATGGCTCTGGACCCATCTGCTCCTCCCTACTTCCCTTCTTCTTATTTGACTCTCTCAGCCACATATGATATCCACCTCAAGTGTAGAGTCAGGGGAGAAGAAGTGGGCAGGAAAAGGAGGGGAAAGCAGCACTGCCGGCGGCATGACCCGGAGGAAGTACATATGTTTTCTTCAAATCCGTAGGAGAACTATAAGGATATATCTTTTCACAATATGTCATCTTGTCAAAAACCCTTAATGTGAATATCATGTTACCGCGGTGTCGGAAGACTAACATGTCATAATTTTTTAAGCCGTATGTTTTGACATAATCCTTCCAACTCTTTCCTCCTATGTAGTAATCTTGCATTACTACATAGCAGGAAAGAGTTTGGAGGATTATGTCAAAACACACGGCTTAGAAAATTATGACATGTTAGTCTTCCGACACCGCGGTAACATGGTTGTCACATTAAGGGTCTTTGACAAGATGATATGTTGTGAAAAGATATATCCTTATAGTTCTCCTACGGATGTTGAAGAAAACCTCTGTACTTCCTTCGAGTCATGCCACCGGCTGTGCTGCTTTCCCCTCCTCTTTCTGCCCACTTCTTCTCTCCCGACTCTACACTTGAGGTGGATATCATATGTGGCTGAGAGAGTCAAATAAGAAGAAGGGAAGTAGGGAGGAGCAGATGGGTCCTGAGCCATGGTGGAGGAGAGGAGGAGGAAGATGCTGATCCGAACTTGAGGTGGAAAAGTTGTGACGTTGATAGCGTGAGAGAGGGAGGGAAGTGGCTGCATGCCTTTGGCTCACTCGAGCGGTATTTGTCCTCCGACCCTCATCCCTCGGCAATGATAATACGACAACCTATCACTATATCTTATATAGTAGTAGATGATGTCTTAGTATTACATTATGTGAGTTCATCTTGATTCTGTTACATTCTTCAGATACTAGATACGATAAGAACATATACTACACCATATGTACAGAACATAGATGATTCACACTAATGTATGCTAGAATAAATTTTAGGTTGTGTTCTGAGCCATTCGTTCCCATACTTGGCAATTAAGTTGTGGACCATTATGTTTGACATTGTTGTTACAAATTTTCATATATCTGTGTTGATTGATGAGATTGTGTTTCAAACGTGTTCGTGATTGTGTGTATCTGTGTTGTTTGATACTGTGTTCGTGATACACACCGTCGTTGTTGTAACAAATGGTGTAGGGGATGCTGAAAATGCTGCAGGAGATGCTGCAAATGCTGTATTTTTTTATTTTTTTCAAGATTAGCGACGTTCAGCGACTCTCAGCGACGTCCAGCGACGACGGTAACATCGCTAAGTAAGTATCACAACGTCGCTAACTGTGATGAATACCATCGCTGATCGTCACTAAACGTCGCTACGTAGGACGTCGCTAAACGTCGCTATATGTCGGTACTATAGCGACATAGCAAAGTCGCAGAACGTCGCCAATTTGCTCTCAAGCCAGGTCAGCATCGATGCATGTCAAGTCGCTCAACGTCGCTAGGTTGCGTCGGTAAATGATGACGTTTTACGTCGCTGGTAGTCGCTGCATTAGCGACGTGTCCGCGTCACTGAGTATCGTCGCAATAGCGACGTATTGCGACATTTTGTTGTTTAGCGACTAGGTTAATCGCGACTACGTGCAAACGTCGCTAAATACGTCGCTAATCGATATTAGCGACGTATTTTCCCTATTTAGAGACGTCCTGAGGCGTCGCTGATTTGACAGATTTTAGTAGTATTTATTTGGTAATTCTTTGGAACATCAAGTTCAAATTTCACAAATTGCAGATAATTGAACATGAAGTATAGGAAAACATATGCTTTTCATTAATAGATTGTAATAAAGTGAAAGTCAATTTTACATTAGATATGTCGTTGCGGCTACATTTGACTGAAATAATAAAATACTCAACATGCTGCCTGAACTAATATAGTAACTATTTTTTTACTATCATATATTTCATGTCAATAATTATTAGCTCTTTTTTAATCCCTTTCAAGCTTTATACAAACTATTTTCTTTTTTACATCCAATATAATAATTTACCTAAATTTTTCAATATAAATGTTGTTACTTAGGATCGACCAGTGGATCAAATACTTTCATTCTATTATTAGATACTTTGTTAATCTCGTAAATATTTCCTAATTATTTACCGTTTAATCCTTATTATAATATAGAGATGATGAAATATGAGGATCACCCATGGGTTATTAGGTCATCCACCGAGTGATTATAAGCTCTCTTCTTACCTAGACTCTTGTAAATTGTCACATTTTGTCCATTTTCTTTCTTTATATGTTAGTGTCTCTTTGTTATACTACGTTGCACGAATATGAACACAAATATAGACAATGACTACATTTACGAGAGAAATATATTTAGATAGGTAGAATAAGTAGTAAACTATGTTACACAATATGGATACTGAAAGTGTATGGATACCACACTTATAAAGATTCCATTTTACAGTGTCCATGCAACATGATGTTTTATAGTAACGATGATGATTGTATAAATTTTTGTCTCCTTTCAGTAGCAAGAGAACATATTCTCTTGACGTCTTTCACTTGTTCTTTATTCATATTTAATTTTTTGGAGAGATTTATCATGTCCTGTGATGCTCTTATTATTTGTAATTTCATTACCCATACATCTTCGAAAAAGGTTTTTCTAATACATTTTATCACAAAAAGTTTTTCTATCCAGGCTTTTTATTTTATTACCATCTCCATGCAACTTGGAAGGTAAATTCCATTGTTTTGCATTTGCCAAATCCGGTTACACAATCTTGTCGTTTTAGCAATAATGCCATTCTCGTGCATGTAAGAAATGTATCCATTTTTTCTCTTTCCTTACTTCTGTTTTGCATCTTATACGGTTTTGGCAATATGTTGCATGATTCTCTACTTATTTAGTTTGGTTCTATAATATTACGACGTAGATGTATGTCTGCTTCCCATCTATTTGCTTTGAACATTGTATACTTATGCAATTGCAAATCATGTACGTACTAAATATCCTTGAATGTAGGTTATTTTGAGCTATAAATGGTGGCCAAAAGGACACAATCACTACCTGTTGAAACCACTTACGTTTCTATACTGCAGCAATTATTGGTAAGCGTGGTTTAACTTACACAATATTCATTAGTTATGGATAATGAGGTAGGCATGATGTTGTTGTTTCAGCTAATATGGGATGAGGTTGGTGAGTTTAACGGTGAATGCTACAAAATGTTGCTTCAACTAGAGCGGTAATGCTTGGATGTTTATAAGAAGAAAGTAGACCGGGCTTCAAAGTCGAGGGTGCAACTTCTGTAGACCTTCTTCTATGTTGTCATAATAAGCATACATTTGCTTTTTCACTTTTCGTTAAATACCTGGCAATCAACTTGAGCAATTTCAATGAGGATGGTAAAAATGTGTCACATTCTTCTTACATTCATAGGATGCATCCTCCAGAAATTTACATGATTAACATATATGGTAACATAGCACAGGGCATCTGCGGCTTAGATCTAACTTACCAAAAAAATTCTTAATCCAATTACTCAACCATCTCTAGCTCCCCAAAATTCTTAATCCAATTCTCTCGGCCTTTGGAGTCTTTAACAAGGAAGTCAATTTTTTTTTTCAAATATTTTGTTGAAGCATGGTGGCTTACATGGTTCACTACTGGTTATATTACATTCTCCTGTGTCAAATACATTATCCTGTTTATAAATATCAATTGCCAAGCTGCACAAATTTCTATCTTATTGTGCTTGGTAGTCAACTTTACAAGTACCCTAAGAGTACTTTGCAAGGATTGTTGTTACTAATGAGTCATAAATTGAATTAAAGACATTTATCTCTATCATATATTTACAATGCAAGTGTTGAGCTGTGTACAACAAAAATATATATCTAAAATCGATCCCCCATCAAACTCACACATGTTTATATCTTACTGTATTTGGTATGTCAAGATGGATGGTGGCAACACATTGAAATAGAGAATAGGGAAAAAATTCTAGGAATGAAGTGGTATCAATTGAAGATAAGATGAGGAAATTACTTTCGAGATGTTTTGGACATGCACAATGGTTACCAATAGATATACAATTTACTCAGTTAGGACTGATAGGATCTTAGTCTAAGGATCTTTTAAAACTGGGGGCTTTGTTGTTGGATTTCATTGCTATAATATGCTTATGCATGTAACTTATGGTTTTGTTTTGATTTTCTTATCCTTCTAAACATTGTCTCATTTGTTGAACTGGTAATCCGTCGACAATTTTGTTTTCAGAATACAATTCAAAGGTGACTTAGTGACCTTCTCTCCAGATATTTACCAACTCGATCTGGGATCTGATATGGAATTTATATTACTAGCAACTGATGGTTTATGGGGTTACATGAAGAGTTTTGTTATAATATTTCTTGCACGTGGATTACATTACAATTTCTTGCTGCTCTCGCCTCTACTACATTCTATGTTGGAAAGTAACTGACATCTGCAGTAAACTTCATCAATTTCAGCTCTGATAAAGTAACCTTCGTTAGACTTCAACAACATGATGACGTGCAGGTTCTGCTCTGCAATATTTTCTTCCGTTTGTTGATAGACAATATGATCTTTCCCACTAGTCTAAATCTTTCCTTATTTGTGTTTTAGCTAGCTTGTAAAGCTCTTGCTTAGACGACTTTGGTACCACATTATTAAACACATCTAAATTATTTATTTTAATTGTAATTTAGTTGTTAACTAATTAAAAATTATATTATATTGACCAGATTATTTTTTGTCGGCAGGAAAGCAGGCACAGGAAAAAGCATTGTGATTGCCGACTTATAGTAATGCTCTTCCTTTTTTCAGTGTTATGTACTTGGATGAATCCGATGCCCTACAAGAATATTGCATACCTTGTGCGCATTTTGTATTTGTATGTGTGCTTGTGGTCCTTCCCTACGCTAATTTAGAAATTAACACAATTAATATTGATCTTCAACATTTAAAGGCTTACTAATTGTGTTGCATGGATACAAATATGATAAGCCATAATGTGTGTTGGTGTTTTTGCCTTTGGACTAGAAAAGATAGTCCCACATCGGCTACACCAAATGGTGAGTATCTCAATATAATGCATTGCTTGTGTTGAGGTGTGCACATGAGGTGTAGTGGAGCACAAGTTTGTGCCATGTGGGAGTATTTTCCTAGAAGGAAAAAGGATTAATTCCAACTAAGATATAAGTTGATTTTGTTATGCGGACTCGACTCGGACACGGACTCCAGGATGTCTCGTGCATGCACGGAGTGCTCGGGGGGTAGGGTGGACTGGCACACTTCTATGCTGATTGTGGAATGATCTAAAATATCAAACTCTATTTTTGAGTATTGGCATTTTAGTCCCACATCGGATAGGAGAAGAGGTGAAGTCTCAACTCCACTCTATAAATAGAGCCCCTTGGCCTCCTTTGAAAGATGCACTAAGAAGAAAGTTAAAGGGAGTCCGTAAAGTCTAGGAAGCCCGTTCAAATATCAAATATGACTTACGAGCGTTCTAGAAGTTTTTCGTGAACTTGCTGGTTCCTGGAAGCAGATCGTGGTGGGACGAATCTTGCTTTGAGAAACGGTGATCTTAATCACCCCAGGAAGAACCTTTACTCTTTTTTTTCTCCTTCATTTGAGTTGTAACTCAGTTCTGTCCGTCTGCAACTGCGATTGTAAGGAAGAACATGAAATTTATTTTTTGAACTCAGTTCTGTCTGTCAGCAACTGCAATTGCGAGAAAGAACGTGAGATTTATTTTTCTGATTATTGTTGCTTTTGTAATCAGATTCATATTATAGTGTTCATCTTAGATCTCGAGAATTATCAGAAGGTGAACGTTTGTTGAACCTCTGATCTCGACATAGTGTCTACCATCTTTGGTCAAGCCCCGAGACTAACAATCTCAAAACAAGATCCTTGTAGATGGAGAACTCTCGTGCTTCTCTCATCGATACCAGCTTTAACAAGTTGGACAAATTCGACGGAGAATATTTCTAAATCTGGAAGAGGAAGGTCACCCTTAATCTTTAACTAGTGGACGTAGTCTATGTGTTGATTGAGGATGAACCGACGATTCCAGAAGAAGGAACTGTCGATGCTATTGCTGCTGCACTCGTCAAGCAGAGCAAATGGAAGAGAGAAACACATCTGTAAACTGCTGATTCTCAATTCTATGGAAGACTCTCCGGCATAGTCATATTCCAAGAAGGTGAAGGCCAAAGAGATCTGGGATTCTTTGGGTAAGCTATATGAAGATGATGAGAACAGGTCCAAAATCTTTATCGTCGAGAAGTACCACAAGTGGCTCTTCGAAGACGAGATGGCGATGCTACCACAAGTAAAGGAATTCCTGAAGTTGCGCCAGAAGTTAGATGACAAAAAGATTCCCCTCATCGACAAGTTTGTCGTTGGAGGGATAGTCTCGAAACTTCCTGTTGGTTGGAGCAACTTCTATACTAGAATGTGTCGGAAGAAGATGGACTTAGCTTGGAAGATCTTCTACAAGAGATCCACGTTGAGGACGAAATGTGATCTCAACAGAATATGGACTCTCTGTCCAAACAACTGGCTAAAGCCAACTTGGTGCAGACAAGAGAGTTCAAAGGAAAGCATGTGGCTTCTTATCACAAGAAGAAGGACTCCACTAATCTGAAAGTGAAGGGTCCTTCGTTTAAGCAAAAGAAGTCCAAGTCCCACGTGACTTGCTTCAACGGTGGCCAGAAGGGCCACTATAAGAGTGAATGCAAATTCAAGCCCAAACAAGCTGAGCAAGGTGAGCCTAGCAAGGTTTTTATGGTTTCTAACATTGTGTTATGTTTGTTCAGGTCACAGCTATGGGGGCTGACTCTGACTGGTGGATAGACACTGGTACGACCTGCCATATCTGCTCTGGCATGGCATGGTTCATCACATACCAACCAACTTCTGAGAAAGTTATCATGCCAAACCAAGTCCAAGCTGAAGTTCTGGGGACCGAAACTGTGGAGCTGAAACTCACATCCGAGAACACTCTGATGCTTCAAGGTGTGAAGCACGTTCCGGTGATTGCAAAAAACTTGATCTCTGGAAGCCTGCTTAGCAATGTATGTAGGCTTGAGGATGGACATCAATGCTGGCCAGATGGTGATGCCCAAGAAGGGAACATACTTCGGAAAAGCTTTTCAAACTGAAGGAATATTCAAAATTCAACTTGTAAACCAGTCAAATGTAATCAATGCATTCGCTCATTCTGATTATTCTCTTGAGTTGTGGCATAATAGGCTAGGACATGTTCATTGTAAAAGAATTAACAAAATATCCAGTCTAGGACTTATCTCCAAATGTGGGGGTAAGGTAGAGAAGTGTGTAGTATGTGCTCAGACAAAGATCACAAGGAAACCCTTTCATCGGGTCAGTCGAAGCACGGATCTTCTGGAGTTGGTGCACTCTATCTGTGACTTCAAGCAATTCTATATAAAATTTGGGATGAAGTATTTCATAACCTTCATCGATGACTTCTCAAAGTACATGTTCATCTACTTGCTCAAGTCTAAAGACGAAGCGTTCGAGAAGTTCAAGAAGTTCAGGGCCGAGACTGAACGGCAAACTGGACAACAACTCAAGAGGCTAAGAAGTGATCGAGGCGGAAAGTATCGGTCTCATGAATTCACATTGTCCTGCAAAGAACATGGAATCATAAACGAGATTACTGCTCCGTATTCTCCTCAATCTAATAGATTAGCGGAGAGGAAGAACAGAACGCTGACAGAAATAATGAACTCAATGCCTGTTAACGGCGGGTCTTCCTAAATGGTATTAGGGAGAAGCTGCATTGACGGCCACTTTTATTCTAAATAGAGTGCTGTATGCAACTTCGGACGTAACTCCTCATGAACTCTGGTTCAAAGTCAGACCTAACTTGAATGTCATTCGAGTGTGGGGGTGTCTGGCTTATGTGAAGCTCCCAGATCTGAAGATTCAGAAGCTCGAGACAAGGACTACGAAGACGATCTTCTTGGGGTATGCCGAAAAGAGGGATGCTCAGAGATTTCTTGATATTGAGTCAAATCATATCATCGAATCTCACGATGCTGAATATTTTGAAGACAAGTTTGTAAGGTACAAGAACATTGTTCTAACGAACATTTCGGAGAATGATGAAGGTGCAAAGGTGACTGAGATCTTCAATGAGCCAGTTATCCAAGATGAAGTTGTTATTGAGGAGACAACGATTGAACCAGAACTTGCTGAGCTGTCGTCGAAGCGAGCGAGGAGGCTGAAGAACTTCGGAGATGGACTTCATCACCTATCATGTGGAAGCAGATCCGCATACCTATAATAAGACGATAAAGACCAGAGATGCTATTTTCTGGAAGGAGGCGATAGACAATAAAATTGAATCAATCACCTCCAATAACACTTGGGTGTTGGTTGATCTACCTGAAGGAGCAAAACCTATCGGATGTAAGTGGATCTTCAAGAAGAAGATGAAAGCTGATAGAACCATTAACAAGTTCAAGGCCTCGACTACTTTGACACGTATGCTCCAATATCCTGGATGAATACCATCAGAATATTGATTGCTCTCGCAGCGATACATAAGATAGTGATACATCAAATAGATATAAAAAATGGCATTCCTGAATAGTGAACTGACTGAAGAGATCTACATGCAACAACCAGAAGGGTTTGTCGTCAAAGGTCTTGAAGACAAAGTTTACAAGTTGGTAAAATCTCTGTACGATTTAGAGCAAGCTCCCAAAATATGGCATGAGAAGTTTGATAAAGTCATAAGGTCAAATGGCTGCAAAGTCAGTGAAACAGACAAGTGCGTCAATACGAAGTTTACTGACGGAAGAGGAGTCATCGTTTGTCTATACGTGAACGACATGCTAATCCTTGGTACGGATATAAGCTGTATCAAGACGACAAAGAAGTTCCTCTAAACGAAGTTCAGTATGAAGGACTTGGAGGATGGTGATGTTATCTTGGGACTCAAGATCATCCGGATAGACACTAGACTAGCACTGTCACGGTCTCATTATGTTGAGAAGATGATCACTCGTTACGGGTATCAGGATCTTCCAGGGATCGATACACCGTACAAGTGTGATCTGAAACTGAAGCCTAATTCAAGGGAAAGCGTCAGGCAGCTGGAGTATGCAAGCGTAATCGAAAGTTTGATGTATGCTACTACTGCCACAAGGCCTGACATAGCTTTCGCTGTGGAAATGCTGAGTCGTTTTACAAGCAACCCAGTCATTAAGCACTGGAAAGCTGTCAATCGGGTTATGAGATATCTCAAGAAGACTCAGACATATGCACTGCACTACAGCAAAGATCTACCGGTAGCGGAAGGCTTCAGTGATGCCAGCTGGTGCTCAGAAGCGGAGAGTAAGAGGTCCACAGGTGGATACATTTTCACAATGGGTGGAGCTGCTATATCGTGGAAATCGAAGAAGCAGACTATACTCTCGCGGTCATCCATGAAATATGAGTTCTTTGTACTTAAAACCGCAGCGGAGAAAGCAGAATGGCTTCGGGAGCTCATGTATGATCTTCCAGTAGTTGGGGCACAAATACCGGGGATACCGATATATTACGACAACCAGGCGACTGCGGCGGTGGCATCAAATGACCTCTTCAACGGAAAGAAGAGGACTGTGCGGTTGAAGCACATGACAGTACACGATCTCATCAAGAGGGGTGTTATTGTAGTGATTGATGTTCGGAGTCAGGAGAACCTGGCGGATCCGTTCACCAAGGGCCTCAAGCGCCAGCTGGTCGATGATACAGCTTGTAAAATGGGCTTGAAGGCATTCTGATATTGTGTTATTACAATCCTACCATAAATTTTATGCTAATAGTTCAAAAAGAAATCTACTAGGCATCTAGGTTTTGGTACAAGGAAGGACTATTAACCAGAAGAATATCAAGAATGGTGGGTACTTGCCCTCTATGACATAGAGAGGTTACGGACCTACAACTACTGTTGTCTACTGTTGTCTTCTGCAAAAAACGGATCCTGTGGGAAGGTTGGCTTAAATGCCTTAATGAGTTCTCAGGTAGAGTGAATGCCTGGAGTGCTTTATAGGAAGCACGGTAGTGCAGCACTACAAGGAGTGTAACTTCATCCTATAGTAGGGTGACTCCACCATGAGGTTCCCAGGTAGGGGTAATGCCTCGGCTTTGCAAGCCAAGTCACAGCGGAGTAGCACCGCAAATAGGCAGGTAGCCTAATGCTGTATGATAATCGTCATAAAGAGAGGTAGACAACACTAAAAAGAGGACGATGTCCTCATGTTACAGTGGCATGACACCACGAAGAGGTACCAGGAAGGGTAAAGCCTCAGCTTTGCGAGCCATGTCATAGCGGCGTAGCACCGCACGGAAGTACAAGGCTTCATGCTGGATAGTTTGGCACTACAAAGAGGCTTGTGACCTCATGCTAGAGTAGTATGACACTACAATGAGGTACCCAGGTGGGGTAAAGCCTCGGCTTTAAGCCATGTCATAACGGCGTAGCACCGCAAAGAAGCACAATGCTTCATGCCATGACTCTTTATAAAGAACTCACCTATAGTGTATGGACAGAGATATCAGGCCGTCTCTTGAGGGTAAACTTGTAGACGTCAAAAAAATTATACACTGAAACTAGGCTGGCAAAAGGCTTTTAATGTACAGCCAGAAGCACAGTTGATGTCATTAAGTGAGTAGAAAGAATTGCAGTTATGGTACATAATTCAAGGCTTAGTCCATTCTTGTATCATGCTGTTATTTAACCTATGCGGGAAGATTCAAGTCGTAGCGACATCTCTCATAATGCATGATGTACAGTCACTGTCGGGAACGCTCAACCCATATATTGAGATATGTGGGAGATTGTTGGTGTTTTTGCCTTTGGACTAGAAGAGATAGTCCCACATCGGCTACACCAAATGGTGAGTATCTCAATATAATGCATTGCTTGTGTTGAGGTGTGCACATGAGGTGTAGTGGAGCACAAGTTTGTGCCATATGGGAGTATTTTCCTAGAAGGAAAAAGAATTAATTTCAACTAAAATATAAGTTAATTTTTGTTGTGCGGACTCGGACATGGACTCCAGGATGTCTCGTGCATGCACGGGGGGGTAGGCGTGGACTGGCACACTTCTATGTTGATTGTGGGATGATCTAAAATATCAAACTCTATTTTTGAGTATTGGTATTTTAGTCCCTATAACACCCAGTTTTCCAAATAAGGGTAATTTTGAAATTTTGTATTTTAATTTATTTAATTATAATATTTAAATAATAATATGATTTTGATGATTTTTAATTATTTTAAAAACTATTTAAAACCATGACTTGTAGTTTTGGTATTTTGTTAATGTAACACTAGAGACAGTTCGACCTAAAGCCTAGCCATGTGATTAGGGGGTTTCATCTACCACAATTCTAGTTTGAAGGTATTTTTTGTCATTTTTGAATTATTTGAATTTAATATATATTATTTGGAATTTAAAATGATTAATTTGAATGGTGTGATTTAAATATTAATAAATTGATTGCCATGTGGTTTAGATTAGCCTAACCTAGATTGGACCTAACATAGATTAGTCATAGCTAGTCTAGTGAGCCACATTGAGTTTAGTTAGTATTGGTTAAATGTGTTTAAGTCATGATTAGCTAGGTTGAGTGGTTTGCAACTTGACTAGGAAGGAGCCCTAGATTCTAGGCCATTCATTAGGCTTGATGCATTGATAGCCTTAGATGCACCCCTAAAAACCCTAACCCTAGCTAGTGGCCGGCCAAGGATCCCCCCCTTGGCTATAAAATCCCTCTTGAAACTTGTGCCTCTTTTCACTCTTTCCATCATTCTAAGAACAAGGTTTGTTTCCTTTGAAATTTCTTCATAGTTTATTCATTAATGATCCATTTTCATCGAGATTTCTTCCATAGTATTCTAAATGTTGTTCTCCTACTATTGGTGGAGTCAAATCTCAGGTTTGACACAATTTGGGGGCTTTGCCTAGCTTTTGGAAAATCTCTTTTGGAAGGCTTTTTGTTGTGAAGAGCACACCTAGGTAAAACTCTATTCCTCCCATGGAAATCTAGTTTCTTTGCATAAACACCAAGCCCTAGGTGTCCTTGTACTATAGGAATAGGATTTGTACTATTTCGTGTCTTGTACGTGTCCATATCGGACACGTATCAGTGGGTGAACGCAGGTGTTCGACGAAATGCCACAGTGGGCATTTCGATCAAGATTTTGAATTGTGTTTGAATAGGAAATAGTGTTTTAGTGTCACCTAAAGGATTATAGGTGTCTGAGCGTGTCTTGTGTTGCATTTGGTGTCGTGTCGCACTCATGTACGTGCGCACGCGCAGCGTACTGCGTTCTCCTGCTACCAGCGTGCTCGTGCTCAGTACACAGGACACTTGGTCGCATGTGCTTGGACACACAGGGTGGGGAAATGTCTGTCATGACATCCTCGAAGCCTCGTGTCCTAATATTTTGTGTCGGGTGAGATATTCGATCCACACAGGACACATGTTCACTAAGCCTAGTGTTCTGTTTGCTGTCTTGGGTTCGTGTGATGTTTGGACACGTTGTGTCCTGATTTTGGACACCATATTTATTGTGTAACACGTGCCTGAATGGTACATTAACTACCTACCTAGGTTACATCAATTGATTGTGAATTTAATGTGGAATGGGGAAATTCCCCAATCGATTGATACTTCCTGTATCAGTGAGCACTGTTCTTCTTTTTCCCATTATTCTTAATGACTTATACTATGTATTTAGCTATGGTTAATTGCAGTACATAATAGATATCATGATTAGGATTCAATTCTCAGTTTAGGTTGATTACATAATCGAATTTACATGAAATGGTTTTCCTATTTCCTGATACAATGTAATATCAGTACTTTACTCCTATTTCGAATGTTTAAATTCTAGTTCAATAATAACTTACATAGTTTACACATGTTATATAGAAGTTTATGTGTTGGGGTGTTGGTTCATGTGGGGAATTAAATGGAAATTTAGACGTTGAGTTGGGCTTCGATAATGCATGACTGATACCTGAATTTGAATAATATTTGTCATATTGAACAACTATCATGTTCTCCTTATTAAAACCTAAATTGATTTTCTTTCCTTAACTGATTGAAGTTTGATTCAAAGTAGTGTAGAGCACTGTAAGACTTTGTGATGGGGTTGTTCACTGTTGAATTGGATTCATTCCTTTTTAAACTGTGATTGGTTTCCTTTCCTTAACTAATGCTAATTCCTATACTTGTTTACTGTCACATGAGTACAATTCCTGAGAACACATATGTTCCTGCACACTGATTTTCTACCCTTGAGTTTTCTGGGAATTGTTCCAACTGCTATATACTCACACTGTCAATTCCTGAGAACATAGGGTCTCACATTGTCTCCTGGATTACACACACACACTGGACACATGTACACTGAACAGGAACACATTCCCACTGTAAACTGGTTCCTAAAATCTGAGTATCCTATTTAATGTTCACTGTTAACAAGTTTCTGAGACACTCTTGAATATGTCCTTACACACACTGTTAACTGGACCTTACTGTCTTTAGGATTCCTGTGGCACACACATACATACACATCCTTCACACACCCTCCATTTTACTTTCCTGTTAATACAGATTATGATGTAGACACACACTTGTACCACTCCTCTCATGCATACAAACACAGTTCCTCGCATTGCCATGTATCGCTACACAAACACATATGTTCCTGTACAGACACACACATTGCCTTCACCCACACACATGTCATTTACCTGTCACACATATGATTCCTGTAACAGCCATTTATAGCCACACACATACTCTAGAACACATGTTCCTGTCACTTATTCAGTGCACTCACACACCCACTGTCTCATGTAAAACTAACACAAATTCCTATAGCTATATATATAAGTCTAACCTAATATGATTGTGTGAATGGTAGTGTAGGATGTATGGAAGTTCAATGAGTAATGTGATATGCATATTCTATTGTATATATATATATACATATATATATATATATATATATATATATATATATATATACATATATATATATATATATATATATATATATATATATATATATATATATATATATATTCATATATGTGAATGGTAGTGTAGGGTGTATAGGAATTTCAATGTGTTGATAACTTATAATGATTGTGGTTGATGGGAGAGCTTAGAATGGTTTGTTAGAGCTTAGAATGGTTGTTAGAACTAGTCTAATTGGACTTAGACTAGTTTGACCTAGTTGACCTAACTTTGACTTCTAGGGTTGACCAGAGTTGACCAAGAGTTGACTTTGGTCTAGATTGACCAAGATTCATATAGAATGCATTGAATTGCATCTTATTATCATTTTAGACATGTTATGACTTGTGCTGTTCTGATTAGGAGCCAGACACCACTCCTCAGGCAGTATTTTCTTCTAGACATCAAGGGTATCAGGCGAGTACATTCTCTGACCGTTTCATACTTGTTAGGAGTATTTTCTCGCTCAAGATTATCTTACTTAATGCTGACACGATGGAAACACGGATTAGTACTATATGGATCTTTTCATACGATGTTATCTCCCTCGGAAGAATCAGATACATCATGTCATATGCGTTTCTCTTTCATCATGTACTCTTGTACTTTCACCTTACATGTGCACTCTCGTGATTCATGTACTCTCATGAACACGGAGCCCCTATATTTATATTCACGTGCACCTTTATATGGGCCCCCATGTGAATATCATGTAATAACATAACTTGTCTAGATCCTTGTGTATTAATTGGGGTACGGGAGAGTATAAATAGTCATGTGGACAATTTCTAAAGTAGTGTAGCCATGTACGACCTCTCATGTTTATTATCAAGCCATTCACATGTTTAGCTTGTACTCTAAATTACTAGTTTACTGTAGCTCTTTACTTATAGTAGATATTTTATTACAGTCTTCCTTTTTACTCATGTATACTCTTCAGCGTTTCAAATATTTTACTCTATTACCTGTATTTTATTCCTGTCATTATATGAACTGCGTGAGATGTACTGTGCTCGCTCCTGTCCTGACTGGACCTATTGAAATATTACAGAGGATGAGGATGAGGCGTGCTGCCCTACCTATTATGGGACTACCCTTGATGACAGCTGTGACTTGGACCAGCAGCCGGACCCTATAGCAGTGGACGACACTCCTCTAGACTAGGATGTCTTCTTTTATATTACATTCTGGATGACTGTATATTTGATACTTGGGATTGTGGATTTGTGATATCTTAGACACTTAGACTCTCTGTTTGTACTTATGTAGATTCCTTTCATTTCAGCAGTATCTTTCTATCTTTCTATCTTATCTTTCTGCCTTAGATGTGATTGAGACTGTATATTGCTATGTCACCCCCATTCGGGGAGTATAAACTGTTTAGCCTTATACTGTTAGGTGCATGAGACCTAGGACAGCGTTCTACTGCCGACACTGCGGCGTAGGCTGGACGTACCCACGTCTCGTACCCTTACTCTAGGGTGCGAGTCGTGACACGTTTTTAGTGGTGGCCCATGCAGGTCGAGTTTATGTAGTTGTATTCGAACTAGAGTATCACGACAGCCTGCAGCAGGATTAGGATATTTTTGAAGGTACTCAATCACATTAGGAAAAACTCTTAATCAGATTTATTTTATCTAAGTTTGTTGTTTATTGTCTTCCCTTGAATATGAACTGTTCTCCTTGAAATTTTGCTTCATTCCCAGTAATTGCTTCTTATTTTGATCTGTCTTTATGGTGGTTATGGAGACATGATCTCATCGCTCCGGTTCGGGGGATACTATCGAGAGGCTGGCCACCTCTCGTCCTGTTCATCAGGGCCTCGAGACTTCAGCTCCTGTTGTGCCGACTCAGGTTGGCGTTTCTGCTACATTGGAGGTGCACCTTCGTCTGTACAGAGACCTTTTTTCCATCATTCCTGATTTCTCTCAGCAGCAGAGGTACCTGCAACATCAACCGCAGGCCAGAGGAAACCAGTAAGGGTGAGCTTTTGCCAGGACAGTCGAGGATGCACAAGCCATTGGAGATCTTGCTGCAGGATTTCGATCTTTTCGATTCCATTTCCACAAATGCCTTTTATAACTACCTTGAAATCCGATTCCATCTGTTCCTTGTTGATTGATTAATTTTGTCATGTTGCTCTTTTGTTATGTTTGTTTTTCTTCTGAGAAAATCATATGGGCTAGGTCACCTCAGTTATGGGATCTAGAATCTTCGATAGTCGTGTTAGCTGGCATAGTGAGGACATATAGTCAAATTTTGGACGTATTTTTCGGATGTGGAAATTTAAGGTTTTTACCGTCGCATGCGGCAATGCGAAAATTTTAAATACCATGATTCTAGTGGTATGTGCCTTAGTTGAGAACTCTGTGATTATCGTAGCCTTGCTTACTAGTATGACGAGGATTTAGAGTACCATGATTTTGGATAGACGTATATAATTATCAGATTGTACCTTAAATGCTCTTGAACAAGTTTTCTCTACTTTTGTTCAGTCTTTCAAAAAAAATTATTTTGTTTGTTTTGTTTCTCATTATTTAACTTAGGAGTAGGAGTAGCTTTAGCTGTATTATAAACCTTTGTGTAGCTTCTTACTATGAATCTCTTCTTAAAATAATGAATCGATAATTTTGCTAGACCTTATCTTGGATTTGTTATTATAGCTCTGGTTTCAAAATGGTTCCTTCTTTTAAATAGATAAGCAGAACAGACTTTATCGTTATTTCCTTCTTACTATTTTTCTTGTATTAAATAATAATAATAATAATAATAATAATAATAATAATAATAATAATAATAATAATAATAATAATAATAAAACTGTCTGATTACATCAATCACCTGCCTTGCAATCTTGGTAGGAATCTAAATGTTGGTCTTGATATAGAATTTAATTTTTATATTGGGACATGAGAATATATATAGTGGACACAGACACTTTGTCTGACACATATGCATGCTACACTTTGATTATCAACCCATCTAAATACATATTAATATGTTGTTGATGTTAAATTCTCAAAACCCCAATATTCTGATACAGTACAGTATCAGAGACTGGTTCTCTGCTTTTCCAGTTTAATTTCGTATTTTAAATATAAATTTTATGTTATTAGTTTTGTTACATCACTACACATGTATCTTATACACAAGGTTTCAATTCTTAAAGAAATTGGTTGAGTTTTGTGTTTGAACTTGTCAATCTGAGACTGTGTGCATATTAACCCTTAATACTGGATTCTAAGTGATTAGTTCAATTTGCTATTTTAAATGTAATATTTTGAGCTATATACATTGTTGTATATAGGGATATAATGTTAGGTTTCATATTCTTACATGTTAGGTTGTGGTTGTGATGAACATTGGGTTGGTTTGATGTTCGAATTCCTCCAAAATCCTAAAATTGAATACATGTTAACATTTTCACATTGATTTCAAATGTTTAGTTCAATTTCAGATTTAATATGTAATATTGAACTGTATGTGTAGCTAAATGTATGGATAGTATGTTAGGTTTCATCTCTATCATGTTAGGATGTGTTGGGAGCATTGAGTTGGTTGTGATGTTTCAAACTCCTAAAATCTGAAACTGCATTATGTTAATATTACACTGGTTTAAATGTTAGCTCATTTTCAAATTTTGTATGTAAATGCTGAACTAAAACTAGGTTTAACCTTTCAATACTAAAGCTATAACCCTGTACAAGGACACGCACACCCTAACTTAGTATACACTGCCATGTAAACCTAACCCTTCCTCTCTATGTTATGTTTATATATCTATATAGATATATATTGTTTATGCATACATGTTATAATGTATATAGATACATAACTAAATCTATACCTCTTATATATGTATATGGTTAGCCATGCATGTCATGAGTAAATAGGTTGTGCATTGTAGATTGTTTAAACAATATGCCATGAGTAGTGTAACTTGATAGCTATTGTTTAAAACCCAAATCCTCCTATACACTTATATTTCACATACACACATGCCTACTATCTAACCATATGAACATGTCCACATACATCCATATACACACGAACCACATAACCTTTACATAATGCTAGCTTTTCCCTCTCTAACTCTCTCTCTCTCTCTCTCTCTCTATATATATATATATATATATATATATATATATTTCTTTTATATATATATATATATATATATATATATATATATATAATAATATATATATATATATATTTTTTATATATATATATATAAATATAAATATATATATATATATATATATATATATATATATATATATATATATATATATATATATATATATATATATTGTGATTGGATTTCAATGCAATTGACTTTCATTCTTTAACTTTTGATTGTGATTTTTTTTTCTTCTTGAATGGTACCCCTTATAGATAATTAGTAGTTATCTTTATTTATATTTTTTTAAGTACCAGTTTTCATATAGGATGGTAGACTACCTTACAGTTTTGATGATTTGTTATTCTGTATCTTTTCTAGTTTAGCACCCTAATTGCTTGTGTGTTTTGATATCCTATGACCGTTTTGTTAGCATGACTAGTATACCTAGATGAGACTTTCACTACCACCATACGCCATGACCCTGTATGCCGTCCTTTTGAATCGTATGAATTTTTTAAGTTCTGAAACCTTGATTGTGGGAGTTTAACATAGAAGGAGTATGAACATTTTAATTTCGAGGACAAAATTTTTTTAAGGAGGGTAGGATTGTAACACCCAGTTTTCTAAATGAGAATAATTTTGAAATTTTGTATTTTAATTTATTTAATTATGATATTTAAATAATAATATGATTTTTGGTGATTTTTAATCATTTTAAAAACTATTTAAAACCATGACTTATAGTTTTGGTATTTTGCTAGTGTAACACTAGAGACAGTTCGACCTAGAGCCTAGCCATGTGATTAGGGGGTTTCATCTACCATATTTCTAGTTTGAGGGTATTTTTGTCATTTTTGAATTATTTAAATTTAATATATATTATTTGGAATTTAAACTGATTAATTTGAATGGTGTGATTTAAATATTAATAAATTGATTGCCATGTGGTTTAGATTAGCCTAACCTAGATTTGACCTAACCTAGATTAGTCATAGCTAGTCTAGTGAGCCACATTGAGTTTTAGTTAGTATTGGTTAAATGGGTTTAAGTCATGATTAGCTAGGTTAAGTGGTTTGCAACTTGACTAGGAAGGAGCCATAGATTCTAGGCCATTCATTAGGCTTGATGCATTGATAGCCTTAGATGCACCCCTAAAAACCCTAACCCTAGCTAGTGGCCGGCCAAGGATCCCCTTCTTGGCTATAAAATCCCTCTTAAAACTTGTGCCTCTTTTCACACTTTCCATCATTCTAAGAACAAAGTTTGTTTTCTTTGAAATTTCTTCATAGTTTATTCATTAATGATCCATTTTCATTGAGATTTCTTCCATAGTATTCTAAATATTGTTCTCCTACTGTTGGTGGAGTCAAATCTCAGGTTTGACACAACTTGGGGGCTTTGCCTAGCTTTGACTCTTTTGGAATGCTTTTTGTTGTGAAGAGCACACCGAGGAAAAACTCTATTCCTCCCATGGAAATCTAGTTTCTTTGCATAAACACCAAGTCCTAGGTGTCCTTGTACTGTAGGAATAGGATTTGTACCATTTCGTGTCCTGTACGTGTCCATATCAGACACATATCAGTGGGTGAACGCAGGTGTTTGACGAAATGCCACAGTGGGTATTTCGATCGAGATTTTGAATTGTGTTTGAATAGGAAATAGTGTTTTTGTAACACCTAGTTTTCCAGATGAGGGTAATTTTGAAATTTTATAATTATAATTATTATTTAATGATATTTATTTTATATTATGATTTTTAGTAATTTTTAAATTATTTTAAACTATTTAAATTCATGACTTGTGGTTTTGACGTTTTGCTAGTGAAACCCTAGAGACTGTTTGACCTAGAGCCTAACCATATGATTATGATATTTTAATGTCATTTTTGGCCTAAGGATATTTTTGCATTTGACCTCTTTGAATTATTTTGATATCATTTTATTATTTATGATATTGTTTTGGGGTTATTTGAGTCGGGTTCGAATTTCAACTCAATCCGACTTGAAACGGGGACTCGGGGGTAGTTTGACTCTAGTGGGACCCACACACTAGTTAGGCATGGCCCACATGATATTAAATTTAGTCCACATGATAGAAATATTTTAGTTAGAGGTTAGACTAATTATTATGGATAAGGTTAGTGTGATTAGAGACTTTAGAATGACTAATTTAGCCCCAACCAATTAGCCCTTTCCTAATACTCATAGAATAGGTTAGTGGGGGCATTTTGGACCTTACCATAATAGGACAAATAGCCCCATATGGCCAGCCACTTTGGGAGAGGATAGGCTCAATTTCATTTCATTATTCTCATCCACACTCTCTCTCTTGTTCTTCCCCAAATTTCTAGAGAGCAATCCCTAGCAATTTCTCCACCAAATCCTTCCATTTCTCCATCAAATCTTCTTCTTTCCTTCTCCATTCTAGCCAAGGAGGAAGCTACCCAAGTTTGGGAGGATTCGGAGCTCGTTCGTGTCCTTTTGGAATATCTACGTGTCGGTGTCGCTCCGGGAAGGCTTCTCTTCGATTCGATCTACCGGAAGGTATAAATTCCTTCTCCTTTTCATTTCCTCATGCATATAGGTCTATTTTGAACCCGTAGGAATGACCCCCATGGTTGCATCTCCATTTGTGTCCATTTCGTGCCTATTTGGAGGTCATAGGAGTGTCCTTTGTGTTGTAGTTGTGTCCATGTGGGAAAATCCCAAATTTGGACACACTATGTGTTGTTGTTATGTATGAATGAATTATTACATGTTTAATCTCATATTTTTGTATTGGAGATGTGTTCTATAGTGTCTCATATATATATATTAGTGTAGAGAGTGAGTTCTTGATATATTATGTTATATACTTGTGTTCTTTTGTCTCAAACTACCCAAATCCGTCATGATTTTTATCCACGTTTTTAATTTCAGCCCTAACTTAGAAATGTCATAACTTCCAGCTCAAAGCTCGATTTAATCTCCCGTTTTTTTAAAAGAAGCGTATTGAAGTTAGCTTTCCAAAAACATGTATTAATAGGCCTAATTCTTTCTGTAACTTTCTAGAGAATTATTTGAGTGTCAGCTGTACGAAAGACAAACGCGTTCTCGATGTTTTTGCGATTCCGGGAGTTTCCGAAAACGAAAACGCGATCCGTTTGAAGTTTCGGAAAGCTAACACATAGATCTATAACATACTTTAATTCTAGATTTTAATTCATGCTGAGATGGTACAATATTGATTATTAGTTGGAGTTACTATTCGGCATATGCATTTTGTGCACCCTTGTGTGTAATATAATGTTCTATTTGATTTTAACCCATGTTAATGTATATACATTATGTAATTAAATAGAGAATACAAGCATGAGTAAATGTTTAAATAAATAATATATGAGGTGTAAGTATCCTATCTAATGTAAGCATGTATAAGTATGGCTTGTAATGAATATGTAGGTTCCATAGTATGTAATGTATGGTGCATATAGTGGTGCAAGAGAATAAATGAATGATGAATGAATGCAAGCATGAATGTAATGTAATAATAGATGTAATATATGTAGCCTTGTTAGGAATAAAACTGGAATTTAGTTTTGTTTCACTAAATAAGAGATACATGAGAACTCATATATGTGAATGTTAACTTCCTATTGACACTTTGCTACACAACTGTCATGCCTCACTATCACTCCACACACAATGCACACTACACTATATAACCCTCACACCCTCACCCATTGACACTCTCACTCACACATTGCCTAACACTCATTCCATGATAACACACACATGTTCTTGTGCACTTTCATGACACACACACACACACCCATGAACACATACACATGCTCTTCTCTCTCTCTCTATATATATATATATACTATAAATGGCTAAATGTGTTAATATGGTAAATCGAGTTTTCCTATAGTTATATATACATATATGTGATATAGGGCCTAGTGTTGAATTCTCTTTTCATGTACACCTCCATGTTCACACACACACATAGCTTTACATGTTAGCTTCCTTTCTCTTATGTATAATATTGAATGTGATGGCTTGTGTTTGGCTTGTATAGCCTTGTGATTGGTGTATGATTGCTAGACTAGGCTTGGTTAGGCCAAGTGAGACTTATTAGACTTGTTGGGCTAGGATTTGACCTAGTTTGACTAGTCTAGTTGACTGGAGTTGACCAAGTGTTGACTTTAGTCTAGTTTGACCTAGACAGCATGCAGATGCATTGTAGATTATATTTATCATTCCCTGTGTACATCTTGACTTGTGTTGCTCTAACTAGGAGTCAGGTACCTCATCTCGGACAGTACATTTACTTCAGACATTCAGATACGAGGCGAGTACATTCTCTGACTGTTTCATACTTGTCTGAATTTATATTCTTGCTCTAGATTACTGTACTTGATGCTGACACGATCATTATCACGGATTAGTACTATACGGATCTTCTTCTGAGATGTTATCTCCTTGTATTCACTAAATACATATTATGATGTGTGTTTCACTTACATATTGTATTTATTGAATACCCATATCCTTGTATACTCCTTGTGCATATTGTACTCTCAGTATCACATGAGTCCCAGGGATAGACCATTGTACAACTATTGTATAACATTGTACATCTATTGTATAATATTGTACATCCATTGTATAACATTGTACATCCATTGTATAACATTGTACATCTATTGTATAATATTGTACATCTATTGTATAACATTGTACACTATTGTGCAAGATAACGTAACCGGAGTAGATCCTTGTGTATTGATTTGGGGAGGAGGAGTAGAATTGGTTATGTAATCAAATTCTATTGTACAATATTGTATAACTATTGTATATGTCTATTGTACACCCACGTACAATGGAGTTGCCATTGCATTTTCCTAGACCGTTTACATAACCATATTATACTCTAAATCACAGTAGGCTTACAGTTCTTATTTATCATATTTAGATATTTCCTGTTATTAAATCTCTACGGTTTTTCATATATTTCTTACTTTCAGCGCTTTATGTACCTTACTCTATTGCATGCTTTATATTTTCTAACATGATATGAACTGCGTGAGATATTTTGTGCTCGCTCCCGTCCTGACTGGACCTGTTAAAAATTTTACAGAGGATGATGAGGCACCCTGCACCCTTACTTGGAGTTTGCCTAGTTGACACTCGCGACCTGGACCCCAGGGGAGGTTCAGGTAGCTGCTGAGGACGATACCTTGCTTAGTATAGATAGTTTAGACTGTTTTCCTTTTATGTTTAGTTGTTGTTCTTGATCAGAGTTTGTATATTGTATAGATGTTGAGACTTGTATTTTATTTCTGTTGTACCTCGGTTGAGGATTCTCTTACCTATTTTATCGTGCCATATTCTATCTCTAGATTGTGATTGAGTTGTACCTTTGTGTTGGCCTCCTTTTGGAGAGCATTCATATTATGTTATAGTTCATGACCTAGAACAGCGTTCTACCGCCGACACTGCGGCATAGGCTGGGCGTTGTTATGCTCTCGTACCCTCACAGTGGGTGCGGGTCATGACACGTTTTTAGTGGTGGCCCATGCAGGTCGAGTTTATGTAGTGGTATTCGAACTAGAGTATCACTACAGCCTGCAGTAGGATTAGGATTATTTTTAGAGGTACTCAATCACATTAGGAAAAACTCTTAATCAGATTCCTTTGTCTAAAATTGTTGCTTATTGACTTCCCTTGAATATAAACTGTCCTCCTTTGAATTTTCGCTTCATTCTCAGAAATTGCTCCTTGTTTTGATCTGTTTTCATAATGGTTATGAAGACAGGATCTCATCACTTTGGTTCGGGGATACTATCGAGAGGCTGGCCACCTCTCGTCCTGTTCATCAGGGCCTCGAGACCGCAGCTCCTGTTGTGCCGACTCAGGTTGGCGTATCTGCTATATTGGAGGTGCACCTCTATCTGTACAGAGATTTTCTCCCGTCATTTCTAATTTCTCTCAGCAGCGGTGATTCATGCAGCATCAGCAGCAGACCAAGGAAAACCAGCAGGGCGAGCTATCGTCAGGACAGTCAAGGATGCACAGACCATTGGACATCTTGCTGCAAGTTCCTTTCTTCTCAATTCAATTCCCGGAATTGTCTTTTATAACTACCTTGAAATCCGATTCCATCTGTTCCTTGCTGATTTATTAAGTTTGTCATGTTGTTCTTTTGTTATGATGTTTTTCTTTAGAATCGTATGGGCTAGGTCACCTAAATCATAGGATCTAGGATCTTCGATAGTTGTGTTAGTTGGCATAGTGAGGACATGTAGTCAGATTTCAGATATATTTCTTGGGTATGGGAATTTAAGGTTTTCGCCGTCGCATGCGACTATACGAAAATTTTAAATACCATGAACCTAGAGGTACGTACCTTAGTCAAGGACTCTGTGATTATCGTAGCCTTGCTCACTAGCATGATGAAGACTCTGGACAACATGATTTTGGACAGACGCATATGATTAGCAGATTGTATCTTGAGAAGGTTTAAAACATCATACCCTTTTTGTTGTTATAAATGACTTAGGAGTAGGGATATTTAGATTGTAGAGCTTGTTCATAGGTAGTTCCTTCATAGTATATAGATATGGTGACTTGTAGAGTGTCTGTACCCTAGAGGTGATAGTTGGCATTGGTGCTAGAATAGTAACCCATTGCAGATAATTCCCTATTATTATGATACCAACCATTTACGTATAGGATGTTAGTATGCCATACAACCTTGATGATTATTTATTGTTTTCCTTTACCCTTCCAGTAAGGCACCCAGTAACCAGAGCCTGCCCTTGAGCATAGTTGTAGTTTCACCTAGGACTAAAAGGTCTATATATATAGATGATATACTTAGGATATATGTGATGGGTTATTGTTCTTGAGCATATATATATATGTGGTATTTGGGATTGGTGTGCTTAGCTTGTGGGTAATTAGTTATGGATGACTTGATAGGATTTGGAAGTTAAGAGCTAGTCTATTATAGAGTTTTCTTTGCTAATCCCTAGTTGCCAACACTAGGTAGCTAGCATAGGTAAAAGTCCTAAGAAGTTGACCAGCTGATGACCAAGTACTAGGATGTTGAGGAAATTGACTAGTGATTGACCCTTGTCTATGTTCGGCCAAGAAAAGGGTGCGACCATCTTAATTTCGAGGACGAAATTTTTATAAGGTGGGTAGGATTGTAACACCCAGTTTTCCAGATGAGGGTAATTTTGAAATTTTATAATTATAATTATTATTTAATGATATTTATTTCATATTATGATTTTTAGTGATTTTTAAATTATTTTAAACTATTTAAATTCATGACTTGTGGTTTTGACGTTTTGCTAGTGAAACCCTAGAGACTGTTTGACCTAGAGTCTAACCATGTGATTATGATATTTTAATGTCATTTTTGGCCTAAGGATATTTTTGCATTTGACCTCTTTGAATTATTTTGATATCATTTTATTATTTATGATATTGTTTTGGGATTATTTGAGTCGGGTTCGAATTTCAACTCAATCCGACTTGAAACGGGGACTCGGGGGTAGTTTGACTCTAGTGGGACCCACACACTAGTTAGGCATGGCCCACATGATATTAAATTTATTCCACATGATAGAAATATTTTAGTTAGAGGTTAGACTAATTATTATGGATAAGGTTAGTGTGATTAGAGACTTTAGAATGACTAATTTAGCCCCAACCAATTAGCCCTTTCCTAATACTAATAGAATAGGTTAGTGGGGACATTTTGGACCTTACCATAATAGGACAAATAGCCCCATATGGCCAGCCACTTTGGGAGAGGATAGGCTCAAGTTCATTTCATTATTCTCATCCACACTCTCTCTCTTGTTCTTCCCCAAATTTTTAGAGAGCAATCCCTAGCAATTTCTCCACAAAATCCTTCCATTTCGCCACCAAATCTTCTTCTTTCCTTCTCCATTCTAGCCAAGGAGGAAGCTACCCAAGTTTGGGAGGATTCGAAGCTCGTTCGTGTCCTTTTGGAATCTCTACGTGTCGGTGTCGCTCCGGGAAGGCTTCTCTTCGATTCGATCTACCGGGAGGTATAAATCCCTTCTCCTTTTCATTTTCTCATGCATATAGGTCTATTTTGAACCCATAGGAATGACCCCCATGGTTGCATCTCCATTTGTGTCCATTTCGTGTCTATTTGGAGGTCATAGGAGTGTCCTTTGTGTTGTGGTTGTGTCCATGTGGGAAAATCCCAAATTTGGACACACTATGTGTTGTTGTTATGTATGAATGAATTATTACATGTTTAATCTCATATTTTTGTATTGGAGATGTGTTCTATAGTGTCTCATATATATATATATATTAGTGTAGAGAGTGAATTCTTGATATATTATGTTATATACTTGTGTTCTTTTGTCTCAAACTACCCAAATCCGTCATAATTTTTATCCACGTTTTTAATTTCAGCCCTAACTTAGAAATGTCATAACTTCCAGCTCAAAGCTCGGTTTAATCTCCCGTTTTTTTTAAAAGAAGCGTATTGAAGTTAGCTTTCCAAAAACATGTAATAATAGGCCTAATTCTTTCTGTAACTTTCTGGAGAATTATTTGAGTGTCAGCTATATGAAAGACAAATGCGTTCTCGATGTTTTCGCGATTCCGGGAGTTTTCGGAAACGAAAACGCGATCCGTTTGAAGTTTCGTAAAGCTAACACATAGATCTATAACATACTTTAATCCTAGATTTTAATTCATGCTGAGATGGTACAGTATTGATTATTAGTAGGAGTTACTATTCGGCATATGCATTTTGTGCACCCTTGTGTGTAATATAATGTTCTATTTGATTTTAACCCATGTTAATGTATATACATTATGTAATTAAATAGAGAATGCAAGCATGAGTAAATGTTTAAATAAATAATGTATGAGGTGTAAGTATCATATCTAATGTAAGCATGTATAAGTATGGCTTGTAATGAATATGTAGGTTCTACAGTATGTAATGTATGGTGCATATAGTGGTGCAAAAGAATAAATGAATGATGAATGAATGCAAGCATGAATGTAATGTAATAATAGATGTAATATATGTAGCCTTGTTAGAAATAAAACTAGAATTTAGTTTTGTTTCACTAAATAAGAGATACATGAGAACTCATATATGTGAATGTTAACTTCCTATTGACACTTTGCTACACAACTGTCATGCCTCACTATCACTCCACACACAATGCACACTACACTATATAACCCTCACACCCTCACTCATTGACACTCTCACTCACACATTTCCTAACACTCATTCCATGATAACACACACATGTTCTTGTGTACTTTCATGACACACACACACACCCATGAACACATACACATGCTCTTCTCTCTCTCTCTATATATATATATATACTATACATGGCTAAATGTGTTAATATGGTAAATAGAGTTTTCCTATAGTTATATATAGATATATGTGATATAGGGCCTAGTGTTGAATTCTCTTTTCATGTACACCTCCATGTTCACACACACACATAGCTTTACATGTTAGCTTCCTTTCTCTTATGTATAATATTGAATGTGATGGCTTGTGTTTGGCTTGTATAGCCTTGTGATTGGTGTGTGATTGCTAGACTAGGCTTGGTTAGGCCAAGTGAGACTTATTAGACTTGTTGGGCTAGGATTTGACCTAGTTGACCTAGTTTGACTAGTCTAGTTGACTGGAGTTGACGAAGTATTGACTATAGTCTAGTTTGACCTAGACATCATGCAGATGCATTGTAGATTATATTTATCATTCCCTGTGTACATCTTGACTTGTGTTGCTCTAACTAGGAGTCAGATACCTCATCTTGGACAGTACATTTACTTCAGATATTCAGATACGAGGCGAGTACATTCTCTGACCGTTTCATACTTGTCTGGATTTATATTCTTGCTCTAGATTACTGTACTTGATGCTGACACGATCATTATCACGGATTGGTACTATACGGATCTTCTTCTGAGATGTTATCTCCTTGTATTCACTAAATATATATTGTGATGTACGTTTCACTTACATATTGTATTTATTGAATACCCATATCCTTGTATACTCCTTGTGCATATTGTACTCTCAGTATCATATGAGTCCCAGGGATAGACCATTGTACAACTATTGTATAACATTGTACATCTATTGTATAATATTATACATCCATTGTATAACATTGTACATCCATTGTATAATATTGTACATCTATTGCATAATATTGTACATCTATTGTATAACATTGTACACTATTGTGCAAGATAACGTAACCGGAGTAGATCCTTGTGTATTGATTTGGGGAGGGGGAGTAGAATTGGTTATGTAATCAAATTCTATTGTACAATTTTGTATAACTATTGTATATGTCTATTGTACACCCACGTACAATGGAGTTACCATTGTATTTTCTTAGACCGTTTACATAACCATTTTATACTCTAAATCACAGTAGGCTTACACTTCTTATTTATCATATTTAGATATTTCCTGTTATTAAATCTCTACTATTTTTCATATACTTCTTACTTTCAGCGCTTCATGTACCTTACTCTATTGCATGCTTTATATTTTCTAACATGATATGAACTGCGTGAGATGTTTTGTGCTCGCTCCCGTCCTGACTGGACCTGTTGAAATTTTTACAGAGAAAGATGAGGCACCCTGCACCCTTACTTGGAGTTTGCCTAGTTGACACTCGCGACCTGGACCCCAGGGGAGGTTCATGCAGCTGCTGAGGACGATACCTTACTTAGTATAGATAGTTTAGACTGTTTTCCTTTTATGTTTAGTTGTTGTTCTTGATTCAGAGTTTGTATATTGTATAGATGTTGAGACTTGTATTTCATTTCTGTTGTATCTCGATTGAGGATTCTCTTATCTATTTTATCGTGCCATATTCTATCTCTAGATTGTGATTGAGTTGTACCTCTGTGTTGGCCTCCTTATGGAGAGCATTCATATTATGTTAGTTATAGTTCATGACCTAGAATAACGTTCTACCGCCGACACTACGGCGTAGGCTGGGCGTTGTTATGCTCTCGTACCCTCACAGTGGGTGCGGGTCGTGACAGTTTTAGTGTCGCCTAAAGGATTCTAGGTGTCTGAGCGTGTCTTGTGTCGCATTTGGTGTCGTGTCGTACTCATGCACGCGCGCGCAGCGTGCTGCATTCCCCTGCTACCAGCGTGCTCGTGCTCAGTGCACAGGACACTTGGTCGCGTGTGCTTGGACACGCAGGGTGGGGCAATGTCTGTCATGACATCCCCGAATCCTTGTGTCCTAATATTTTGTTTCGGCTGAGATATTCGATCCACACAGGACACATGTTCACTAAGCCTAGTGTTCTGTTTGCTGTCTTGGGTTCGTGTGATGTTTGGACACGTTGTGTCCTGATTTTGGACACCATATTTATTGTGTGACACGTGCCTATATGGTACATTAACTACCTACCTAGGTTACATCAATTGATTGTGAATTTAATGTGGAATAGGGAAATTCCCCAATCGACTGATACTTCATGTATCAGTGAGCACTGTTCTTCTTTTTTCTATTATTCTTAATGATTTATACTATGTATTTAGCTATGGTTAATTGCAGTACATATTAGATATCATGATTAGGATTCAATTCTCAGTTTAGGTTGATTACATAATCGAATTTACATGAAATGGTTTTCCTATTTCCTGATACAATACAATATCAGTACTTTACTCTTATTTCGAATGTTTAAATTCCAGTTCAATAATAACTTACATAGTTTACACATGTTATATAGGAGTTTATGTATTGGGGTGTTGGTTCATGTGGGGAATTAAATGGGAATTTAGACTTTGAGTTGGGCTTCGATAATGCATGACTGATACCTGAATTTGAATGATATTTGTCATATTAAACAACTGTCATGTTCTCCTTATTAAAACCTGAATTGATTTTCTTTCCTTAACTGATTGAAGTTTGATTCAATGTAGTGTAGAGCACTGTAAGACTTTGTGATGGGGTTGTTCACTGTTGAATTGGTTTCATTCCTTTTTAAACTGTGATTGGTTTCCTTTCCTTAACTAATGCTAATTCCTATACTTGTTCACTATCACTTGAGTACAATTCCTGAGAACACATATGTTCCTGCACACTAATTTCTTATACTTGAGTTTCCTGGGAATTGTTCCAACTGCTATATACTCACACTACCAATTCCTGAGAACACAAGGTCTCACATTGTCTCCTGGATTACACACACACACTGGACACATGTACACTGAACAGGAACACATGCCCACTGTAAACTGGTTCCTGAAAACTGAGTGTCCTATTTAATGTTCACTGTTAACAAGTTCCTGAGACACTCTTGAATATGTCCTTACACACACTGTTAACTGGACCTTACTGTCTTTAGGATTCCTGTGGCACACACATACATACACATCCTTCACACACCCTCCATTTTACTTTCCTGTTAACACAGATTATGATGTAGACACACACTTGTACCACTCCTCTCATGCATACAAACACAGTTCCTCGCATTGCCATGTATCACTACACAAACACATATGTTCCTGTACAGACACACACATTGCCTTCACCCACACACATGTCATTTACCTGTCACACATATGATTCCTGTAACAGCCATTTATAGCCACACACATACTCTAGAACACATGTTCCTGTCACTTATTCAGTGCACTCACACACCCACTGTCTCATGTAAAACTAACACAAATTCCTATAGCTATATATATAAGTCTAACCTAATGTGATTGTGTGAATGGTAGTGTAGGATGTATGGAAGTTCAATGAGTAATGTGATATGCATATTCTATTGTATATATATATATATATATATATAATATATATATATATTTTATATATATATATATATATATATATATATATATATATATTATATATATATATATATATATATATATATATATATATATATATATATATATATATATATATATATGAATGGTAGTGTAGGGTGTATAGGAATTTCAATGTGTTGATAACTTATAATGATTGTGGTTGATAGGAGAGCTTAGAATGGTTTGTTAGAGCTTAGAATGGTTGTTAGACCTAGTCTAGTTGGACTTAGACTAGTTTGACCTAGTTGACCTAACTTTCACTTCTAGGGTTGACCAGAGTTGACCAAGAGTTGACTTTGGTCTAGATTGACCTAGATTCATATAGAATGCATTGAATTGCATCTTATTATCATTTTAGACAAGTTGTGACTTGTGCTGTTCTGATTAGGAGTCAGACACCACTCCTCAGGCAATATTTTCTTCTGGACATCCAGGGTATCAGGCGAGTACATTCTCTGAACGTTTCATATTTGCTAGGAGTATTTCTCGCTCTAGATTATCTTACTTGATGTTGACACGATAGAAACACGGATTAGTACTATATGGATCTTTTCATAAGATGTTATCCCCCTCGGGAGCATCAGATACATTATGTCATGTGCGTTTCACTTTCATCATATACTCTTGTGCTTTCACCTTACATGTGCACTATCATGATTCATGTACTCTCATGAACACGGAGCCCCCATGTTTATATTCACGTGCACCCTTATATGGGCCCCCATGTGAATATCATGTAATAACATAACTTGTCTAGATCCTTGTGTATTGATTGTGGTACGGGGAGTATAAATAGTCATGTGGACAATTTCCAAAGTAGTGTAGCCATGTACGACCTCTCATATTTATTATCAAGCCGTTCATATGTCTAGCTTGTACTCTAAATCACTAGTTCACTGTAGCTCTTTACTTATAGTAGATATTTCATTACAGTCTTCCTTTTTACTCATGTATACTCTTCAGCGTTTTATGTATTTTACTCTATTGCTTGTATTTTATTCCTGTCATTATATGAACTGCGTGAGATATACTGTGCTCCCTCCTGTCCTGACTGGACCTGTTGAAATATTACAGAGGATGAGGATGAGGCGTGCTTCCCTACCTATTATAGGACTACCCTTGATGACAGCTGTGACTTGGACCAGCAGCCGGACCCTATAGCAGTGGACGACACTCCTCTAGACTAGGATGTCTTCTTTTATAATACATTTTGGATGACTGTATATTTGATACTTGGGATTGTGGATTTGTGATATCTTAGACACTTAGACTCTCTGTTTGTACTGATGTGGATTCCTTTCATTTCAGCAGTATCTATCTATCTTTCTATCTTATCTTTCTGCCTTAGATGTGATTGAGACTGTATATTGCTATGTCACCCCCACGTTCTACCGCCGATACTGCGGCGTAGGCTGGACGTACCCACGTTTCGTGCCCTTACTCTTTGGTGCGGATCGTGACAGTCCCACATTGGATAGGAGAAGAGGTGAAGTCTCAACTCCACTCTATAAATAGAGCCCCTTAGCCTCCTTTGAAAGATACACCAAGAAGAAAGTTAAAAGGAGTCCGTAAAGTCCAGGAAGCCCGTTCAAGTCTCAAATTTTGACTTACGAGCGTTCCAGAAGTTCATCGTGAACTTGCTGGTTCCTGGAAGCAGATCGTGTTGGGGCGAATCTTGCTTTGAGCAACGATGATCTTAATCAGCCCAGTAAGAACCTTTACTCTTCTTCTTTCTTTCTTTTTCTACTTCATCTGAGTTGTAACTCAGTTCTGTCCATCTGCAACTACGATTGCAAGGAAGAACGTGAGATTTATTTTCTGAACTCAGTTCTGTCCGTCAGCAACTGCGATTGCGAGGAAGAACATGAGATTTATTTTTTTTTTGATTATTGTTGCTTTTGTAATCAGATTTATATCATAGTGTTCCTCATGGATCTCGAGAATTATCAGAAGGTGAACGTTTGTTGAACCTCTGACCTTGACATAGAGTATTCCATCCTTGGTTAAGCCACGAGACTAACAATTTCAAAGCAAGATCCTTGTAGATGGAGAACTCTCGTGCTTCTCTCATCGATACCAGCTTTAACAAGTTGAAGAAATTCAACGAAGAACATTTCCAAATCTGGAAGATGAAGGTCACCCTTAATCTTCAACGCGTGGTCGTAGACCATGTGTTGATTGAGGATGAACCGACGATTCCAGAAGAAGGAACTGCCGATGCTATTGCTGCTGCACTCGTCAAGCAGAGCAAATAGAAGAAAGAAAACAGCATCTGTAAACTGCTGATTCTCAATTCTCGGGAAGACTCTCTGGCAGAGTCAAATTCCAAGAAGGTGAAGGCCAAAGAGATCTGGGATTCTTTGGGTAAGCTATATGAAGATGATGAGAACAGGTCCAAAATCTTCATCGTCGAGAAGTACCACAAGTGGCTCTTCGAAGACGAGATGGCGATGCTACCTCATGTAAAGGAATTCCTGAAGTTGCGCCAGAAGTTAGATGACAAAAAGATTCCCCTCGTCGACAAGTTTGTCGTTGGAGGGATAGTCTCGAAACTTCCTGTTGGTTGGAGCAATTTCTATGCTAGAATGCATCGGAAGAAGCTGGACATTAGCTTGGAAGATCTTCTACAAGAGATCCACGTTGAGGACGAAATGTGGTTTCAACAGAATATGGACTCTTTGTCCAAACAACTGGCTAAGGCCAACTTGGTGCAGACAAGAGAGTTCAAAGGGAAGCATGTGGCTTCTCATCACAAGAAGAAGGACTCCACTAATCTGAAAGTGAAGGGTCCTTCGTTCAAGCAACAGAAGTCCAAGTCCCATGTGACTTGCTTCAACGGTGGCAAGAAGGGCCACTATAAGAGTGAATATAAATCCAAGCCCAAACAAGCTGAGCAAGGTGAGCCTAGCAAGGTTTCCATGGTTTCTAACATTGTTGCTATGATTGCTCAGGTCACAGTTGTGGGGGCTGACTCTGACTGGTGGATAGACACTGGTGCGACCTGCCATGTCTGCTCTGGCAAGGAACGGTTCGTCACATACCAGCCAACTTCTGAAAAAGTTATCATGGCAAACCAAGCCCAAGTTGAAGTTCTGGGGATCAGAACTGTGGAGCTGAAACTCACATCCAGGAACACTCTGACGCTTTAAGGTGTGAAGCACGTTCCGGTGATTGCACTGAACTTGATCTCTGGAAGCCTGCTTAGCAATGCAGGCTTGAGGATAGACATCAATGCTAGCCAGATGGTGATGTCCAAGAAGGAAACATACTTCGGAAAAGCTTTTCAAACTGAAGGGATGTTCAAAATTCAGCTTGTAAACTAGTCAAATATAATCAATGCAATCGCTCATTCTGATTATTCTCTTGAGTTGTGGCATAATAGGCTAAGACATTTTCACTATAAATGAATTAACAAAATATCCAGTCTAGGAATTATCTCCAAATGTGGAGGTAAGGTAGAGAAGTGTGTAGTATATGCTCAGACAAAGATCACAAGGAAACCCTTTCATCGGGTCAGTCGAAGCACATATCTTCTGGAGTTGGTGCACTCTGATATCTGTGACTTCAAGCAATTCTCTATAAAAGCCGGGATGAAGTATTTTATAACCTTCATTGATGACTTCTCAAAGTACGTGTTCGTCTACTTGCTCAAGTGTAAAGACGAAGCGTTCGAGAAGTTCAAGGGGTTCAGGGCCGAGGCTGAATGGCAAACTGGACAACATAGAATCATAAACGAGACTACTGCTCCGTATTCTCATCAATCTAATAGAGTAGCGGAGAGGAAGAACAGAACGCTGACAGAAATGATGAACTCAATGCCTGTTAACTGTGGGTCTTCCTAAATGCTATTGGGGAGAAGCTGCATTGACGGCCACTTTTATTCTAAATAGAGTGTCGTATGCAACTTCGGACGTAACTCCTCATGAACTCTAGTTCAAAGTCAGACCTAACTTGAATATCATTCGAGTGTGGGGGTGTCTGGCTTATGTGAGGCTCCCAGATCTGAAGATTCAGAAGCTGGAGACAAGGACTACGAAGATGATCTTCTTGGGGTATGCCGAGAAGAGTGATGCTCAGAGATTTCTTGATATTGAGTCAAATCATATCATCGAATCTCGCGATGCTGAATATTTTGAAGACAGGTTTGTAAGACACAAGAACATTGTTCTAACGGACATTCCGGAGAATGATAAAGGTGCAAAGGTGACTAAGATCTTCAATGAGCCAGTTATCCAAGATGAAGTTGTTACTGAGGAGACAATGATTGAACCAGAACTTGCTGAGCTGTCGTCGAAGCGAGCGAGGAGGCCGAAGAACTTTGGAGATGACTTCATCACCTATTATGTGGAAGCAGATCCGCTTACCTATGATGAGGCGATGAAGACCAGAGATACTATTTTCTGGAAGGAGGCGATAGACAATGAAATTGAATCAATCACCTCCAATAACACTTGGGTGTTGGTTGATCTACATGAAGGAGCAAAACCTATCGGATGTAAGTGGATCTTCAAGAAGAAGATGAAAGCTGATGGAACCATTGACAAGTTCAAGGCCTCGACTAATTTGACACGTATGCTCCAGTAGCCCGGATGACCACCATCAGAATGTTGATTGCTCTCGCAGCGATACATAAGATGGTGATACATCAGATGGATGTGAAAACGGTATTCCTGAATGACGAGCTGACTGAAGTGATCTACATGCAACAACCAGAAGGGTTTGTCGTCAAAGGTCTTGAAGACAAAGTTTGCAAGTTGGTAAAATCTCTGTACGGTTTAAAGCAAGCTCCCAAAATATGGCATGAGAAGTTTGAAAAAGTAATAAGGTCAAATAGATATCAGGTCAGTGAAACAGACAAGTACGTCTATACGAAGTTTGCTGACGAAAGAGGAGTCATCGTTTGTCTATACGTGGACGACATGCTAATCCTAGTTACAGATATAAGCTGTGTCACGGAGACAAAGAAGTTCCTCTCGTCGAAGTTCAGTATGAAGGACTTGGAGGATGCTGATGTTATTTTGGGACTCAAGATCATCCGGACAGATACTAGATTAGTGCTGTCACAGTCTCATTATGTTGAGAAGATGATCACTCGTTACGGGTATCAGGACCTTCAGGGATCGATACGCCGTACAAGTGTGATCTGAAACTGAAGCCTAATTTAAGAAAAAGCGTCAGGCAGCTGGAGTATGCAAGCGTAAATGGGAGTTTGATGTATGCTACTACTGCCACAAAGCCTGACATAGCTTTCACTGTAGGAATGCTGAGTCGTTTCATAAGCAACCCAGGCATTGAGCACTGGAAAGCTGTGAAACGGGTTATGAGATATCTCAAGAAGACTTAGACATATACACTGCACTACAGCGAAGATCCGCCAGTAGTGGATGGCTTCAGTGATGCCAGCTGGTGCTCAGAAGTGGAGAGCAAGAGGTCCACAGGTGGACATATTTTCACAATTGGTGGAGCTGCTATATCGTGGAAAACGAAGAAGCAGACTTTGCTCTCGCGGTCATCCATGAAATATGAGTTCTTTGTACTTGATACCGAAGCAGAGGAAGCAAAATGGCTTCGGGAGCTCATGTATGATCTTCAAGTGGTTGGGGCACAAATACCGGGGATACTGATATACTGCGACAACCAGGCGATTGCGGCGGTGGCATCAAATGACCTCTTCAACGGAAAGAAGAGGACTGTGCGGTTGAAGCACAGGACAATACACGATCTCATCAAGAGGGGTGTTATTGCAGTGATTGATGTTCGGAGTCAGGAGAACCTGGCGGATCCGTTCACCAAGGGCCTCAAGCGCCAGCTGGTCGATGACACAGCTTGTAAAATGGGGTTGAAGGCATTCTGATATTGTGTTATTACAATCCTACCATAAATTTTTATGCTATTAGTTCAAAAAGAAATCTACTAGGCATCTAGCTTTTGGTTCAAGGAAGGACTATTAACTAGAAAAATGTCAGGAACGGTGGGTACTTGTCCTCTGTGACATGGAGAGGTTACGGACCTACAACCACTGTTGTCTACTGTTGTTTTCTGCAGAAAACGGATCCTGTAGAAAGGTTGGCTTAAATGCCTTAACGAGTTCTCAGGCAGAGTGAATGCCTGGAGTGCTTTACAGGAAGCACGGTAGTACAGTACTACAAGGAGTGTAACTCCATGCTATAGTGGAGTGACTCCACCATGAGGTTCCCAGGTAGGGGTAATGCCTCGGCTTTGCAAGCTAAATCACAGCGGAGTAGCACCGCAAATAGGCAGGTAGCCTAATGCTGTATAATAATCGTAATAAAAAGAGGTAGACAACACTACAAAGAGGACGACGTCCTCATGTTACAGTGGCATAATACCACGAAGAGGTACCAGGTAGGGTAAAGCCTCAACTTTGTGAGGCATGTCATAGCGGCGTAACATCGCACGGAAGCGCAAGGCTTCATGCTGGGTAGTTTGGCACTACAAAGAGGCTTGTGACCTCATGCTACAGTAGTATGACACTACGATGAGGTACCCAGGTGGGGTAAAGCCTCGGCTTTAAGCCATGTAATAGCGGCGTAGCACCGTAAAGAAGCGCAATGCTTCATGCCATGACTCTTTATAAAGAACTTACCTATAGTGTATGGACAGAGATATCAGGCCGTCTCTTGAGGGTAAACTTGTAGACGTCCAAAAAAATTATACACTGAAACCAGGCTGGCACAAGACCTTTAATGTGCAGCCAGAAGCACAGTTGATGTCATTATGTGAGTAGGAAGAATTGAAGTTATGGTACAGAATTCAAGGCTTAGTCCATTCTTGTATCATGCTGTTATTTAAACTATATGAGAAGATTCAAGTCGTAGCGACATCTCTCCTAATATATGATGGACAGTTACTTTGGGGAACACTCAACCCATATATTGAGATATGTGGGGGTTTGTTGGTGTTTTTGCCTTTGGACTAGAAGAGATAGTCCCACATCGGCTACACCAAATTGTGAGTATCTCAATATAATGCATTGCTTGTGTTGAGGTGTGCACATAAGGTGTAGTGGAGCACAAGTTTGTGCCATGTGGGAGTATTTTCCTAGAAGGAAAAATGATTAATTCCAACTGAGATATAAGTTGATTTTTGTTGTGCGGACTCGGACACGGACTCCAGGATGTCTCGTGCATGCACGGGAGTGCTCGGGGGGTAGGCGTGGACTGACACACTTCTGTGCTGATTGTGGGATGATCTAAAATATCAAACTCTATTTTTGAGTATTGGTATTTTAGTCCTACATCGGATAGGAGAAGAGGTGAAGTCTCAACTCCACTCTATAAATAGAGCCCCTTGGCCTCCTTTGAAAGATGCACTAAGAAGAAAGTTAAAGGGAGTCCGTAAAGTCCAGGAAGCCCGTTCAAGTCTCAAATATTGACTTACGAGCGTTCCAGAAGTTCTTCGTGAACTTGCTGGTTCCTGGAAGCAGATCGTGTTGGGGCAAATCTTGCTTTGAGCAACGGTAATCTTAATCACCCCAGGAAGAACCTTTACTCTTCTTCTTTCTTCTTTCTTCTCCTTCATCTGAGTTGTAACTCAGTTCTGTCCGTCTGCAACTGTAATTGCAAGAAAGAACGTGAGATTTATTTTTTGAACTCAGTTCTGTCCGTCAGCAACTGCGATTGCGAGGAAGAACGTGAGATTTATTTTTCTGATTATTGTTGCTTTTGTAATCAGATTTATATTATAGTGTTCCTCTTGGATCTCGATAATTATCAGAAGGTGAACATTTGTTGAACCTCTGATCTCGACATAGAGTCTACCATCCTTTGTCAAGCCTCGAGACTAACAATCTCAAAGCAAGATCCTTGTAGATGGAGAACTCTCGTGCTTCTCTCATCGATACCAGCTTTAACAAGTTGGAGAAATTCGAAGGAGAACATTTCCAAATCTAGAAGAAAAAGGTCACCCTTAATCTTCAACTCATGGACGTAGACCATGTGTTGATTGAGGATGAACCGACGATTCCAGAAGAAGGAACTGCCGATGCTATTGCTGCTACACTCGTCAAACAAAGCAAATAGAAGAGAGAAAACAGCATATGTAAACAGCAGATTCTTAATTCTATGGAAGACTCTCTGGCAGAGTCATATTCCAAGAAGGTGAAGGCCAAAGAGATCTGGGATTCTTTGGATAAGCTATATGAAGATGATGAGAACAGGTCCAAAATCTTCATCGTCGAGAAGTACCACAAGTGGCTCTTTAAAGACGAGATGGTGATGTTACCTGAAGTAAAGGAATTCCAGAAGTTGCGCCAGAAGTTAGATGACGAGAAGATGCCCCTCATCGATAAGTTTTTCGTTGGAGGGATAGTCTCGAAACTTCCTGTTGGTTGGAGCAACTTCTATGCTAGAATGCATCGAAAGAAGCTGGACATTAGCTTGGAATATCTTCTACAAGAGATCCACGTTGAGGACAAAATATGATCTCAGCAGAATATGGACTCTCTGTCCAAACAACTGGCTAAGGCCAACTTGGTGCAGACAAGAGAGTTCAAAGTGAAGTAGGTGGCTTCTCATCACAAGAAGAAGGACTCCACTAATATGAAAGTGATGGGTCCTTCGTTTAAGCAACAGAAGTCCAAGTCCCACGTGACCTACTTCAACAGTTGCAAGAAGGACCATTATAAGAGTGAATGCAAATCTAAGCCCAAACAAGTTGAGAAAGGTGAGCCTAGCAAGGTTTCCATGGTTTCTAACATTGTTGCTATGATTGCTCAGGTCACAGCTGTGGGAGCTGACTCTGACTGGTGGATAGACACTGGTACGACCTGCCATATCTGCTCTGGCAAGGAATGGTTCGTCACATACCAGCCAACTTCTGAGAAAGTTATCATGGAAAACCAAGCCCAAGCTGAAGTTCTGGGGATCAAAACTGTGGAGCTGAAACTCACATCCAGGAATACTCTGACGCTTCAAGGTGTGAGGCACGTTCCGGTGATTGCACTGAACTTGATCTCTGGAAGCCTTCTTAGTAATGCAAGCTTGAGGATAGACATCAATGCTGGCCAGATGGTGATGTCCAAGAAGGGAACATACTTCGGAAAAGCTTTTCAAACTGAAGGGATGTTCAAAATTCAGCTTGTAAACCAGTCAAATGTAATCAATGCAATCGCTCATTCTGATTATTCTCTTGAGTTGTGGCATAATATGCAAGGACAGGTTCACTATAAAAGAATTAACAAAATATCCAGTCTAGGACTTATCTCTAAATGTGGGGGTAAGGTAGAGAAGTGTGTAGTATGTGCTCAGACAAAGATCACAAGGAAACCCTTTCATCTGGTCAGTCGAAGCACAGATATTCTGGAGTTGGTGCACTCTGATATCTGTGACTTCAAGCAATTCTCTACAAAAGTCAGGATAAAGTATTTTATAACCTTCATCGATGACTTCGTAAAGTACGTGTTCGTCTACTTGCTCAAGTCTAAAGACGAAGCATTCGAGAAGTTCAAGGAGTTCAGGGCCGAGGCTGAACGGCAAACTGGACAACAACTCAAGAGGCTAAGAAGTGATCGAGACGGAGAGTATCAGTCCCATGAATTCACATTGTTCTACAAAGAACATGGAATCATGAATGAGACTACTGCTCCATATTCTCCTCAATCTAACGGAGTAGCGGAGACGAAGAATCGAACGCTGACAGAAATGATGAACTCAATGCCTGTTAACTGCGGGTCTTCCTAAATGCTATTGGAGAGAAGCTGCATTGACGACCACTTTTATTCTAAATAGAGTGTTGTATACAACTTCCGACGTTGCTCCTCATGAACTCTAGTTCAAAGTCAGACCTAACTTGAATGCCATTCGAGTGTGGCGGTGTCTGGCTTATGTGAAGCTCCCAGATCTGAAGATTCAGAAGCTAGGGACAAGAACTACGAAGACGATCTTCTTGGGGTATGACGAGAAGAGTGATGCTCAGAGATTTCTTGATATTATGTCAAATCATATCATCGAATCTCGCGATGCTGAATATTTTGAAGACAAGTTTGTAAGGCACAAGAACATTGTTCTAACGGACATTCCGGAGAATGATAAAGGTACAAAGGTGACTGAGATCTTCAATGAGCCAGTTATCCAAGATGAAGTTGTTACTGAGGAGACAACGATTGAACCAGAATTCGCTGAGCTGTCGTCGAAGCGAGCAAAGAGGCCGAAGAACTTTGGCGATGACTTCATCACCCATCATGTGGAATCAGATCTGCTTACCTATGATAAGGCGATGAAGGCCAGAGATGCTATTTTTTGGAAGGAGGCGATAGACAATAAAATTGAATCAATCACTTCCAATAACACTTGGGTGTTGGTTGATCTACCTGAAGGAGCAAAACCTATCGGATGTAAGTGGATCTTCAAGAAGAAGATGAAAGCTGATGGAACTATTGACAAGTTCAAGGCCTCGACTACTTTGATACGTATGCTCCAGTAGCCCGGATTATCACGACCCGCACCCTAGAGTTAGGGCACGAGAACGTAACAACGCCCAGCCTACGCCGCAGTGTCGGCGGTAGAACGTTGTCCTAGGTCTCAATGCATCTAACAGTATAAGACAAAACAGTTTATACTCCTCGAATGGGGGTGACATAGCAGAATGTAAACTCAATCACATCTAAGGTAGAGCATAAAGGAAGATAGATAAAACATGAAATCGAAAAGCGATACAACAGATAGAAGTCTAAGTATCTAAGATACAAACTCAGAATACATCTCAAAATCCAAATACAGTAATCCATAAATACAACTCAAGATGACTGAAAATAAACTATAAGCAAAAACCCTAGCTATCTATGCAACCGCTACTGTCTCCTCTAGGCTAGCAGGCAACCTCCAGGCTATCTGTAAAATTTATCAACAGGTCCAGTCAGGACAGGAGCGAGCACAATACATCTCAACAAGTCATAACAGGAAAGGAAATGTAATCATGCTAGAGAATAAAATACAGGATCTGAAGAAATAATATAATGTAAAAGAGAGACTGTAAGTAAATATCTATAATATATATAAAGAGAGACAGTGCTAGTGATTCAGAGTACTGCATAAACATGTGAATGGCTAAGGACTGATTCATGATTACACTACTGGAAATTGATTCATGATTACACTATTTGGATTTATTCACATGTTCACTTATACTCCCCCATCCCCAATCAATACACAAGGATCCATTCAAGTTACGTTAAGATTCATGATTATACTACGTTGCCCATAAAGGGTGATTCATGAATTGATTCGTAAAGGCTCGGTAATCATGAGGGTACATGAGTCACTAGCTGATTCCCGAAGATTCATGATGATAGAAGCATATGATACGTGATGTAAGTGAAACACACATGACAAAAGTATCTGATGCTCCCGAGAGGGATAACATCTCATGAAAGGATCCATATAGTACCAATCCGTGTTACCAACGTGTCAGCATCAAGTAAGATAGTCTAAAGCAGGAAATATAATCCTAAACATGATATGAAATGATCAGAGAATGTACTCGCCTGATATTTGAATGTCCAAGGTAAAGATACTGTCCGAGAAGAGGTGTCTGGCTCCTAATTAGAACAACACAAGTCACAACATGTCCAGAAGGGTAATATAAAGCACTACAATGCATTCTAAATGAATCTAGGTCAAACTAGGCCAAAGTCAACCCTTGGTCAACTCTGGTCAACTGCACTAGTCAAACTAGGTCATGTCCTAACCCAGCAAGTCTTACTAGGCCTAACCAAGACTATCCTAGCAAGCACACATCAATACAAGGCTATACAAGCCAACATACACCCAACTCTATATAGTATGCAATTATTCAATACTCAAATAGGCAAGAATTCACATTGGATATACACTAGGTAATCTATTACTTTAAGCTATATATGTCTACACATATATACACATGCATATATTGGTATTCAACATTAGGTCTATAATCATGGCATTTCAAATGGTTATATAAACTTATATATTACAACACAATATGCTAACATATATATAATATACATACATAGCTAAGTTAACTATATTCATAAATACTTATTTAAGAGGCTATGTGTGTGTATGTGAACATGGCAAAGGGGCAAGTGAGGGTTAAATGGGCATACATAGTGTATACATATCAAAGAGTGTCAAAGTGTAAGTGAACAATGTGTCAAGTGTGATAGTGTCAACATAGTGTAAGGGGGTACATAAGGTAATATAGGATTTGTGTTAACATAGAACATTACATCTCATTAACTTGTATATTGCATACATTACATCTATTATTACATTATATTCATGCTTGCATTCATTCATTATTTATTTATTCTCTTGCACCACTATATGCACCATACATTACATACTATGGAACCTACATATTCATTACAAGCCATACTTATACATGCTTACATTAGATAGGATACTTACACCTCATACATTATTTATTTAAATATTTACTCATGCTTGCATTCTCTATTTAATTACATAATGTATATACATTAACATGGGTTAAAATCAAATAGAACATTATATTACACTCAAGGGTGCACAAAATGCATATGCCGAATAGTAACTCCTACTAATAATCAATACTGTACCATCTCAACATGAATTAAAATTTAGGATTAAAGTATGTTATAGATCTATATGTTAGCTTTCTGAAACTTCAAACGGATCGCGTTTTCGTTTCCGAAAACTCCCGGAATCGCGAAAACACCGAGAACGCGTTTGTCTTTCGTACAGCTGACACTCAAATAATTCTCTACAAAGTTACAGAAAGAATTAGGCCTATTAATACATGTTTTTGGAAAGCTAACTTCAATACACTTCTTTTAAAAAAAATGGGAGATTAAACTAAGCTTTGAGCTAGAAGTTATGACATTTCTAAGTTAGGGCTGAAATTAAAAACATGGATAAAAATCATGACGGATTTGGGTAGTTTGAGACAAAAGAACACAAGTATATAACATAATATATCAAGCACTCACTCTCTACACTAATATATATATATATATATGAGACACTATAGAACACATCTCCAATACAAAAATATGAGATTAAACAAGCAATAATTCATTCATACATAACAACAACACATAGTGTCCAAATTTGAGATTTTCCCACATGGACACAACCACAACACAAATGACACTCCTATGACCTCCAAATGGACACGAAATGGACACAAATAGAGATACAACCATGGGGGTCATTCCTATGGGTTCAAAATAGACCTATATATATAAGGAAATAAAAAGGAGAAGGAATTTATACCTCCCGGTAGATCGAATCGAAGAAAAGCATTCCCGGAGCGACACCGACACGTAGAGATTCCAAAAGGACACGAACGAGCTCCGAATTCTCCCAAACTTGGGTAGCTTCCTCCTTGGCTAGAATGGAGAAGGAAAGAAGAAGATTTGGTGGCGAAATGGAAGGATTTGGTAGAGAAATTGCTAGGGATTGCTCTCTAGGAATTTGGGGAAGAACAAGAGAGAGAGTGTGGATGAGAATAATGAAATGAACTTGAGCCTATCCTCTCCCAAAGTGGCTGGCCATATGGGGCTATTTGTCCTATTATGGTAAGGTCCAAAATTCTTCCACTAACCTATTCTATGAGTATTATGAAATGGCTAATTGGTTGGGGCTAAATTAGTCATTCTAAATTCTCTAATCACACTAACTTATCCATAATAATTAGTCTAACCTCTAACTAAAATATTTCTATCATGTGGACTAAAATTAATATCATGTGGGCCATGCCTAACTAATGTGTGGGTCCCACTAGAGTCAAACTACCCTCGGATCCCCGTTTCAAGTCGGATTGAGTTGAAATTCGAACCCGACTCAAATAACCCCAAAACAATATCATAAATAATAAAATAATATCAAAATATTTCAAAGAGGTCAAATGCAAAAATATCCTTAGGCCAAAAATGACATTAAATATCATAATCACATGGTTAGGCTCTAGGTCAAACAGTCTCTAGGATTTACTAGCAAAATGTCAAAACCACAAGTCATTGATTTAAATAATTTTAAAATAATTTAAAATCACCAAAAATCATATCATGAATTAAATATCATTATTAAAATAATTATAAACACGAAATTTCAAAATTACCCTCATTTGGGAAACTGGGTGCTACAACTCTACCAACCTTAGAAAAATTTTGTCCTCGAAATTTAAGATCGATAGTACTCCTTCTGGAGCCTCTAACCTACCCAATATCTAAGGTAACACTTCCTAACACTGGAATAATAAACGGACATCTAAAAAGTGTCAATCTAGGAATACCTCCAATACTGCTCTGCTGTACGGCGGTAATGGAACTTCAATAAAATATGGACTGGAACCTATATCCAAGGGACTGGACCTATTTTAAAGTGGTCTTAAGTAAGGATGAAAAGGAACTGATCATAGGCTATAGGTATGCTCAAACTATTATCTTCCTATTAACCATCTATTAATACATTCTATTACCATAGGAACGATGCATTACTAAGACATATAGGCCCCTATCTCTCATAACACATTTATACTCACCAAAAGACTAGTACATCCTATCAAGGCTGATACTATAATCTCTCATAAATCTCATAAGCTACATGTTTATAGACACACATCCCCACATCAAGGACTAACCTATATATATCTACAACTGATACTAATGGGGGTGACGTCCCTATTTCCCAACAATCAAGGTCTAAAAAAATTTATCTAAATCATGCAATTTGAAGGAATAGTATACAAGGTCAGGGCATACTGTAGCAGTTGGAAGTCTCACCTAGGTGCACTGGTCATTCTAGGTCAAAACAGTACTATGGTATCAACACACAAACAATCTAGGGTATCCTAATTGGGAAGGTAAGAGAACAACAATCATCAAGGTTGTAGGGCTGTCTACCATCCTATATAAAAATTGGTCATTAACAAGCAACTAAGAAATTATTAAAAGGTTACTATTCCACAAAATGGCAAAAATTAAAAATTTAGGCACAACGAATCACAAATAGATTTTTGTCTTGACACGATCTAAGTTGATCAATTTCGGGATAAAACGAGATTTGGACAAGAAGAAAATCAATGAAATCAAAGTATGAGCACGAGCATCTAATGATGGAGGTTCAGGTCATGATTAAATTTAATTCGACTGAGTACGAATACGAGGTTCATAGGCGATGAAAAGATTTCAAGGAGAATTGTCAAGGCTGTAGATTGATACAAGAAAAAGCGAACCAAAGTAGGCCTAACCCATGCTAGGTCATAGTCCTAACCCAGCAAGTCTTACTAGGTCATGTCCTAACCCAGCAAGTCTTACTAGGCCTAATCCAAGACTATCCTAGCAAGCACACATCAATACAAGACTATACAAGCCAACATACACCCAACTCTATATAGCATGCAATTATTCAATACTCAAATAGGCAAGAATTCACATTGGATATACACTAGGTAATCTATTACTTTAAGCTATATATGTCTACACATATATACACATGCATATATTGGTATTCAACATTAGGTCTATAATCATGGCATTTCAAATGGTTATATAAACTTATATATTACAACACAATATGCTAACATATATAATATACATACATAGCTATGTTAACTATATTCATAAATACTTATTTAAGAGGCTATGTGTGTGCATGTGAACATGGCAAAGGGGCAAGTGAGGGTTAAATGGGCATATATAGGGTATACATATCAAAGAGTGTCAAAGTGTAAGTGAACAATGTGTCAAGTGTGATAGTGTCAACATAGTGTAAGGGGGTACATGAGGTAATATAGGATTTGTGTTAACATAGAACATTACATCTCATTAACTTGTATATTATATACATTACATCTATTATTACATTACATTCATGCTTGCATTCATTCATCATTCATTTATTCTCTTGTCACCACTATATGCACCATACAATTACATACTATGGAACCTACATATTCATTACAAGCCATACTTATACATACTTATATTAGATAGGATACTTATACCTCATACATCATTTATTTAAATATTTACTCATGCTTGCATTCTCTATTTAATTACATAATGTATATACATTAACATGGGTTAAAATCAAATAGAACATTATATTACACACAAGGGTGCACAAAATGCATATACCGAATAGTAACTCCTACTAATAAATCAATACTGTACCATCTCAGCATGAATTAAAATTTAGGATTAAAGTATGTTATAGATCTATGTGTTAGCTTTTCGAAACTTCAAACGGATCGCGTTTTTGTTTCTGAAAACTCCCGAAATCGCGAAAACACCGAGAACGCGTTTGTCTTTCGTACAGCTGACACTCAAATAATTCTCCAGAAAGTTACAGAAAGAATTAGGCCTATTAATACATGTTTTTGGAAAGCTAACTTCAATAGCTTCTTTTAAAAAAAAAACGGGAGATTAAACCGAGCTTTGAGCTAGAAGTTATGACATTTCTAAGTTATGGCTGAAATTAAAAACGTGGATAAAAATCATGACGGATTTGGATAGTTTGAGACAAAAGAACACAAGTATATAACATAATATATCAAGAACTCACTCTCTACACTAATATATATATATGAGACACTATAGAACACATCTCCAATACAAAAATATGAGATTAAATATGCAATAATTCATTCATACATAACAACAATACATAGTGTCCAAATTTGAGATTTTCCCACATGGACACAACCACAACACAAAGGACACTCCTATGACCTCCAAATAGACACAAAATGGACACAAATAGAGATACAACCATGGGAGTCATTCCTATGGGTTCAAAATAGACCTATATGCATGAGAAAATGAAAAGGAGAAGGGATTTATACCTCCCGGTAGATCGAATCGAAGAAAAGCATTCCCGGAGCGACACCGACACGTAGAGATTCCAAAAGGACACGAACGAGCTCCGAATCCTCCCAAACTTGGGTAGCTTCCTCCTTGGCTAGAATGGAGAAGGAAAGAAGAAGATTTGGTGGCGAAATAGAAGGATTTGGTGGAGAAATTGCTAGGGATTGCTCTCTAGGAATTTGGGGAAGAACAAGAGAGAGAGTGTGGATGAGAATAATGAAATGAACTTGAGCCTATCCTCTCCCAAAGTGGCTGGCCATATGGGGCTATTTGTCCTATTATGGTAAGGTCCAAAATGCCCCCACTAACCTATTCTATGAGTATTAGGAAAGGGCTAATTGGTTGGGGCTAAATTAGTCATTCTAAAGTCTCTAATCACACTAACCTTATCCATAATAATTAGTCTAACCTCTAACTAAAATATTTTTATCATGTGGACTAAAATTAATATCATGTGGGCCATGCCTAACTAGTGTGTGGGTCCCACTAGAGTCAAACTACCCCCGGGTCCCCGTTTCAAGTCAGGATTGAGTTGAAATTCGAACCCGACTCAAATAATCCCAAAACAATATCATAAATAATAAAATAATATCAAAATAATTCAAAGAGGTCAAATGTAAAAATAGTCCTTAGGCAAAAAATGATATTAAAATATCATAATCACATGGTTAGGCTCTAGGTCAAACAGTCTCTAGGATTTCACTAGCAAAACGTCAAAACCACAAGTCATTGATTTAAATAATTTTAAAATGATTTAAAATCACCAAAAATCATATCATGAATTAAATATCAATATTAAAATAATTATAAATACGAAATTTCAAAATTACCCTCATTTGGGAAACTGGGTGCTACACGGATGACCACTATCAGAATGTAACACCCTAGTCCCAAATGCGTAGGACCAAGTACGTGAACATGCCAGCTGCACATATACGATGAATACTCCAATATATGGAATCCTTATATATGCACATAAGCTGCAAGTAAAATAATAACAGGCCAGAATAACATATCTAATCTCATCACAGCTCAACACAGAAGATAATAGAGTCCAAATAAATAAATACGAGTATCCAAAGATAGCCGGGTGAACATACTCACTCCAAATAGCTATGAAAAATAGTCTCACAAGATTGGAGTCCAGCCTCCATAAAAATATAAATGAAAGAGATGTAAAATAATGTCCACTAATGTCTCAAATATAGAATGAACTAGAAATCAGTAGTGACTGCCTCGTCATCGATGTAAGATGGATCCAACGCCGCTCCGTACTCCTGCGGAAAGTCGTCTAATCCTGGAAAGATAACCAGGTCCTCAGGAGAGATAACAAGATACAAGAAAATACCATGCCATATGAACTATGATAATATAATAGAAAGAAAAGGGATGCATGTAATAGGGTACCTACCAGTTCTATAGTGACAATGCAGTTAAGAACAGACCTTCAACGCATGGGTATCTGGCTTAGTAGCAGTAACTCAGGTGTGGCCCCATCAGGATACTAGGGACCTCAAAGCATAACATTCCTCGAATGTCAGAGGCCAGCAGTAGCAGTAATAGTAAAGTGCATAAGGACCCATACGTTAAGGAAACTGTTCTTCCCACCCAATGTCTAGTAGGGTCACATCCATGACTCATGAACCTCTAGTAACTGCCAAGTCTTCTAGCATGCAATTCTATTGGTAGTTACTCATATCCGTCGTATGCACCATACGTATCGGTGGCCAGTCGACTACGCGGATACGTGTCCTACATGTAACTCACATCACGTGATACAACAAGTGTCAAGGCCGTATGAGATATACCAATACCTCAATATCAATGGGTGGTCAATAAACTAAGTCAATGCAAGAGAAAATAATAAAGCGAGAAAAACGACCGATAGAGTCGCTTGCACCCAAGTGTGACTTGGACGCACAGTTTAAATATCGAGAAATAAGAAATGCTGAAAATAACAACTAAAAACAACAACTGAAAATAAAAATATAATAATCACAGAGTAAGGTGGCAAGGTATCTTGCCTGCGGTACGAGAAGGGCAAATCCAAGAGTAGCAAGTGTCAGCACCAAAATTCACAAATCACAGATGACTCCAGACGCTGAAACAAACATCAAAAATGATCTCGGTGAATAAGATATACCTAGGAAACACCTGTCCAAAAGTCATATTCTGGAACAGGGCGAAATCGTAATTTTGGGTCAAAACGATATCCGTCGTTGGACTCACTTTGCACCGAAACGCGTGCCAAAGTCTACGGTCTCTAAAGTCGTCAAACTATATGTCTACGATTTCAGTTTGAGGAGAGGAACTCAACGGTATCTCCAGTTTTGGATTCTGATGAGCCGTGTACAAATTCGCCCGTTTGAGTGGGTCGCGGGCCCGCTAAAAAGGGGTTCCGATTCGACCTTCTCAGAATTGAACCAAACTTGGCATACAGAACCGGAATTGCGATTCGGACCTGTTGGCGCAAGTTTTGTCTTGATTCGACGACTGTACACGAAGTTATGGACAAGTTTGCAATATGTCGATACGGGGGTATCTTGACGGATACGCGTTGATTTCGTCGCGCACACACGACAAAACTGAGTTCCGTCAGTTCCCACACGTCCGTAACATCCATACGCGCCTTTCGATGCGTATAGCACGCGACCACATCGCCCGATTCGTCGGGGCACACGTCATATCGGACAAATTTCAGAAAATTACTATAATTAAACACAGGTTTTTCCTCAACTTCAACATCAATCTACTTTTTACACGCTAATCGAAACGACGATCTAGAATATGCGTTGCGATCTCGGTTATATCGTCTTTTACTGTTTTCAATTAGTTCCTATAGTACATTAATGTACAGCAAGAAAATTGGCCGACAAGTTATCGTTTTAAAACAGTTTTTAGTATTACAGAAAACATATTTTTGTTCAACTTCGTCTCGATTTTTCGAGCAAGTTAATGGATTGTTTTCGAAATCCACCTATAGGATCTCGAAGAGGTTCAAGTCTACTTTTCAGAAAATATTACGAATCGAAAATCGGTGCTACGAGTAAAAATTTACGTCGTAGGGAAGTAGGGTACCTTGAGTGGGAAAACTGCTCCGTGGGTGACGCGGGGCTAACTTCCGATGCTCCGTTCGTCGCGCACAAAGCTCCATCGCTGGTGAAACGAATTCGTAGGCGAAGAGGGTATAATCATCCTCAACTTTCGTTTTGGAAGATTAGGGTTTTGAGGCTTGTGGAAAAAGTTATATTTATAATAACTTGGGACAAGACCTAATACTAATACACTTTGTAATAAGTTGGGGACCCACTTGCTCGGCTTGCTCGCGGAAATAAGGTTGCTGCTGTACATAGCAACCAATTGAAAGGGTGGGGGCCCGCCCACTTATGTGGGTGGGTGGAGTTTTTTTTTCCTTTTTTTTTCCTTTTCTTTTTTCAACTGTGGTCGGTCTCCCTTGGGGCCGACCACCACAGCTAATTTTTTTTTAACAATATAAATGAGGAATATAATAAATTCTAGGATTTTAGGAAATTATTTGTAAATTTTTTTAGAAACTTTTTCTACTAGCCTAATATATATATGGTTATAGTTTGATATATATATATATATATATATACATATCAAACTATAAGCATATATATATATATATATATATATATATATATATATATATATATATATATATATATATATATATATATATATATATATATATATATATATATATACATATCAAACTATAAGCATATATATATATATATATATATATATATATATATATATATATATATATATATATATATATATATATATATACATATCAAACTATAAGCATATATATATATATATATATATATATATATATATATATATATATATATATATATATATATATATAAAAAAAAAATATATATATATATATATAAAATATATATATATATATATATATATATATATATATATATATATATATATATATATATATATATATATTAGGCTAGTAGAAAAATTTCTAAAAAAATTTACAAATAATTTCCTAAAATCCTAGAATTTATTATATTCCTCATTTATTAGGAATACGCTCATGCACACATATAATAATATAATATATATATTCACACACATTATTTATACTAATAAGCTAGTAGCAATAAATTCGTAATTAATAAAGTGTGTAAAACATTAATTAAATTAAAAAAATCAATTAAAAATATGGGGGTTTACATCCTACCCAACTTAAAGAAAATTTCGTCCTCGAAATTAAACTAATGTCGGGGGGTCCAATGCAATGCAAGGGAATTAATAGTAATTTAAGAGCTTAAAATGTAAGACATACCTTCGTCTTCGAACAAATACGGGTAGCGGGTTCGGATGTCGTCCTCGCGCTCCCAAGTAGACTCCCCTGGCGAGTGATGCTTCCATGCCACGCGAACCAATGGAATAGATTGATTCCGCAACACCTTCACTCGACGATCGAGGATACCTACTGGTTGCTTTTCGTACGACAAACTCGGTCCAACTGTGATCTCGGAGTGATCAAGCACATAATTGTTGTCCGCCACGTACCTCCTCAGCTGAGATACGTGGAATACGTTATGCACTCCCTCTAGCGATGGTGGAAAGGCCAATCTATAGGCAACCTCTCCGACACGTTCAAATACATCGAAAGGCCCGATGTACCTTGGACTCAGCTTACCACGTCCTCCGAATCAGATCGTGCCTCTAGTGGGGGATATCTTCAAGAACACATGGTCATCCTCTTTGAACTCCAAGGGTCGACGACGATTATCTGTCCACTGCTTCTGACGATCCTGCGCCGCTCGTAGGTGGCCCTGAATTTTCTTCACTGTCACCACTGTGCTCAAGACCAACTCGAGACCCAATAGCTGTCGCTCTCCTATGTCGCTCCAACAAACAGGAGATCGACACTTCTTACCATACAATGCTTCGAACGGGGCCATCTGAATGCTCGCTTGATAGCTATTGTTGTACGAAAACTCAACAAGATGCAGATGATCCTCCCATGAACCGCCAAAATTAAGCATACACGCCCTCAACATATCCTCTAGCGTCTATATGGTACGCTCTGACAGGCCGTCTGTCTGCGGATGGTATGATGTGCTAAACTTCAATCGAGTGCCCAAACTCTCTTGCATGCTCTTCTAAAAGTGCAAGGTGAATCTCGAGTCACGGTCCGACACAATACTAACAGAAACACCGTGTAGTCTAACAATCTGCTCCATATACATCTCTGCCAATACCTCTGTCGACTGACCCACTCTGAAAGGTAAGAAATGGGCTGACTTCGTAAGTCTATCAACAATCACCCACACTGCGTCACGTCCCCTAGGACTCCGAGAAAAACTCGTGACGAAATCTATAGTAATGTGCTGCTCCCACTTCCACTCGGGAATGGGTAGCGGCTGCAATAATCCGGCCGTCCTCTGGTGCTCCGCCTTCACTTGCTGATATACCAAGCACTTGGCAACGAAACAAGCTATCTCTCACTTCATTTCGTGCCACCAATAATACTATCGTAAGTCACGATACATCTTGGTTCCTCCGGGATGAATAGAATATGCCGAACTGTGAGCCTCTGCCATCAGCTCCTGTCGTAGCTCTCTATTGGGAACATAAATGCGATCACCACATCGTAATGTCCCATCGGGATGGATTCTCAATCCTGTCTGCTCTCCTGCTTCAGTCCTCTCCTTCAGCCATCGAAATCTAGTGTCATTGGGCAATGCTGCCTTGATGCGCTCTATCAATGATGATTGTACTTGGAGGTTGGCTAATACGCCATCGGCTCCAGGCAATACTACCTCAATACCAAGCTGCTCCATGTCTCTAATCAACTCCTTCTGTATAGTCAAAAAGTGTGCCATGGGCTTACGGCTTAATGCGTCTGCCACGACATTAGCCTTGCCCGGATGATAGTGTAGCTCGATCTCGTAATCCTTCATCAACTCCAACCAATGTTGTTGTCATATATTCAACTCTTTTTGTGTGAACACGTACTTGAGGCTCTTATGATCAGTGTAGATATCAACATTCTCGCCGTACAAGTAGTGTCTCCATAGCTTCAAAGCAAAGATAACCGCTGCGAGCTCTAGATCGTGGGTCGGATAATTCTTCTCGTGCACTCTCAACTGTCGTGATGCATATGCTACTACACGCCCATGCTGTATCAATACACATCCTAATCCCTTCCCGGATGCGTCACTGTAGATCACGAATCCTCCCGGGCCCGATAGTAGTGTCAAGATCGGTACTGTGGTCAATCGCTTCTTCAACTCATCAAATGCGGCTTGACACTCGTCTGTCCATACAAACTCCTGATCCTTGCAAGTTAATCGAGTCATCGGCCCCGCTATTCGAGAGAAATCTTCTACGAACCGTCGGTAGTAACCCGCAAGTCCAAGGAAACTTCTCACCTCAGAAGCTGATGTGGGAGCGGGCCATGATTTGACTGCTGTGATCTTCTCTGGGTCTACTGATATACCATCACCCGTAATAATATGATCCAGAAATGATACCTCCTTGAGAAAGAAGTCACACTTGCTAAGCTTCGCGAAAAGTTGCTCATTCCTCAATGTTCCCTAAACTATCCGTATATGTTGCTCATGCTCTTCTTGACTCTTGGAGTAAATCAAGATATCATCTATAAAGACTACTACAAATTTGTCCAAGTACTGGTGAAAGATCTTGTTCAATAAATTCATGAAAACTGTGGGTGCATTGGTCAAACTGAAGGGCATGACCAAGAACTCGTAGTGTCCATACCTTGATCGAAAAGACGTCTTTGCAATGTCTTCCTTTCGAACCTTCAATTGGTGATAGCCCGATCGTAAGTCAATCTTGGAGAATACTTTTGCTCCACTCAGTTGATCGAATAGATCGTCTATATGCGGCAAGGGATACTTGTTCTTCACCGTCACTGCATTCAATGCTCTGTAGTCAATGTACATGTGCATTGTCCCGTCTTTCTTAGGCACAAAAAGAACGGGTGCTCCCCATGGTGATGCACTAGCACGAATAAATCCCTTCTCTAATAAGTCATCAATCTGCGTCTTCATCTCTACTAACTCCTTGGGTGCCAGACGATAAACTCGAGATGAAATAGGTTCGGCTCCGGGAATAAGCTTAATAGAAAACTCAATATCTCGGTCAGGTGGTAGTCCTGGCAATTCTTCAGGAAATACATCCTCGAACTCGGTGATAATAGGGTGCTGAAGGGTGTCATGCATCATCATATGAGTCCCCGATGCGGGTGCCTCACAACTCTCTTCGTCTTCTTTGGTGAACTCAAACTCCACCAAATTCGGTGGTCTAAAGATAATACTGCTCCTATGGCAGTCTATGAGAGCGAAATGCTGGCTCAACCAGTCCATTCCAAGAACCACATCAAACGTCGGCATAGAAAATACAAGAAGTCGTGCCATCATCTCTCTGTCACTTATTACTACAGGACAAAGTCTACAAACACCACTAACAGGTACAATTCCTCCTCTAGTGAGGATTCTAACATTTTTAGCTAAGGGGGTGATGGGAATGCTGTGTCTAGTGGCAAAACTAGTAGCTATGAATGAATGAGTGGCTCCAGTATCAAATAATATAATACCAGGAAAAGATGCAACTAAAACCTGCTATAACCTCTGCCTCTGTCTCTATATCCTCAACAGCAAGTGATAATACCTTCCCATGATTCTGTCTGGGGCCTTGAGCTTTGGCCCTCTCGAACTGTGCTGACTTAGGTGGTAATAGCGGGCGAGGTGATCCTGCCGCTGGCTGAGGTGCTGGAAGTGCTGGGGCTAAGGACTGCTGTTCCGGACAATCTTTCACCTTGTGCTGTCCTGACCCGCATCTCAAGCATGATCCAAGTCGAATTCAACAGTCTTTTAAGACATGCCCCTGCTTCCCGCAAAAGTTGTAGGTGGGCTTCTGATAAGGTGTGGGCCTCTGCTGGAACTGTCCGGTAGCCCTCCTAATAGGTCAACTCTGAGTAGCCCGAGCTGGTGTAACTGCTGCGGTATGGCGCCTCGATGTCTGCTGCTGCTCCTTGAGAAGAATCTCCTGAGCACGAGCTTCTTCCAAGACAGCTGAATAGGAGACTCGAGACTGAGTAGTCGTATAAGACTTGAGCTCTGATGCAAGCCCTTGGTGAAATCTTCTTGCCTTCTCTAACTCTGTCGGAATCAATCTCGCACTAAATCGACTCAGGCGATTGAACTCTGAGTCATACTCATCAACTGTCATATTCCCTTGCTTCAGATGAAAGAACTGGTCATAGAGACCATCTCGAACATTAATAGGGAACAATCTCTCATAAAATGCATCATAGAACTGCTTCCAGGTGATCCCAGTGCCTAGTCATCTCTCTTTTGCCTTCCACCAGTGGTGTGCATTATCTTCTAATAGTAGGTCCACTGCTGTCATCCAATCTCGAGCTGGCAACTGGAATACCTTCTGTAGCTTCTCGGTACTAATAAGCCACTGTGACACCTCTAATGGCTTCTCTGTTCCTCTAAAGGCCTTGGGGTTCATATCTGTGAAATTCTTGATAGAGCCTTCATAAGGATACAGAGCCTGTGCTGGTACTGGTACTGGAGGTGGTGGTGGAGGTCTTGCCATTGCTGCCATTATCGTCTGTCTCATCAGCTCAGTCTGCTGCCACTGAGCCTGCATCATGGCGTACATAAACTGAGTAGTAGGGCCCCCATCAGTCGGTGGTGGGGGCATCTGAGGTCCCGACTGTGGGGGAAACTGCTGAGGGAATGGTGGTGGTGGAGGCAGTGGTACATTCCCTTCCGGTGGCATGGTAGTAGTCTGTCCAGCCTGGCTGCCTGGATGTGCAGCTGTCTCTGGGTACTCCGTCATCGGTGTCGTAGTAGGCTGCGACAGTCCTGGCTGGTATGGTGTCGCTGGAGTCATGGCAGGATTCTGTCCCTCCGGGGTAGCCTCTTCACCAGATGTGAAGGCCAAGGCAGAAGTGCGTCCGCTTCTTAAATTCATATTGTTGGCACGAGGAAGATAAGTTGATATTAGAAAAGATCAGATATGAAGTAAATCGAATAATCAAGGAAGTTTCGATAAGTTTGGAAGTCAAGAGGTAGTAGTAGTTCTGGATGAGATATTCCTATTCCTATATGCAGGCTTGTTGGGCACAGTCATGTAACCCAACAATATTAACGTCGACCTGCATGGGCCACCACAAAAACATGTAACGCCCCAGTCCCAAATACGTAGGACAAAGTACATGAATATGCCAGCTGCACATATACGAAGAATACTCCAATATATAGAATCCTCATATATGCACATAAGCTGTAAGTAAAATAATAACAGGCCAAAATAACATATCTAATCTCATCACAGCTCAACACAGAAGATAATAGAGTCCAAATAAATAAATACGAGTATCCAAAGATAGCCGGGTGAACATACTCACTCCAAATAGCTATAAAAAATAGTCTCACAAGATCGGAGTCCAGCCTCCGCAAAAATAGAAATAAAATAGATGTAAAATAATGTCCACTAATGTCTCAAATATAGAATGAACTAGAAATCAGTAGTGACTGCCTCATCATCGATGTAAGATGGATCCAACGCCGCTCCGTACTCCTGCGGAAAGTCGTCTAATCCTGGAAAGATAACCAGGTCCTCAGGGGACATAACAAGATACAAGAAAACACCATGCCATATAAACTGTGATGATATAATAGAAAGAAAAGGGATGCATGTAATAGGGTGCCTACCAGTTCTATAGTGACAATGCAGTTAAGAACAGACCTTCAACGCATGGGTATCTGGCTCAGTAGCAGTAACTCAGGTGTGGCCCCATCAGGATACCAGGGACCTCAAAGCATAACATTCCTCGAATGTCAGAGGCCAGCAGTAGCAGTAATAGGAAAGTACATAAGGACCTATATGTTAAGGAAACTATTCTTCCCACACAATGCCTAGTAGGGTCACATCCATGACTTATGAACCTCTAGTAACTGCCAAGTCTTCTAGCATGCAATTCTATTGGCAGTTACTCTTATCCGTCGCACGCACCATACGTATCGGTGGCCAGCCGACTACGCGAATACGTGTCCTACATGTGACTCACATCATGTGATACAACAAGTGTCAAGGCCGTATGAGATATATCAATACCTCGACATCAATGGGTGGTCAATAAACTAAGCCAATGCAAGAGAAAATAAATAAAGTGAGGAAAACGATCGATAGAGTCGCTTGTACCCAAGTGTGACTTGGACGCACAGTTTAAATATCGAGAAATAAGAAATACTGAAAATAACAACTAAAAATAAAAATATAATAATCACAGAGTAAGGTGGCAAGGTATCTTGCCTGCGGTGCGAGAAGGACAAATCCAAGAGTAGCAAGTGTCAGCACCAAAATTCATAAATCACAGATGACTCCAGACGCTGAAACAAACATCAAAAATGATCTCGGTAAAGAAGATATACCTAGAAAATGCCTGTCCAAAAGTCATATTCTGGAACAGGGCAAAATCGTAATTTCGGGTCAAAACGATGTCCGTCGTTGGACTCGCTTTGCACCGAAACACGTGCCAAAGTCTATGGACTCTAAAGTCGTCAAACTACATATCCACAGTTTCAGTTTGAGGAGAGGAACTCAACGGTATGTCCAGTTTTGGATTCCGATGAGCCGTGTACAAATTCGTCCGTTTGAGTGGGTCGCGGGACCGCTAAAAAGGGGTTCCGATTCGACCTTCTCAGAATTGAACCAAAATTGGCATACAGGACCAAAATTTTGATTCAGGCCTGTTGGCACAAGTTTCGTCTTGATTCGACGACTGTACACGAAGTTATGGACAAGTTTGCAAAATGCCGATACGGGGGTATCTTGACGGATACGCGTTGATTTCGTCGTGCACACACGACGAAACTGAGTTCCGTCAGTTCCCACACGTCCACAACGTCCATACGCACCTTTTGATGTGTATAGCGCACGACCATGTCACCCGGTTTGTCGGGGCACACGTCATATCGGACAAATTTTAGAAAATTACTATAATTAAACACAAGTTTTTCCTCAACTTCAACATCAATCTACTTTTTACACGCTAATTGAAATAATGATCCAGAAGATGCGTTGCGATCTCGGTTATGTTGTCTTTTACTATTTTTAATTAGTTCCTACAGTACATTAAAGTACAGTAAGAAAATTGTCCAACAAGTTGTCGTTTTAAAACAGTTTTTAGTATTACAGAAAATAGATTTTTGTTCAACTTCGTCTCGATTTTTCGAGCAAGTTAATGGTTTGTTTTCGAAATCCACCGGAAGGATCTCGAAGAAGTTCAAGTCTACTTTCCAGAAAATCTGACGGATCGAAAATCGGTGCTACGAGTAAAAAGTTACGTCGTAGGGAAGTAGGGTACCTTGAGTAGAAAAACTGCTCCGTGGGTGACGCGGGGCTGACTTCCGATGCTCCGTTCATCGCGCACAAAGCTCCGTCGCTGGTGAAACGAATTCGTAGGCGAAGAGGGTATAATCAGCCTCAACTTTCGTTTTGAAAGATTAGGGTTTTGAGGCTTGTGGAAAAAGTTATATTTATAATAACTTGGGACAAAACCTAATATTAATACACTTTGTAATAAGTTGTGGACCCACTTGCTCGGCTTGCTCGCGGAAATATGGTTGCTGCTGTACGCAGCAACCAATTGAGAGGGTGGGGTCCCGCCCACTTATGTGGGTGGCTGGAGTTTTTTTTTCCTTTTCTTTTCTTTTTCTTTTCTTTTTCAACTGTGGTCGGTCTCCCTTAGGGCCGACCACCACAGCTAATATTTTTTTTTAACAATATATATATATATATATATATATATATATATATATATATATATATATATATATATATATATATATATATATATATATACATATCAAACTATAAGCATATATATATATATATTAGGCTAGTAGAAAAATTTCTAAAAAAATTTACAAATAATTTCCTAAAATCCTAGAATTTATTATATTCCTCATTTATTAGGAATATGCTCATGCACACATATAATAATAATATATATATATATATTCACACACATTATTTATACTAATAAGCTAGTAGCAATAAATTCGTAATTAATAAAGTGTATAAAACATTAATTAAATTAAAAAAATTAATTAAAAATATGGGGGTTTACATAAGATAGTGATACATCAGATGGATGTGAAAACGATATTCCTGAATGGCGAGCTGACTGAAGAGATCTACATGCAACAACCAGAAGGGTTTGTCGTCAATGGTCTTGAAGACAAAGTTTGCAAGTTGGTAAAAATCTCTATACGGTTTAAAGAAAGCTCCCAAAATGTGGCATGAGAAGTTTGACAAAGTCATAAGGTCTAATGGCTATAGGGTCAATGAAACAGACAAGTGCTTCTATACGAAGTTTGCTGACGGAAGAGGAGTCATCGTTTGTCTATATGTGGACGACATGCTAATCCTAGGTATGGATATAAGCTGTGTCACGGAGACAAAGAAGTTCCTCTCGACGAAGTTCAGTATGAAGGACTTGGGGGATGCTAATGTTATCTTGGGACTCAAGATCATCCGGACAGATACTGGACTAGCGCTGTCACAATCTCATTATGTTCAGAAGATGATCACTCGTTACGAGTATCAGGATCTTCCAGGGATCGATACGCCATATAAGTGTGATCTGAAACTGAAGCCTATTTTAAGGGAAAGCGTCAGACAGCTCGAGTATGCAAGCGTAATCGGGAGTTTGATGTATGCTACTACTGCCACAAGGCCTGACATAGCTTTTGCTGTGGGAATACTGAGTCATTTTACAAGCAACCCAGTCATTGAGCACTGGAAAGCTGTGAAACGGGTTATGGGATATCTCAAGAAGACTCAGACATATGCACTGTACTACAGCGAAGATCTACCAGTAGCGGAAGGCTTCAGTGATTCCAGCTGTTGTTCAGAAGTGGAGAGCGAAAGGTCCACAGGTGGATACATTTTCACAATGGGTGGAGCTTCTATATCGTGGAAATTAAAGAAGCAGACTATGCTCTCGCGGTCATCCATGAAATATGAGTTCTTTGCACTTGATACCGCAGCGGAGGAAGCAGAATGGCTTTGGGAGCTCATGTATGATCTTCCAGTGGTTTGGGCACAAATACCGGGGATACCGATATATTACGACAACCAGGCGACTGCGGCGGTGGCATCAAATGACCTCTTCAACGGAAAGAAGAGGACTGTGCGGTTGAAGCACAGGACAGTACACGATCTCATCAAGAGAAGTGTTATTATAGTAATTGATGTTCGGAGTCAGGAGAACCTGGCGGATCCGTTCACCAAGGGCCTCAAGCGCCAGCTGGTCGATGACACAGCTTATAAAATAGGCTTGAAGGCATTCTGATATTGTGTTATTACAATCCTACCATAAAGTTTTATGCTATTAGTTCAAAAAGAAATCTACTAGGCATCTAGCTTTTGGTTCAAGGGAGGACTATTAACCAGAAGAATATAAGAAACGGTGGGTACTTGTCCTTTGTGACATGGAGAGGTTACGGACCTACAACCACTGTTGTCTACTGTTGTTTTATGCAAAAAATGGATCCTGTAGGAAGGTTGGCTTAAATGCCTTAACGAGTTCTCAGGCAGAGTGAATGCCTGGAGTGCTTTACAGGAAGCACGGTAGTGCAGCACTACAAGGAGTGTAACTCCATGCTATAGTGGGGTGACTCCACCATGAGGTTCCCAAGTAGGGGTAATGCCTCGGCTTTGCAAGCCAAGTCACAGCGGAGTAGCACCGCAATATGCAGGTAGCCTAATGTTGTATGATAATCGTAATAAAGAGAGGTAGACAGCACTACAAAAAGGATGATGTCCTCATGTTACAGTGGCATGACACCACGAAGAGGTACCAGGTAGGGTAAAGCCTCGGCTTTACAAGCAATATCATAGCGACGTAACACCGCACGAAAGGGCAAGGCTTCATGCCAGGTAGTTTGGCACTACAAAGAGGCTTGTGACCTCATGCTACAGTAGTATGACACTACGATGAGGTACCCAGGTGGGGTAAAGCCTCGGCTTTAAGCCATGTCATAGCGGCATAGTACCGCAAAGAAGCGCAATGCTTCATGCCATGACTCTTTATAAAGAGCTCACCTATAGTATATGGACAGAGATATCAGGTTGTCTCTTGAGGGTAAACTTGTAGACGCCCAAAAAAATTATACACTAAAACCAGGCTGGCACAAGGCCTTTAATATGCAGCCAGATGCACAGTTGATTTCATTATGTGAGTAGAAAGAATTACAGTTATGGTACAGAATTCAAGCCTTAGTCCATTCTTGTATCATGCTGTTATTTAACCTATGCAGGAAGATTCAAGTCGTAGCGACATCTCTCCTAATGCATGATGGACAGTCACTGTGGGGAACACTCAACCCATATATTGAGATATATGGGGGATTGTTGGTGTTTTTGCCTTATGACTAGAAGAGACAGTCCCACATCGGCTACACCAAATGGTGAGTATCTCAATATAATGCATTGCTTGTGTTGAGGTGTGCACATGAGGTATAGTGGAGCACAAGTTTGTGACATGTGGGAGTATTATCCTAGAAGGAAAAGGGATTAATTCCAACTAAGATATAAGTTGATTTTTGTTGTGAGGACTCAGACTCGGACACGGACTCCAGGATGTCTTGTGTATGCACGGGAGTGCTCGGAAGGTAGGCGTGGACTGGCACACTTCTATGCTGATTGTGGGATGATCTAAAATATCAAACTCTATTTTTGAGTATTGGTATTTTAGTCCCACATCGGATAGAAGAAGAGGTGAAGTCTCAACTCCACTCCATAAATAGAGCCCCTTGGCCACCTTTGAAAGATGCACCAAGAAGAAAGTTAAAGGGAGTCCGTAAAGTCCAGAAAGCCCGTTCAAGTCTCAAATATTGACTTACGAGCGTTCCAGAAGTTCTTCGTGAACTTGCTGGTTCCTGGAAGCAGATCGTGTTGGGGCGAATCTTGCTTTGAGCAATGATGATCTTAATTACCCAGCAAGAACCTTTACTCTTCTTCTTTCTTCTTTCTTCTCCTTCATCTGAGTTGTAACTCAGTTTTGTCCGTTTGCAACTGTGATTTCAAGGAACATGTGAGATCTATTTTCTGAACTCAGTCCTGTTCGTCAGCAACTGCGATTGCGAAGAAGAACGTGAGATTTATTTTTCTGATTATTGTTGCTTTTGTAATCAGATTCATATTATAGTGTTCCTCTTGGATCTCGACAATTATCAGAAGGTAAACGTTTATTGAACCTCTGATCTCGACATAGAGTCTACCATCCTTGGTCAAGCCCCTAGACAAACAATCTCAAAGCAAGATCCTTGTAGATGGAGAACCCTCGTGCTTCTCTCATCGATACCAGCTTTAACAAGTTAGAGAAATTCGACGGAAAATATTTCCAAATCTGGAAGAGGAAGGTCACCCTTAATCTTCAACTCGTGGACGTAGACCATGTATTGATTGAGGATGAACCGACGATTTTAGAAGAAGGAACTACCGATGCTATTGTTGCTGCACTCGTCAAGCAGAGCAAATGGAAGAGAGAAAATAGCATCTGTAAACTGCTGATTCTCAATTCTATGGAAGACCCTCTGGCAGAGTCATATTCCAAGAAGGTGAAGGCCAAAGAGATCTGGGATTCTTTGGGTAAGCTATATGAAGATGATGAGAACAGGTCCAAAATCTTCATCATCGAAAAGTACCACAAGTGGCTCTTCGAAGACGAGATGGCGATGCTACCTCAAGTAAAGGAATTCATGAAGTTGCGCCAGAAGACGAGATGGCGATGCTACCTCGTCGACAAGTTTGTCGTTGGAGGGATAGTCTCGAAACTTCCTGTTGGTTGGAGCAACTTCTATGTTAGAATGCATCGGAAGAAGCTGGACATTAGCCTGGAATATCTTCTACAAGAGATCCACGTTGAGGACGAAATATGATCTCAACAGAATATGGACTCTCTGTCCAAACAACTGGCTAAGGCCAACTTGGTGCAGACAAAAGAGTTCAAAGGAAAGTAGGTGGCTTTTCATCACAAGAAGAAGGACTCCACTAATCTGAAAGTGAAGGGTCCTTCGTTCAAGCAACAGAAGTCCAAGTCCCACGTGACTTGCTTCAACGGTGGCAAGAAGGGCCACTATAAGAGTGAATGCAAATCCAAGCCCAAACAAGCTGAACAAGGTGAGCCTAACATGGTTTCCATGGTTTCTAATATTGTTGCTATGATTGCTCAGGTCAAATTATGGGGGCTGACTCTGACTAGCGGATAGACACTGGTGCGACCTGCCATGTCTGCTCTGGCAAGGAATGGTTCGTCACATACCAGCCAACTTCTGAGAAAGTTATCATGGCAAACCAAGTCCAAGCTGAAGTTTTGGGAATCGGAACTGTGGAGCTGAAACTCACATCCAGGAACACTCTAACGCTTCAAGGTGTGAAGCACGTTCCGGTGATTGTACTGAACTTGATCTCTGGAAGTCTGCTTAGCAATGCAGGCTTGAGGATAGACATCAATGCTGGCCAGATGGTGATGTCCAAGAAGGGAACATACTTCAAAAAATCTTTTCAAACTGAAGGGATGTTCAAAATTCAGCTTGTAAACCAGTCAAATGTAATCAATGCAATCGCTCATTCTGATTATTCTATTGAGTTGTGGCATAATAGGCTAGGACATGTTCACTGTACAAGAATTAACAAAATGTCCAGTCTAGGACTTATCTCCAAATGTGGGGGTAAGGTAGAGAAGTGTGTAGTATGTGCTCAGACAAAGATCACAAGAAAACCCTTTCATCGGGTCAGTCGAAGCACAGATCTTCTGGAGTTAGTGCACTCTAATGTCTGTGACTTCAAGCAATTCTCTACAAAAGCCAGGATGAAGTATTTCATAGCCTTCATCGATGACTTCTCAAAGTACGTGTTCGTCTACTTGCTCAAGTGTAAAGGCGAAGCGTTCGAGAAGTTCAAGGAGTTCATGGCCGAGGCTGAATAGCAAACTGGGCAACAACTCAAAAGGCTAAGAAGTGATCGAGGCGGAGAGTATCAGTCTCATGAATTCGTATTGTTCTGCAAAGAACATGGAATCATAAACGAGACTACTGCTCCGTATTCTCCTCAATCTAACGGAGTAGCGGAGAGGAAGAACAAAACGCTGACAGAAATGATGAACTCAATGCCTGTTTACTGTAGGTCTTCCTAAATGCTATTGGGGAGAAGCTGCATTGATGACCACTTTTATTCTAAATAGAATTCTGTATGCAACTTCGGACGTAACTCCTCATGAACTCTGGTTCAAAGTCAGACCTAACTTGAATGTCATTCGAGTGTGGCAGTATCTGGCTTATCTGAAGCTCCCAGATCTGAAGATTCAGAAGCTGGGGACAAGGACTACGAAGACGATCTTCTTGGGGTATGCCGAGAAGAGTTATGCTTAGAGATTTCTTGATATTGAGTCAAATCATATCATCGAATCCCGCGATGCTGAATATTTTGAAGACAAGTTTGTAAGGCACAAGAACATTGTTCTAACGGACATTCCAGAGAATGATAAAGGTGCAAAGGTGACTGAGATCTTCAATGAGCCAGTTATCCAAGATAAAGTTGTTACTGAGGAGACAATGATTGAACCAGAACTCATTGAGCTGTCGTCGAAGCGAGCGAGGAGGCCGAAGAACTTCGGAGATGAATTCATCATCTATCATATGGAAGCAGATCCGCTTACCTATGATGAGACGATGAAGACCAGAGATACTATTTTCTGGAAGGAGGCGATAGACAATGAAATTGAATCAATCACCTCCAATAGCACTTGGTGTTGGTTGATCTACCTGAAGGAGCAAAACCTATCGGATGCAAGTGAATCTTCAAGAAGAAGATGAAAGCTGATGGAACCGTTGACAAGTTCAAGGCCTCGACTACTTTGACACGTATGCTCCAGTAGTCCGGATGACCACCATCAGAATGTTGATTGCTCTCACAGCGATACATAAGATGGTGATACATCAGATGGATGTGAAAATAACATTCCTGAATGGCGAGCTGACCGAAGAGATCTATATGCAACAACCAGAAGGGTTTGTCGTCAAAGGTCTTGAAGACAAAGTTTGCAAGTTGGTAAAATTTCTGTACGGTTTAAAGTAATCTCCCGAAATATGGCATGAGCAGTTTGACAAAGTCATAAGGTTAAATGGCTACAGGGCCAGTAAAACAGACAAGTGCGTCCATACGAAGTTTGTTGATGGAAGAGGAGTCATCGTTTGTCTATACGTGGACGACATGCTAATCCTAGGTACGGATATAAGCTGTGTCACGGAGACAAAGAAGTTCCTCTCGACGAAGTTCAGTATGAAGGACTTAGGGGATGCTGATGTTATCTAGGGACTCAAAATCATCTGGACAGACACTGGTCTAGCGCTGTCACAGTTTCATTATATTGAGAAGATGATTACTCGTTACGGGTATCAGGATCTTCCAGGGATCGATACACCGTACAAGTGTGATCTGAAACTGAAGCCTAATTCAAGGGAAAACGTCAGGCAGATGGAGTATGCAAGCTTAATCGAGAGTTTTATGTATGCTACTACTGCCACAAGGCCTGACAAAGCTTTCGTTGTGGTAATGCTGAGTCATTTTACGAGCAACCCAGGGATTGAGCACTGGAAAGCTGTAAAATGGGTTATGAGATATGTCAAGAAGACTCAGACATATGTACTGCACTACAGCGAAGATCTGTCGGTAGTGGAAGGCTTCAGTGATGCCAGTTGGTGCTCAGAAGTGGAGAGTGAGATGTCCACAGGTGGATACATTTTCACAATGGGTGGAGCTGCTATATCGTAGAAATCGAAGAAGCAGACTATGCTCTCGCGGTCATCCATAAAATCTGAGTTCTTTGCACTTGATACCGCAGCGGAGGAAGCAAAATGGCTTTGGAAGCTTATGTATGATCCTCCAGTGGTTGGGGTACGAATACTAGGGATACCGATATACTGCGACAACCAGGCGACTACGGCGGTAGCATCAAATGACCTATTCAACGTGAAGAAGAGGACTGTGCGGTTGAAGCACAGAACAATACACGATCTCATCAAGAGGGGTGTTGTTGCAGTGATTGATGTTAGAAGATAGGAGAACCTGGCGGATCCGTTCACCAAGGGCCTCAAGCGCCAGCTGGTCGATGACACAGCTTGTAAAATAGGCTTGAAGGTATTCTGATATTGTGTTATTACAATCCTACCATAAAGTTTTATACTATTATTTCAAAGAGAAATCTACTAGGAATCTAGCTTTTGGTTCAAGGAAGGACTATTAACCAGAAGAATAACAGAAACGGTGGGAACTTATCCTCTGTGACATGGAGAGGTTACGGACCTACGACCATTGTTGTCTACTGTTGTTTTTTGCAGAAAATGGATCCTGTGGAAAGGTTGGCTTAAATGCCTTAATGAGTTCTCAGGCAGAGTGAATGCCTGGAGTGCTTTACAAGAAGCACGGTAGCGCAGCACTACAAGGAGTGTAACTCCATGCTATAGTGGGGTGACTCTACCATGAGGTTCCCAGGTAGGGGTAATGCCTCGGCTTTGCAAGCCAAGTCACAGCGGAGTAGCACCGCAAATAGGCAAGTAGCCTAATATTGTATGATAAACGTAATAAAAAGAGATAGACAGTACTACAAAGACTACGATGTCCTCATGTTACAGTGGCATGACACCACGAAGAGGTACCAGGTAGGGTAAAGCCTCGGCTTTGCGAGCCATGTCATAGCGGCGTAACACCGCACGATAGCGCAAAGCTTCATACTGGGTAGTTTGGCACTACAAAGAGGCTTATGACCTCATGCTACAGTAGTATGACACTACGATAAGGTACCCAGGTAGGGTAAAGACTCGGCTTTAAGCCATGTCATAGCGGCATAGCACCGCAAAGAAGCACAATGCTTCATGCCATGACCCTTTATAAAGAACTCACCTACAGTGTATGGACAGAGATATCAGGCCGTCTCTTGAAGGTAAACTTGTAGACGCCCAAAAATTTATACAATAAAACCAGGCTGGCACAAGGCCTTTAATATGCAGCCAGAAGCACAGTTGATTTTATTATGTGAGTAGGAAGAATTGCAGTTATGGTACAGAATTCAAGGCTTAGTCTATTCTTGTATCATGATGTTATTTAACCTATGCGGGAAGATTCAAGTCGTAGCGACATCTCTCCTAATGCATGATGGGCAGTCACTGCAGGAACACTCAACCCATATATTGAGATATATGAGGGATTGCTGGTGTTTTGCCTTTGGACTAGAAGAGATAGTCCCACATCGGCTACACCAAATGGTGAGTATCTCAATATAATGCATTGCTTGTGTTGAGGTGTGCACATGAGGTGTAGTGGAGCACAAGTTTGTGCCATGGGGGAGTATTTTTCTAGAAGGAAAAAGGATTAATTCAAACAAACATATAAGTTGATTTTTGTTGTACGGACTCGGACTCGGACACGAACTCCAGGATGTCTCGTATATGCACGGGAGTGCTCGGGGGGTAGGCATGGACTGGCACACTTCTATGCTGATTGTGGGATGATCTAAAATATCAAACTCTATTTTTAAGTATTGGTATTTTAGTCCCACATCGGATAGGAGAAGAGGTGAAGTCTCAACTCCACTCTATAAATAGAGCCCCTTGGCCTCCTTTGAAAGATGCACCAAGAGGAAAGTTAACGGGTGTCCGTAAAGTCCAGAAAGCCCGTTCAAGTCTAAAATATTGACTTACGAGCGTTCCAGAAGTTCTTCGTGAACTTGCTGGTTCCTGGAAGCAGATCGTGGTGGGGCGAATCTTGCTTTGAGTAACGGTGATCTTAATCACCCCAGCAAGAACCTTTATTCTTCTTCTTTCTTCTTTCTTCTCCTTCATCTGAGTTGTAACTCAGTTCTGTCCGTCTACAACTGCGATTGGAAGGAAGAACGTAAGATTTATTTTCTGAACTTAGTTCTGTCCGTCAGTAACTGCGATTACGAGGAAGAACGTGAGATTTATTTTTCTGATTATTGTTGCTTTTGTAATCAGATTCATATTATAGTGTTCCTCTTGGATCTCAAGAATTATCAGAAGGTGAACGTTTGTTGAACCTCTGATCTCGACATAGAGTCTACCATCTTTGGTCAAGCCCCGAGACTAACAATGTGAACATGGTAATATGGTAATTTTGGTGTATATTGGTGTATTCTGGAATGTTCTTGTTGTTTACGACACTTGACACTGATACAACACGGATAAGGCACCAATGGTGGAGTTTCAGTGCCACCACCGAAATATTATTACACAATGTGGTGGTTTCTTGGATAGACATCTAGATGTTACAAAAAATGCATGTTTATATGAAAGAAGAATTTATGTTATGTCTGTTGTTACTGATGTCATATTCGACAAAAAAATGTGGAGTCACAGTTTAGTTGTGTTAGCTCCATATTGGCACTCTCATTAAAGTGGGTGGACAGTATGCATGTCAATAAGAATTATTTCTTCCATATAGTATTGAGTGTCATATTTATAATGTTTGGAACTATATTATCTTCTTTTCTACCTCAAGCCTCATTCATTAGTATTCACTCTAGTCCTAGCAGAACCTTCAATTATATGTTGCAACTCCTATCTAATGTATTTATTAGTTTTCACTCAACATGTCTAAGCGAATAAACAATTTCCTTGTCTTATCAAGAATAGCTTCCATGAATGTGTATTCTTTTATTTTCTTTACCCTGTTATCCAACATGTATATACCCATTTTTTCCATATCACTTCTTTTTTCATCTTTTGTGACTTAACATGAACTGGAACAAAAATGGTATCAATAATGTTTCTTTTTCCATTAAAGATTGATTTCTTTTATCGATCAATTACGCATTACCACAAACATAGCATTTATTGGTTCCGATTGGTATGATCTCACTTTCACATAACTTAGCTGTGACTTTACTATAGGAGGACAGATTGGCAGAGTTTGCCTACTCAAGGATGCAAATTCTTTTATTAAATAAGCCAAGCATTTGCTACTGTTGGGGTCGCCTCATTAGGAATATGGATTTCATCACAGCTCTCAGTATGAACATGTTCTCTTGTATAGAAGGTGAGACAAATTTGTGCTCCTACTACCTTTACGTGTGTAAATACCCAACAATTATAAGTTTAGTGATTTTCTTAATTAATTTTTACATTTGAAATTTAAATCTTGTAACTTCTGTATTGTTGCCGCAATTGATGCCATCAAATGCTAGTCTATCTAATGGTACGAGTGGCTTGTATTAGATAATTTTGATATTTCTGTTTCTCTGAGACCATATATGTCCAAACTTGATTTCACTTTGGTTACTTTGTGAGTACTATTTCTCTTTTCATGGGCATCATTGACAAGAACATCAGTAATTTCATGACGATTCCTTAATTTGTTACTATTGTTGTTTTGATCATATGTACTAGCAAAAGGACATACTATACCTATAGGAAGAGAATGGGAGTAGATGAAAGGCTCTTTTGCCAAGACAAAACCTAAAACAGCTAATTCCTTGCAACCTTATGAATCAATTTATTTCCAACCTGTGATATGCTTATTGATATTAAGGACCTTTAGAAGTTGGAGCATGTCTGAGCATGTAGTACATTTTGTTTACTGATGTTTGGAAACATGTTAGAGATGGACAAACCATTTTGTTGGAGAATGTCAGAACATTCCATCCAGAATGTACAAACAAGTGTTCCTTATAGCAATTAGATTATGCAATAAAAAGAATCCAGGATAACAGATTTGCGGTCCTGCAGATGGTGACTTTCATCAATAAGGAATTTCTTGTTTTCATATTGGTCCGTTATCCTAAATCAAGTCTTATCTATATGTATAGGTGTGCTATTATATTATGTTCTTTTTTTTCCTCCTTTTGGTTAAATATTCTAATTCTATTTTCTAATGTCAAAACTATTAGAGTAACATATCAGCCAACATATCTTGTTCTCATGTTTAATTATATTTGCAGGTTCTTCAAAAGCATTTTGGATAAACTTATCAAATGATGGACGATGGCTAGCCCTTATGATGGAAACATTTTGGATTAATTTTATAAATGTTTAATAGATGATACATAAATATTCAAATTGTTTGGGTTCATTATGTAAATGATGGTGTAGATGTTTAATATTTTGGGTTCATTTTGTAAGTGCTGGTCTAGATGCATGTAATATGTTTTGGATTATTTTGTAAATAATGGTAAAGATACTTAATTATGTTAAGCTTTTTCATTCATTTACCAAATTGAAGTTATATAGTTATATATGGATTTTGTTGTCTATTAATTGTATGTTTTATAGGTACATGAAAACAAATAATTTTATCATAATTTTGAAGATTTTTATTACTTTTTGGGACATATTTGTAATTGTCCCAAAAAAATGAACTATAATCCATTTTTAATACATACCTTAACTTTTAGGACGACCTTTATTTGTCACAAATACTTATATTTCGGGATGATTTAGTAATCCATTATAATAATATAATAATTCATACTTTTTTGGGACGGTTGGTTTTTTCGACACAAAAATCCAATTAGGACAATTTTTTTCGTCCAAAAACTTTTTGCCATGCCACCCAAATAGCATTGTTTCAATCATCCCAAATTCGTCCCAGATAATAATTTGGGACAGTTTAGACACTTTTTAACACGGATTTCAACAATCCAAAAACCACTTTTTGTAGTGCAGCTAAGGATGAAGACACTCGTTGGAACGGGAGAACATTTCGGTAGAAGATAGAAGTTGGAGAAAGGCAGCTAGGATCACCTCAAGTCTTCGTTGCCTTTCTCCAACTTCTATCTCCCAGCTGTACAAGAAGTGTTATGCATGGCAGCTAGCATTGACGTAGTGGTCGAAAAGTTAAAGATGATGGGAGATGCACAGTAGCTCAGGGGTCAGAGATCAATGACAAGGAAGAGCAAAAACTATGTCGCAGGGCGACAGAAATGGAGTCCAGTTGAGGAGCCATGGGGTTAACACCTCTCATCAGACTGAAGGAGGAAAATGTTAGGTTGTAGCCTCGATTCAACGTGTCTGGAAAGACAGCCTATCATGCCCCGATTCAAGAAACCATTCGTCGTCACATCAATTTTTGCTGAATTGATCGCCCTCGCTGGGGCGTAATGTCGTACGAGTCTGGAGTTGCACACGTACAAGGCAAAAACATTGCATTAGATAATTCTTTTGAAACATCAAGTTGAGACTTCACAAATTACAGATAATTGAACATGCAATATAGGAAAAAAATATGCTTTTCATTGATAGCTTTCAACGAAGTGCAACTTGTTTTTTTACATTAGATATGTTGTTGCAGCTACATTTGATTGAAACAATAAAACACTTAACAAGATACCTGAACTAATAGTTGTTGTTCCATACATTTACTTGAAAGCCTTCGAGGTGAATTGGCTTCAAATACTTTAAAATAGTCAGTGCTTCAAAATGCCTCTATGAACATCATCTTGAGTCTGGCACTGTGCACCCTCAACATTCTCGTCACCTATAGGGTTAGGGGATTAGTACACGTGGATGTACTAGTGTCACGACCCGTACCCAGTATAGGGGCACTAGAAGTGGTTAAGTCCAGCCTACGCCGCAGTGTCGACGGTAGAACGCTGTCCTAGGTCACATACATCTAACAGTTATAAGGTACATGTACAGTTATACTTTCCGAATGGAGGAATAATATAAAGTACAACTCAATTACAGCTAAGGAAGAAAATACGATAAGATAGATAGATAAGATAAGATCAACAAAATCCACAGATGAAATACAAGATAAGAGAGAGAATCTAAATGTCTAAGATAATAACTCCATAAAATCCAGAATAATAAATCCCCAAATAAGTACAAGTGTATCCAATAAGACAGAATAATAAGTAAGATATTGGTCTAGATAACTAGCCTAGACTACTGGGGTAATATCCTTTTCAAGTGCTGGGTCCTTCTGGGAGTCCAGCTCACATGTGTCATCTAGGCCTGATCCATAGTATGTGGGAAAGAACTCCTCAAGGTCATCTGTAATATTTTTAACAGGTCCAGTCAGGACGGAAGCGAGCACAGTACATCTCACACAGTTCATATCATGACAGGAACATAATACAGACAATAGAGTAAAATACATAAAACGCTGAAGAATATACATGAAGTAAAAGAGAAGACTGTAAAGAAATATCTACTATAAGTAAAGAGCTACAGTGAACTAGTGATTTAGAGTACAAGATAGACATGTGAACGGCTTGATAATAAACATGAGAGGTTGTACATGGCTACACTACTTTAGAAATGTCCACATGACTATTTCTACTCCCCCATCCCCATTCAATACACAAGGATCCGTTCAAGTTATGTTATTGTACATGATTTCACATGGGGGCCCATAAATAGGTGCACATGAATATAAACATGGAGGCTCCGTGAACATGAGAGTACATGAATCACGAGAGTGCACATGAATGGTAAAAGCACAGGAATACATGATGAAAGTGAAATGCACATGACATGATATATCCGATACTACCGAGGGAGATAACATCGTATGAAAAGATCCATATAGTACTAATCTGTGTTACCATCGTGACAGCATCAAGTAAAGTAATCTAGAGCAAGAATATAATCCTAGCAAGTATGAAACGGTCAGAGAATGTACTCGCCTGATATCCTGAGTATCTGAATGAATATACTGCCTGAGGAGTGGTGTCTGGCTCCTATTCAGAACAACACAAGTTACAACATATCCAAAATGGTAAAATAGACTACTAAAATGCATTCTACATGATGTTTGGGTCAATCTAGGCTAAAGTCAACCTTTGGTCAACTCTAGTCAACTACACTAGTCAAACTAGATCAAACCAAACCCAAACAAGTCTCACTAAGCCTAACCATACCTATCTAGCGTTCACACATCATCACAAAGTTATACAAGCCTAACAACACACAATCTCATGTGTATATGTTACCATATACACATATGAATACACATAGGAACCATATAGGCTATAAACCTATGTACCAATCTACATTGGCAACACACATATTTATTTACCCCATTTATATATACTAAAATAATATAAGTAACATACATAATATATATATATTACATTATTATTATCACACAAGATTATAGATATTATATATATATACATATAGAGAGAGATAGAGTGACATGTGTGTGCATATATGTGTGTGTGTGTGTCAATATTGTGTGTACATAACAGTGTGTGTGTAGGTCACAACCTAGGTTCTCAGTTTTAGTGTGACAGTAAAGAGGGTGTGTGTGTATCCCATTGTGTGTGTGTACACATGTTCTCAGGTTTTAGTGTAATGTGTGTGTAATATCAGTCTCGAGTACATGTGTGTGTGTGTGTGTGTGAGAGAAATCAATGTGTGAGTGTGTGTACAGTAGGGTGTTGTGTAAGTGATATCAATGTGTTCTCAGATTTTGTGTAATATGTGTAGATGTGTATGAGTGTGTGTGTAATAGGAATCAATGTACAAGGTATCATTAGCTATAGGGTCCCAGGTTTGTGTGCTCATATGTGTTCTCAGTTTTCAATGTACACAGATGTGTGTGCGTATGTAATTTCAGGATTAGTGTATCAGCTAAGGCATATGCATTACCAGGTTGTGTGTGTGCTGAATGAGAAAACAGTACACAATAAACAGTGTATCAGTTTCAGGTTTTGACAGCCCAAATACAAATTCGAAAACCCGTAATCCCATGCTAACACGAATTCATAGCATATAACTTAAACCCAGATATGAAATAGGATTAACCTAATGATTTAATCATTCTTAAATCAATAAACACAAATTTAAACATCTGAAAAATCAGTGTACTGAACAGTATCAAAAAATTAGGGGAAAACCCGATTTTGAATTCAAATATAATTTAAAAATCAGTTATATGGGTTGGTAATGTGTCGTGCAGGTGTACACATGCTACATAGGTCGTATCATGTCCTGGAAAGTAGGACACGACGTGTAGAATCCAACAAACATACGAAATACACACACAGGCACACTGCATCGTGCTGCGAGTCCACGCTCTCGTGGACACGACACGAGGCACAATACGTCTCATGCTCGTGTCCACGTGTAGCCCACGTGTAGGCCTACATACGCAAAACAATACGATACACAACAACCACGTGTACACGTGATACGACACGCGTATCAGTCGTGTTTTCAAACGCGCACAGTCACTGTGTCAAACCTGTGCATGATGAAATACTTGTCCGACATGCCACCATTTGACACAACACTTGGACAATGATGTGTCAGTCATATCCCCTTGCTGTGTGTCGAATGGCACGTGTCCACGTGGTGCGAACACAGAAAAATCCACCCCGAGTAGAGGGCACTCGACCGGGGTGTCATACAGTGTGTTCGTGTCCATTTTGGACACGGACACGACTCGAAAAGTGGCTCAGTCATGCAGGGAATCAAATTGCACATATAGATCAACATTTTCATTTAATTACTTTTCAAAAATATCAAAATAAAATCCATTGAGACATTTTCACAAACACCTAGAACTAGGCTATAATACGTGTCCGATACGGACACGAAATCAATGCAAACTTTCACATATCATACAGCACAGCTAGGGGACACCTAGATCTAGGCTAATATGCAAAGAAATCAGAATTAAAACACAATTTAGAGGGTTTACCTATAGTGTGTCAATAAAAAGAAAAAGCCCCAAATATGATGATTCCCCTTGCTAGCCAAAAGCTCCAAATTGTTGAAAAGCTGATATTTCTCCATGAACAAAAAATAGAGTAGGATTAGACTCTAATGTAAGAAACTAGAGTCAAAAAGGAATTAAAATGGAATTGTTATGAATTGGGAAAGAATGACAATACCTTTCCTTTTCAAAAGTTGATTTGATACAAAAGAGGCAAGAACCAAAGGAAGAGAGATTATATAGTGGGGGAAACCCTATGTGGCCGGCCAAGGAAGGATAAAATTAGGGTTAGGGTTTTGACTAGTGGGCTTGGGCCAAGTTTAAATGGTAAAGGAAATCACTCCTTAAGTCAAAAGCCCATGAACCTAATCATCTATTCTCCTATTTGAAACTTGATTCTAAATGGCTTAACTTGGGTTGAGTTAAGTTGGACTAGGGTCCCACCATGCTAATCAAGTCACCATAGCTAGAGTCAACATCTAGGTTAGTCTCCAAAGTCTCAACTAACAAAAGTTAAAAATAGCAATCATCACTCCAATAATTCAAAATAAATTCAAATTTTTAAAAATGACCAAAATACCCTCAAGCTAAAATGTGGTAGTGATAACTAGTGAGAGGGACGAACCCTTTCGTCTAAAATAAAACATCTTTTTAAGGTAGGCATGCTTTTAAGTTGTCTTTCTATTTAGAACTAGATGAATTTTAGTTCATATCGATAACATTCTCGAAACAGTAAAGCATAGCAATTTATATCGAATCATACAATGGTCGTGCCCGTTCCTATATAAAACATAGATAATACTTACCACGTGCATAAGATAATAGATGAGCATGCTCCTATCTTTCTTGGTATTGCGACACCATGAAAGATGAACTTTAGTGGCATTGTAATGCACCCTTTTAGTCCAGGTTGCAGGCCTAGATGAAGGTGCCTCGTGCTGAAGTACAACTCATATTACTCCCTAGTTTGATTTGGTTTTGGTGTCCTAGATACCATTTCATGGAAAGCCAAACTTGTGCATAAGTTTTCCATGACCATGAAGGTGCGTGAATTATTTAATATATGAAACAGATGCGTCGCACATAATAGAATTAAGCAGTCTTATCAATTTTTACTCATGCAACAGTTCATTTCCTCCAAGCCATACAAATTGATTTGGCATCCCATAGGCACCAAATATCCTGAGGCACCATGCCATAACTGAGGTTTCATTAGTTCGATTTTGTGAAACAGTTTTTCTTTTTTCTAGAACCTTAACTTTTTGTTTTGAAGTGCGAAACTTATAGTTCACAGTAAAAATACTCTAAATTGCTAAAATTATCCCAAGTTCTTTAGCTTAGTGGTACAATATGAGTTTAACTTGGCATCGTTGATTTGAACATATTCGAGGCAACAAAAATTTCATTTACGGGAAGGAGTAGAATAGAAGGGGCCGAACCATCCACCAAGTATTCGAATGTGCCAAGGGTCGACGCGCTTTGTAACGATCAAGCTTCAGTTACGCGAGATCTTGTAATGACACCAACATTGTATTAGAATTCCTTTTTAATCCTTCGTTTCAAAATTCTTAGAATAAATACAAAAATTGATATGAAAACACATTCATCAAAACCAAGCAGTAAAAACTTCAAGAAAACCATAGTGCAGCTCGGTACCGTCGAAGGGACTCCTATATAGAGCTCCCTTACTGTGACGCAGTCCGCTACATTTAAGACTTATTCCAACAGAATTTGATCCATTAGTTGGAACAGTTCTCAAAGCATTTGTTAAAATCAATTTTGATTCCATTAAGGGTAATCGTATACCAAGCTCCCGACTGAATCAGACTAGCCATCTAAGTTTTTGACCGAGTCTGACTCGCCACGAGCCCATTATATAGTGTGCTATCTAAAGAAAATGGGGCACTACATAATATATCACAAAAAGTTTTGCGTGAAACTTAAAAACATGGGTCTAACCTCGAATTAAACAAACAACGAAGGATATTTTTCCTTCATCTCTGTTTCCATCTCCCATGTCGATTCCTCAACTAAATGGTTACGCCATAGCACACGAACCAAGGACATCGACTAATTTTGTAAGACTTTTTCTTTATGGTCCAGAATCTGAACAGGCTCCTTTGAGTAGGATAAGTCCGTATGTAGCTCCAATTGATCGAAACTAACCACATGTCTTGGATCATGTACGTACTTTTGAAGTTACAAAATGTGGAAAATGTCATGCACTTTGTCATGCCCTGACCCACCAAATCGTTCATCTTGCATCGATTCAACCAAAAATATCGTCCTCACTGGGGTATGATGTCGTACGAGTCTAGAGTTGCACACGTACAAGACAAGAATTTTTTAAATGGTTATCTCAAATCACAATATTTTGTAGCGGCAGAAAGCAGTCTTACTGAAGTTACGCAGAGTATATGAAACATTATCTTTATTAAATAAGCAGCAGAATTATAAAGGCTTTCAATAGCCAAAATGAATCTGCCAATTTGGCTTACAACATTCATGATCTCTCTAGCCCACAAAGGATATCAACGTTCAATACATCATGTCTTCTATATCTCGACTGCATCATCTTGTTGCAAGTCCGAGCGTCAATACGGTCGTATGACTCGTAATCCTAAGGAACTCCATGCCTTAATGCGTCCAAGCGAAGCTCTGACACAAGTAAACCATTACATGCATCCTGTAAGCAATCTACTGGAGGATCAGTTCTAACCATCATTGCCAACTCAATGGCATCACACATACCATGCATATCAATATTATATAGGGTCTTAACTAGGCATAATCTAACTAAACTAGTATATAACCAAATATGACTATAAATACTATATATAGAATCATGCTACTTTACTAAAATAATATTTTTATAAACATGAATTATAATATATATTCTAAAAAAATATTTCTAGACAATACTTAATTATAGTATTTACAAGGAAACAAAGTATCAAGTCAATATGTCTAACTTGTAGCACAATATTGACAAGTTATCAAATTTGTTAAAAATAATATAATTATATAAAATAATAGTATTTAATTGTAAAATATTTATAAAATTTATTTATAAACATCATTTGTTTATAATAATCATAAGAAAACAAAGTAGCTAATTAATATATCAAACTAGTAGCATAGTATAGCCATATCTACTATATATAGTATCATGTTACCATAGTAAAATAATATTTTTATAATAAAAAAAATTATTTTAAATTCTAAAATATTTAAATAAATATTTTGGATATATACAATAAGAAAATAAAGTATCAAAGTATCAATCTTAACCAACAACACAAGTTGCCAATTTGTCGGATAAGATCGGAATAAAACAACCGTAGAAAGTAGGAGTTTTAAATTCTAAAATAATTCAGAATAGTATAAGAAATAACATGATTTTATGTCAAAAATATTCAACAAAATTTATATAAATATTCTACGAAGTTTATAGATTAAAAGGCTACGCTATTCAATGGATTTTGTTGTTTAATAATTTGTATGTCAGAAACGGGTGCACATATATATGAAAAACTCGATGAGATAATTATAGAGAATTATACGATGATAGACAGGTATGTAAATATCATTAACAATAATTTTTTTGAAGTCAAAATGCTTCGCAAGTCGTCGAAAATCATCCCGCACCAAAATTAGTTTAGCCTGGACCAATTTTCGTATAATGAGCGCCACAGACAAACGGTGAGGATCCACGTGAGTTAGCAATTGAAGATGATAGAGAACACATATAGGTACATGGTAGAATTATTTTCATGGCTAACTGATCACTAAAAGTAGATGAAACTCTTGCGCAACATTTTTTTTTTAATATATATATATATATATATATATATATATATATATATATATATATATATATATATATATATGTATATATATATATACATATATATATATATATATATATATATATAAAATGTATATATATATATATATATATATATATATGTATATATATATATATATAAAAATATATATATATGTATATATATATATATATGCCAGTGGCGCGGTGAGGGGGCTCACTGGGGGAGGTCCCAAGTTCGAGCCCCCCTCCTAGGCACGGACGGCTGGGTGGTCGCGGGACGGCCACGGTCCGGTGCTGGGGGCCCAAAGAAATAGACATTTATATATATATATATATATATATATATATATATATATATATATATATATATATATATATATATATTTTTATAGACATTTATATATATATATATATATATATATATATATATATATATATATATATATATATATATAGCCCACTCGTGCTAGTAAGGAAAAAAATGTATATATATTATAACCACCATTTTTTTTAAAATGAGGATAATTTTAAACTTTTATAAAAATTAATCATTTAATATTAATAATGATTTATGGTGAATTTTAATTAATTTAAAACTATTTAAATTAGTGTATTAGGATTTTGATATTTTGCTACTGTAACCTTAGAACTGTTTAGCCTAGAGACGAACCATGACCTTGGAGGCCTAACCCATGTGATTAGATTAGCTAATTACCATGTTTTAGGCTAAGGGTATTTTGGTCATTTTGTCACTTTTAAATTATTTAAAATTATGATTAGTTGGTGAATTTTATATTATTTTAATAATATTTAAATTGATGTAAGTGATTTTGGTCTTTTTTCATATCTTAATATTTTGGGAATTTTTATATTTTAATATTGATTTTGTGGGATTTGTTAAGTTGGGTTCGATTTTTATCTCGTTCTGACTTGTGTTAGTGATTCGGGTAGCTTAGACTCTAGACGGAACCCCAAGATTAGTTAGTTAGGGCCCACAACCCCACTAATTAAGTTAGTAAGTTTAGACTAATCCTACTTGTTAGATTTGTTAAGTTAGAGACTTAAACTTAACCCTTTTGATCCCAAACTTGAACCTAACTTAAAATTAACCAAGGGGGATTAGTAGGGGCCTTATTGGGCTTTTCTCCAAGGCCCAAATAGAGCAATGATGGCAGCCACTATAGATAGGTCAGCCTTTCTTTCTTTTATTTCATTCCATCTTGTCTTTTTTTCCTTCACAAAGTGTTGTTCTCCAAATTAGAGAGCTTTCCTCTATGATTTGATCTCCAAATCCTTACATCCCTTCATGAAAACTTTCATCCAACCTTCTCATACTTCCAAGGGAGGGTGCTAGCAAAGATTTAGAGCAAAGTGCAAGGAGGAGTGTCCATTTTGGAAGGATCTTCATATCGGAGCCGTGTCCTTGAGAGTATCGTTGAGATTCCACTTTCAATAGGTAAATCCAACCCTCTAAATTATTTTCCTATATTAGCTGTTTTTAAATCCATAGGATCCACCCCCATGCATGTACCCCCTTTAGATTCAAGTTTGAGACTATTTGGAGCTCTCTAAAGCAAGTTAGAATTGTGTCTTGTGTCCTACTTATTAGATCTCAAATTAGGACACATCATGTGTTTGGTTTAATGTCTAATAGGTTTAATTATATTTTAATTTTAGCTTTAGACGTGTTAGACGATGGATTGTTGTTAGTTAGGATGGTTAGAATGAGTTTCATTTGGATATCCATGGTTAGATCTAAGTGGTTTAGTCTACATGTCATATTTTTAGCCTCAACTTGTCATTTTAGTGTCTCTTTATATAATAGACTATTTTGTATATATATAATAGTATGTTAGATATATTTTATATATTTAGATGTATGTGGATATGTTGTTAGTGGTGTGCTTGTGTTAGAGGAGAGAGGAGTGTGGTTTGATATGTGTCTTGAGTGGTGTGGAGAGTGAGATGTGTTTCTTTTGTCCAAAAATCCAAATTCGTTATAATATTTATCCACGTTTTTAGTAGCCATAGCAACTTAGAAATGTCATAACTTTTAGTTTAAAACTCTGATTAATCTCCCTTTTTTTAAAAGAACCGTATCGAAGTTAGCTTTCCAAATATATATATTAATAGGTCAAATGCATTCTAAAACTTTCTGTAGAACTGTTTGAGTGTCAGCTGTACGAAATACGAACGCGTTTCGGTGTTTTTGCGATTTCGTAAGCTTTCGAACACGAAAATGCGATCCGTTTGAAGTTTCAGAAAGCTAATACCAAGGGCTACAACCTAATTTAATCCTAGAATTTAGTGAAGGCCCAATTGGTACAGTATTAATTTTAAGTAGAAGAGTGACTATACGACATATGTATTTTGTGTAACCTATGAGCCTATGTAGTATGGATATTAAGTGAATGTAGGTATCATAGGTTGTCGAGTATATGTATGATATAGTACATATATATATATTATTGTTAGGTAATACTTGTTAGTATGAGTGTTAGTTAGATAGAAGAGGTTAGTATTTTGTTAGATATTTGATATGTTGTTAGATAGTTGATGTTAGATATCTAGTATGTTAGATATTGATATGTTAGTAGGTTATGTTAGTTCTAGATATTGGTATGTTAGCAAGTTAGTCTTTATAGGTTATATGTTAGATATTAGTTAAGATGTTATGCTAGTACATTAGATAGTTAGTTAATTAGATATCTGTGGGGTATCTTGATATCTCATGATACCAAGTTAGTATCTTAAGGTAAATATGAATTACTTTTACCTTCAAGGTAAATGATTAGCTTACCTTATGACCAAGGTATGGTATCAAGATATCAAGATATCAAGGTAAGGTTTGGTTTACCCAAGTTAAGGTAATGGATTCCAACCAAGGTATTGGTATTGGGATACCGATATGACCAAGGTTGATATGGTATCCTAGTGTTAGTAGGTTAGTGTCTAAGTGTTTGAGTTTGAGTAGGTGATTTTAGATTGTGGAAGGGTTATATAGATATGTATATATATTTTGGGTTATATAATATCTATATATATATTATGAGAGTATATAGATATAGGTTATGGTTCATAGTGATGATATGTATATACTTGATATATGATATCTATATCTATGAGTTAGGGTGGTACTATATGGGTAAGAATATATGTGGTATGTATATATATTAGTATATCCTAAGTATCATAGATGTTGACCACTAATCTAAGTTTGACCAAAACCCTAGAAGCTTAACCTTGACTCTTAGTTTGACCCAAGGTGGACCAGAGTTGACTTAGAGTTAACCAAGAGTTGACTTTGACCTAGATTGACTTAGAAACATGTAGATTGCATTCACTACCAAAATTTATTGTTTTAGCGATAGCCACATCCGTCGTCCATCCGTCGCTAATACAGATTAGCGACGGATCACTAACGGATTTTGATCAATACAATTCGTCGACATTCAGCTCGTCGCTAAAAAATGTCTGTCGCTACGTAGTCGCCACTCGACAAAATAGCGACGGCTTTCCGTCGTCAGTATTCGTTACATTAGCGACGACTTACCGACGTTGTTTCGTCGAATTCAAGTATCAGGTAGTGAATTATAAAGACTCTTACCGACGGACTAGTCCGTCGAAAAAACCATCGTTACTGTGTATCAGAGAGTATCATTCTGTCGTTATACCGTCGCTACCTCGTGACGGCTTAGCGACAGAATCGTGGCGGATAATCCGTCGACCCGGTTCTGGATATGTTTGACCTTCCCAGAACCATGGCGACGGATATTCAGTCGCTAATCCGACGGAGTTAGTCGCCAAACCGTCGCGAATTAGCTACTACATTTGGCGATGGAATATTCGTCGCCAAGTGAAAGCCTATGAGAGAACGACGGCTTACCGACGGCATGTCCGTCGCTAAAGTTTTGTGCACCTTTCATACCATCAGAACCTTGCCGACGGATGTTCCGTCGAAAGGTCGTCGCTAGGTAAGATATTCCGTCGGCTATCCGTTGCTAACTAGAAAATATTAGGAATCCTCCAGTTAGCAACAGATTTTCTGTCGAAATGTAGTCGGTAACTGAGGTTATCCGACGCCAACCCGTTACTAGTCCGTCGCTAACTGAGATTTTTTAAAAAAAATTGCAGAGCTTTCCCTGTTCACACAACATTCGAACATCGGACCAATATACAATCACAATATACAATCACATAGACCAATATATAATCCAATATAAATCACACACGAATATAATGCATCACAAATATGCATCACCCAAACCAATATAAAATACACACCAATTATCCAAAAATTAAAAACTAATATCCGTCGTTATAATATCCAAAATTCCCACAAATATTCAAAATTTAAAAACTATTCTAATATAATACTTCAAGGAGGGGGAGGAGGAGGAGTTCGATCGTCCGGTGGTGGTACTCCCTCCTGCGACCGACGATAATACTGTTCCACTATGTATGGCGACAATCCGTCGAAGACATTGCCCGGAAGTCGGCGTAGCTGCTCTGGTGACATGAGGTCAAAGAGTGTCGTCACAGTCGAAGGCGGTACCAGAGGGGCAGTAATTTTGAAATAAAGACGACCGACGAAAGAAGGACCGGCACCAGCAGCAGACGGACCGACAGCAGTAGAAGAAGGCTGAAAGTACATGGCAATTTGCTCCCGTAAGGACGACACTGCCTCGTACAGCTGTACAAGCTGTGACCTTACATCATCGTCTGTCGGGGTCGCGGAAGGAGGTGGTGTCGGTAGAAATCTATGAGTCATCAAATGCAACGACGCCAGGGAGCCGACTCCGTACAAGCGTCATTTCTTAAAGCCGCCAACGGTATCTACGAACAAGTCGTTGCGAACGGCCATAGAAGAGGGCGTCCGGGCGGACGTCGTTTCACCGACATCCTCGACAGCAGATGACTGAGCCCGACTAGGGGCCTCACGATATGCAGCCTATCAAATGAATGTGTTTATACTATAAGTTTACCTAAGTTGTAATCTAAATCCTATGTTTAAATAAGTTATAGCGTGAATCCTAAGTTTACCTAACTTATAGTCAGAATACTTTTAATTCTAACGTAAATCTCATAAACGTAAGTACTTACATCAGTCTCCTTGGCCCTCTCGTCGACGAAGCTCCCGTCCTTCTGCCTCTTGTGCGTATGCTGGAACACATCGTGCATGGTGACCGATTCTGGCGCTTTTTCCTCCTTCACCGCCCATTGGGTCTGTATACAAAATTTTTGTACAATTTAATTAACTCCGTATATTAATAATACCGAATTCGATAGTGAAATAAATTTGCTGTATCTCACCAGATCTGCAAGCGCCCCTACGTGGGGCCTTGATCCCCCCGTATGAAGCCTCGTGACCCGTCGGTTCGCCTTCACCTTCTCCGATTTCTTCTTGTATGCAGGAGTATCCATCTTATCCAAGAGCTCCTCATAATAGTCCTGTCGGATCCAATTCGGCCTCGTCTGTCCCATTTTAAGGTTATGAATCATATCCCGTATCTTCTTCGAGGCAGTACTTCTGTAGGTCCTGCGGATCGCGTCCTCGTGATGGGGGGACCACCAAAACGTCGTCTAACATACAAATTCAATTATCACGTAATTAAAAAAATGGTTGATTAAAGAGTAACTAATAATTAACCACAAGATATATATATATATATACCCTCAACTCGTCGAGCCAGACGTACTTCACGTTTGGGGGCACTGATGAAGAGTTGATGTAGGGGCCATGGAAGTTAGCCCGGATAATTTTCCCTAAAGACCTGGCAACATTAAACGAAAAAAATCTACAAAGAAGCAACGACTGGATTATTAACTTGAATAAATGAAACAAATTTAAAAAATTATCTAAAATTTACTTACGAGGATCCCGCGGGCCATAGCTCTCGTAGGAACTCGCCTATCGGCCTTTCGGTACCGTCGGAGGATCCCCGGGTCCGTACATGTACTCCCCAGTAACCGGATGGAACCGAGTATGGGGGTACTCCGGGGCCCACTGTGCAGTAACTGGTCGATCCGCTGGTGGGTCTGCTGGCGGAACGGATCCGCTAGCGGATGGAGACTCATGCCTCGATGAAGTTGTCGATCGACGGCGGGATGAGTCTGTGCCCGAGGTACTCTCCGGGTCGGGTTCGCTGGATGGGGTCACATCCCGGGAAGATTGAATGCAACCACGACCACCAGCACCACCACGACCACGACCACGACCACCACCACCAGCAGCACGACCACCACCAGCAGCACGACCACGACCAGCCATCATGACCTGTAAATAGAACACATAAACATAATTAACAATATAGAAGTGTAAATGGATATAAAATTCTAAACTAAAATATATATACCACCAGCAAGACGACGAGTTATAAAACCCCTAAATTTCTACTATTTTTTTATTATTAAATTTGGTACTGATTTAAAATTTTGTATTGTAAATCGCGTAGTCGTATTGTACGTCGTGCGCGAAATTTTATTTTTTGAAATTGCTCGACGAGTGCAAATATGTGCGAGCGTACATATTTTTGAAAAAAATATTTTTTCTATTTTTTTTTGTTTCAAAATAATATACATGATAATTATTTTGTTATCGTTCCAAAATTCCCAAGTTTGTTATTTTATTATAAAGCCTTTCATTTATACAGTTATAATAATAAATAATTTTTCCTATAAAATGGTATATTAGAAAAGTATATTTATCTAAATATTATTTGGACATACATATATATTTCGTAATTAATTATTAGTTTATTTTTTAAATAAATAATGTAATTTTTAAAATTATTATTAATAGTATTTTTGGAAAAATATATTTCAAAATTATGGTAGCAATTTAAATCTTGATTTGAATTTATGAATTTATTTAAATAGTTAAATATTTGAAATTTGATTTATCCCATTTGATTTTAAACTAAAAATTTGATTAGATTTAAATTGGATTTTTATTTGGATTTGGATTTGATTGATTTTAAATTAAATTACGAATTATCTATTTTTGGGGTTTAAACTACTCCTAATTCTTATCCAATTGAAAATTTCCACATCCTATAAATAGGCAGGTACTCATCCATATATTTCTATTCTCCAAAATTCCACAACCAAATGTGTTGTGCATCGTGTCCGTGTTCCCCGTCCAAATTCTTATTCCAATATTACATATACATATATCCCCCCCCCCCCCGTGTCAACAACCCCGACACGATTACATCACCAATACCTAACCCGATCTCCTCCCTGGCCAATACTCCTCTCCTTCACCATACCCAACCTCGGCCTTCGCAATCCTACACTACCATTCCGACATCCTTCCGGCAACCCAGCCGATGTCACCACGACCAGTCCAGCCGACCATCTTCCGTCACCCAAACTTTCACCACCAACATTACAACCACGTGCCACCACCATCAGCACCCACTGCCACCATCCTGGCCAACCTCGTCGTGGCACCATCGCCATCATCACCACATAGTTGCCACCATACCAAAAATAGGAATAGTAAAGGTAGAATCCCTACTGACCTCCTCCGTGTCTCGACCTCCGTCGTGCCCGACGAAAGCCGGAGTCGAACCCCGCACCCGATCTACGTCCAGCTCCCTCTCCTCCGAGCCACCATCCCGACCACCCTATCCCGTGCATCACCACCAGAACAATCCACCGCCAAACTCCACCGCCACGTCAAGCCGAGCCCGACGCGACCGCCGCCGCCTCACTCGGCCGGCAGCTCCGGCCGAAACCCTCCTCCGGTAGCCCAGCCAAGCCCTCCCGCAGCTCCGCCTCTCCCTCTTCTCCGGCTTTCCTCACCCCGCCGACCGATCGAAGCCCTCCGGCTCCTTTTCCAGCCGTCCGTCGACCCGTACCCCCTTTCTCCGACTAAGCCAACCCTCTCCGCCACAGCCTCCGCCTTGGCGCCCAACCTCCTTCTTCGTGCCGCTATCGTCCGTGCCGAGTCGGGTCGCCCAGATCCGACGACCCCAGCCGTTCCCGGTCGCCTACCTCGGCGCCACCACCGGCGCTCCATTCCGAGCTCCGCCCAAACCTTCGCCGTGCGTCTCTCGACCGCCTATCCCGTCGTCCTCTCTAACCCCCGCCGCCTCAACCGTTCCTCCCGACCGCTCCTCTCTCTCCCCCAATTTCTTTCACTCCCAATCTCTCTGCTCTCTTTTCCCCGAGCTACGATTCTCACTCTCCTCCTTCAGCTTCGTGAGTTTTTTTCCTTCTTCCAATAAATCTCCCCCTCTCTTTTCTCTCTCTCCCCTTTTGCTTTTTAATTCTGTGTCCCTCGGTTGAGGGAGCACAGCTGTGTGATTTTAATTCTTGTGTTTTGACTTTGAGTGTTTTGAGTAGCTTTGTTAATTATTTTTCTTTTAAAATCTATTATTATTATTATCATTATCATTATTATTATTACTATCATTATTATTATTATTATTATTATTATTATTATTATTATTATCATTATCATTATCATTATCATTATCATTATTATTATTAGTATTATTATTATAATTACCATTATTATTATTATTTCTATTATTTCCTTTCTTTATTATTATTATTATTATTATTATTATTATTATTATTATTATTATTATTGTTTTGTTATATTTATGAGTACTCTTAAGTTATTAAGAGGGGGTGCATATTCCAATAAAAATATATAGGGTAAATAATTTCCAAATTATATAGGTTATAAAAAGTTGGCTTCCATATGTTTATTTTGGTCTAGAAGTCCTAAAATAATTTTTTGTAAATTTCTAGTATTATTCTGAAATATTTTAACCAATAAAATGTTTATATCAAATCATATTTTTACAAAGTTAGAATTTTTAGTCTAAAAACGATATATGATTTTTCAAAGTATTTTTCTAGAAATTATTTTAACTAATAAAATATATTTTCCAAAGTATTAAAAATAGTTCCTAAATAATATATGTCTATTTTCTATAAATTTCCTTTGATTATCGTCTCTCATCTCGACTAGCCATAATCCGCGTCCTTTACAAATTTGGTACGTCCTCATATCAATCCTAACTAATTTGACCCTTCTGGACCCAATGGGACTGTCCATGCCACCACCCGAGGTCACCTTGTGTAGTTGTTACCCGAAGTTGCAGTTTGTGCCACATTGATCATTGTAGCACACCAGGCGTACTACCAGGCAAGACACCTTACCATTTGCTGTTTACTTATTTTAGCTCATATTTCATGCATTATTCATTATTTTCTTTATGCAAAATAAACTGTGATATATGGCATAATCTGTTAGAACTTACTATTCATTTATATTTTCTGCTATGTATTATTTTTCTTACACATTAAACCTAGATTTAAGGGACCACCCTTGTGTGTTGCATTCATGGCCTTGACACGTTGTACCACGAAGTTGTGTGTCGTATATATAACACGAAAGTGCGTGATTGGCTGGCCACCAGTACGTACAAGCCGTGCGATAGGAATAACCGCTAATAGAGATTGCATGCTAGTTTGACTTAGCGGTTATAGTTGTTTTGTGTTGTGGATACAACACAGTAGGCATTGGACGGGGAGGACAATTCCTTAGCGTATGGGCTTCGATGCACTTTCCCTTGTGACCGAAAAGCTCTGCTGGAGATACGGAGTTGATGACCCATGATTACTGACGGCTACTGACATTCTGCGGAACATTATGCTCTTACTGATGGGGCCTCTGGTGCCCCAAGGGGGGACTACGTCGATCCTACTTAGCCAGGGCCCATGCGTGGGAAGGATTATTCTTAACTACATTTTACTTAGACTGGATAGGCACCCTTATCCGTTAGGTACGAGTACTTTTGGTTTGGGTACTTGTATCTGACCATGGCTTGGAACAATAACTTGTCGCGGATTAGTTCGTCACATCTTGTCCTTGTTTGGTTGTAGGTGTAACTTACTACTTCGATGAGAAGGTATTGAACCTTGTTGGGGTCCGGATACCATATTGGATTTATAGCATGAAAAGATACGTCACCGTGAATTAGTTTACCATCTCTTGTCCTTGTTTGGTTGGGGGGATGGTATGCTAGTTCAATAGGTGTGTATTGGACCATGTTATAATTCAATAAACTTATTTATGTGAGCAATATTTATTCAGTTTATATGGCATGATATTATGTGTCTTGTTACGTCCCTCTGAGGCCCTGGTTATCTCTTCAGGTGTGTGCTCTTGTCTTTCGCAGGTGTCCTAGCTCTAGCCGTGATCATCGCTATTTCTTCGAGGATGATTGCACTTGGATCATCTTCGCTTCGCTCTCCAAAATCATTTTTTTCTCATGTATTTTTCTTATTTTGTTGGTAGTGGATTTGTCTCCGCCCAACATATTGTATCAAGACAATTCATTACCATTATATGATATCTTTTATTCATTTATTTTGTGTGGATGAGATTAGTTATGGTTCTACTGCATTTTGTATCTTATGTATTCATACGAGGTTTCCATATATTGGAGTATACTTCATATGTATACAGCTGGCATGTCTACGTTCCTAGTCCTACGTATTTTGGGACTGGGGCGTTACACGAGTGCCGTCGTGACGAAATGGACTAGGACTTTCATCTGCAAAAAGAAAATCATACAATAAGTAAATGATCGAACGAAGAAAGCATGAATTCACGTAATTGCTTTTATGAGGTCAAACCGAATTCATGTAATTAGAAGTATTTTAATATACAATGATATTTAACCTAATCATCGCTATCGTCTTCGTTCTCATCCTCGGCCTCGTCTTCATCATCATCTTCATCCTCATCCTCATCATTGATTTCATCTGTATCCTCATTCCCATCAAATTCTTCTTCTTCTTCTTCTTCTTCTTCTTTTTCTTCTTCTTCTTCTTCTTCTTCTTCTTCTTCTTCTTCTGCCTCAATATTTGGGACAAGACCCTCTTTCTCCCTTGGTTGACAGCTAAGTCTTGTGTATCAACCTCTTCCTCCCCTCTATTTTTCTCAACAATATCTTCAACATCTATTGTATTCGACTGTTGTCCCAAGTATTGGGACTTTTCGATCTGGTCCACTTGGTATGCTGGGTCTCCAACGTTGAATGTATTTCTAGATTTAATCTTGCATACTTTCTACCAGTCAAATCGATCTCTACGACGCCTTGGGTAGCTTGTATAGTAGACTTGAACAGCCTGACTTGCTATCGCAAGTGTATCGGACCCTCTATACCTCATACGATGATTTATATCGACAAATCCAAATTGTTTATTGATTCTCCAACCGATATTTGGTGTCGTATCGAACCACTCACATTTGAACATCATAATATGCATATCATATGGGGCAGTATATTGTAAATCTATAATATCCCCAAGTACTCCATAATAGAGGAGTTTATGCATCCTGAAACATATCATAGAACTCCTTCGCCTCGGGATTAGGATCCTTCGGATCAAAATTAGGCCATGTCGCATCGTACACCATATCTCATGCAAGGTTCTGCAGGCCTCCATAATCAACAGAGCATTCGTCGTCTTCGATGACAAAATCCATTGCAGCATTATTATCAAAAGCATAAGTAGCAGCATTCGCAACCTGTGTTTCGGCATATAGTTCACCTTGCGATGACCACAGGTCGTAATCACGTACGAAACCCTTATGGGTTAAATGATCTCTCATAGTCACCACTTATTTGTAACATCTATTGCGACAATTACGACATGGACACTTGATTTTGTTACCGTCCATGTACTGAGCTTTTCTCATGGCATACTTAAGAAACACTTCCACGCCTGCCTGAAAATCGTCACTCATACCTATTTTGCTTGTCTTTTGTACATCCATGTACGATCAACGAAATAAATCTATCACATATTGGATGTGAAAATCTGTATCGTAAGACAAACTAAATAGAATTAGTATATAATCATGTAACTGGTGGATCTGCTGGTATATAGGCCGGATGTACTTAGTATCGACCGTATCAGTTTAGTATCGGTCTATAGGTTTGGTATAAGCCATATCAAATTGGTATTGACCTTAGCGAATTAGTATCGTCCTATCCGATATGTATCAGCCGTATAGCTAGGATTTGTATTGGCATTATCGGTTCGGTATCGGCCATATCCGATAGGTATCGGCCGTATCGGATATGTATCTGCCGTATCAGATTATCATGGTGGAAGGTTTAGTAACAACTGTACTTGGATTTCTCTCTTCTCGAGCTAGAATACCATTGCAAGGGAGTCACGAGAGAGTAACAAAATCTTCTACATGTTGATGTTTACGAGAGTGATTGGCCAATTACAGTAACATACATGCTGCATGTATGTTACTGTAATTGGCTAATCACTCTCGTAAACATCAATATCTATGAGATTTTTTACTCTCTCGTGACTCTCTTGCAATGGTATTCTAGCTCGAGAAGAGAAAAATCCAAGTACAGTTATTACAAAACCTTCCACCATGCTAATCTGATACGGCCGATACATATCCGATACGGCCGATACCTATCGGATATGGCCGATACCGAATCGATAAGGCCAATACGAATCCTAGCTATACGGCCGATACATATCGGATAGGATGATACCAATTCGCTAAGGTCAATACCATCCGATACGACCTATACCAAACCGATATACCGATACTAATCCGCTACGATCGATACTAAGTACATACGGTCGAGGAGGTGGTTCCACTACCGATAGTTCGATACCGATAGTTCGATACCGATAGTGATACTCCGATACCGTTAGTTCGATACCGATAGTCCGATATTGATAATGATACCGATACCGTACTGATAGTCCGAAACCGATACTCAAAGAAATAATCTGAAAATGATATCGATACTCATAGAAATAGTCCGATACCGATACACATAAACCTATCTATCACTAGTAGCCATACTCCTCTACATACTCCTCTACACTAGGACCTAGTAACCATATACTCCTCTACACACTAGCTAGTAGTCATACTCCTCTACATTCCTATACACTAGGATGGATGGATGGAAAAGTGATTCCTTACTTGGATGGATGGAATCACTTTCTTCTCTAATTTTTCTTCCATTGGGAATCACTTTCCTTTCCTCATCAATTCCTTTAGCACCCAAACATAGGAAAGTAATCACTGATACGGGCGATACCGATATGGTTTGGCATGTTCAGATCTGATATCGACCAATACCAAATATTTTTCGATACCAAATATCCGATACTCCGATCCAAAACCGCCATACTACCACTATCTCCGATACCAATACTCCTATGAATAGTCCGATACCGATCCGATACCGAAATTGTGGGTCTCTTTTCCGGTCAATTCGACAAAGAAAATCAATCTATTGTATGTAAACCAATCGGCAAGGGTGACTACTATTTCATTTAATTTCAAAACTACTAAGAAATAACTCCAAAAATACTTAAATTATGCCTAAATATATAAATTATATGTTTCTAAATGTAAATAATTTATTATTAATTATTTATTTTCTGATGCCATGTATGCGTATATTACCAATACACTAGCTTACCTACATGCATACATAGGTACTTGCATATCATATTCATATCACTCATTATATTGCATTTACACCTTTATAACATACATGCTTGCATACTTGGATTGATACATTGCATTCATATTTCACTACATTGTATTATCTAACATTGCATTCATATTTATAACATACATGCTTGCATACTTGGATTATAACATACACGCTTTCACTACATTGCATTTATACCTACATTGCATTCATATTTTACAGAAGCTAGGTACACATGTGTACGTGTCCGGGGTGCGTTCGTATCCAACAAACAGGACACAAAGTGTCCAATTTACTAAAACAGAGAGTATCCGCTGATCCCCAACCCCCACCCCCTGCTGCCCAGAACCGCCGTCCCCTCCGACCCGCTGCCCCGACCCGCTGCCCCCCGCCACCCATAACCCCCGTCGCCCCGATCGACAATACCACCACCATCTTCTCCGTCACCTCCGCCATCCCCTAAACCCATGCCACCCCCCAACCCCCACCCCACGCTGCCCCGACCCGCCGTCCCCCTCGACCCGCTGCCCCCCCCCCCCCCCCGCCACCCACAACCCCCGTCGCCCCGACGACCGCACGAGAGAGAGAGAGAGGATTACTTGGAGAGAAAGAGCCGTCGGAGAGAGAGGATCACCTTTAGGAGAGAGAGAGCTGCAGGAGGAGAGAGAGTGAAAATTTGGGGGGAATAAAAAATTTCTTCCGTCGTTTCAATCTAAGTTAGGGTCGTACATTTAGCGACGGACTAGCAACGGATAATATATGTCGCTAAGCCGACGCTATACTAACATAACTGCCGACGGATATTCCGTCACTACGTAGTCGTAAATTTGTCCCGCCACTTTTTCCAACAGTTTTTGCCAAATATTCGACTGCATAGCAACGGATGTAAAGCCGTCGCTATTTCTCCGACGCCATAACGACGGACTGGCGACCTTTTCTCACCTTAAAATAAAAAAATAATTATCAGCTTCTCGTCGGTAATCCGTCGGTGATTTGTCGAAAGTCCGTCGCTGGTTACGACGGAAAAAATCCGTCGCTAAATAGCCGTCGCTAATTACCTGTATTTTGGTAGTGATTATAAATTTCTATCATTTCAAATTAAACTCTTTATAACATGTGTTGCTCTAATTAGGACTCTGTGACATCAATTCGGACATCTATTCATATCAGTCATTCATGGTATTAGACAAGTACATTCTCTGATAGTTCTTTTATTTACTTGGTGATTACTGTATTTCATTTCTAGTTAGTTCTATTTGATGTCTACTATGATTCTTGGCACGATGGTTCACGGATTGGTATTGTTATTGGATCTTCAATCATGAGATGTTACCTTAACTCATCGTGATGGTATCGGATACTATTCTTGTCGGTATAGGATAACATTGGATATTATTGGTATCGAATACAGTTCTCGTTGGTATTGGATAACATTGGATAAATATTGGTTAACATTGGCTAGTAACGTGTCATGGTTGGATCCATCATATCAGTCGGGGCGGGGGTAATACTAGTTAGATATGTGATCAAGAACTATCGGCTAATAGTGTAAATCATCGGCTACTAGCTAAGCATATATTGCACGTATGTTTGAGCTAGCTTTCCTTAGTGTAAATTATTGAATATCCCAGGCCGATCACATATCCAACTGGTATTCCAAAACACATTGTCTATTATATCTTTATGCATTCAATTCACCATTACATTTTTCTATCTTGATATAGTAGTTCTTTTCCATTCTTTGCTCTCACAGATTTCTGTCTATCTTACCATGTTCATCAATATATATGTCTATAACTGTTTTCTAGTCCTTGTCATTTACTTGGAATTTTTAGATGAGATGTGCTCGTTTCACCTTGACTAGATATGTTGACAAATATTACAGATGATATAGATGACTGTCCTACTTTCTACGGGGCCTACGAGGATGGTACGTAGGAGCCTGAGGAGGATCTAGCTCAGTAGAGAGTGCCTAGTACAGTCTAGTATTTATAGTTTTCAGTTTGTATCGGATTATTCCGAATGTTAGTTGAGACTTTATATTCAGGATATGTATTTATTTGTGTTGGACACCTAAACTTGCGTGATGTGATAACTCTACTATTTATTCAGTTTCTTCCTTTTATCTGATTCCATATTGTGCTCTATCTTTCTTAGACTTGTGATTGAGATTATATTGTTGAGATGTCATATTATACCTCTGTGCGGAGATGGCAGGTTATATGATTCATATAGTTAGTTGATAGATATTGTAAACGACCTATACAGCGTTCTACCGCTGACACTGCGGCATAGGCTCGACGTACTCACGTTCTTGTGCTCCTAAACAGGGTACGGATCATGACATATTTTTGTGGTAGTCCAAAAGGTCAGAGTCGCAACTAGTGTGATTTCGTAGTGGTGCTTGACTTAAAGTACTACAACGAGCCTGCTATTAGGATATCGATTATAGGCTATATAGAGAGTTACTTAATCACAATTCGTAAACTTCCAAATCATTGATTTTAATCCTTCATTACAATTTCTTCAAATTCAACTTTCCTTCATTGCACTACAAGAAAAAAACCCTTTTTACAACGTTTCATCTACAACACATCCTGAAAATATTGTAAAAATAGAGGGTCTTCTACAACCTTTATTATAAAAACGTTGTAAAATACTAGTACAAACAACGTTTAATATTCAAACGTTAATGCTTCTATAATAGTCATTCACAAAATTTGTGTATTACTATCTTCAACAACATTTTATTAACAATGTAAAATTTATTAATTTTGACAACATTTATTTAATGTTGTCAAAGTTATTAATTTGAAAATGTTTTTAAAATATTGTAAAAATATCATGTTCAACAACGTTCATCAAATATAGTAAGTTTTCTATCTTTCACAATATTTGTACGATGTTGTAAAAGTAATTTTATTGTACCACTTTATATAAACATTGTGTATGTATAGTTATTTTACAATTTTTAAGAAACATTGTAAAAGGATTATATTCACCAACGTTTATTAAATGTTATAAAAGGTGTGTATTTTACAATGTTTATACAGTGTTATAAATTTATCTATATTTTGCCACTATAAATAAATGTCGTTAATGTATCTATCTTTTAAATATTTTAAATTGTATATCCATGTATTTGGCCAAAAAAGAGACACACCTCGTCTATCATAAGTTACACGTTTCTTACATGTGTCAGTGTGGTGTTGAATTTTTACCCAAATTTTTTATTCCTCCCAAAAAGAAGTGTTCTTCTATTCTTTAAATTAGTTATTATTTTATATGGTGTCATTATATTCTTTAAATTAGCTTGAGTTGATAAAGAATTGTAATAGACCAAAGTAAAGTCATTTTGTTGCTAGCAATAATATGTACACATTGTGTGGCACCGACAAACAGTTGCACACTAGGGAGAATACAAGCACTAAATATGCGAAAAATATAATAATTGATAATTATTTGTGGTAGGACCCTCCTAAAATAAATAATATATATAAGAGGACATTGAGAATTGGAATACAAAAGAGAAATACTCATCGTGAACCCTCCGTTCCTTATAACTTTTTGTTCTCGATTTACTAAATATATAAATGTCAACTTTTTGCATAATATAAAATTGTAAAGTTGGAAAAGCAAACTCCGATTTATTAAAGGAATATGTTGGTGATTCAAAAAAGTTGTATATTACTTTCTTCAACAATATTTTATTAACATTGTAATATTTATTAATTTCGACAACATTTATTTAAAGTTGTCAAAGTTGTTTATTTTGACAACGTATTAAAATATTGTAAAAAATGTCATGTTCAACAATGTTTATAAAATGTTACAATTTTTTTATATTTTATAATGATTGTTTGATGTTATAAAATTAATTTTATTTTACCACTATATATAAACGTTGTGTATGTCATATCATGACAATGTTTAAGAAACATTATAAAATGGTTATATTGAACAAAGTTTATAAAATATTCTAAAAGATGTGTATTTCACAATGTTTAGACAATTTTGTAAATTTATATGAAATATTTATAGGATGATATCATTTGAAATGTTGGTCTTATTAGGTCGATGCCTCACTTGGTAGCATCTCGTGATTAAATGGATTTGTCATGTGTTGAAATCCATCCCTTCCACAGCTTCGAAAGACAAGCCTAACGTATATCTTCTTGCTCATTCTATCTTCATTCGTGTAAAAGTCATGACTCCTAAACCTCTATTTTACTCTTTAAAGTGTTTTTTAGCTTAGATTATGTCATATATTCAATTAATGAACTATTAAAAATATCTATCAAACTATCCGAATTTCTAAAACTTAATCATTGAGATAAATAAGTTTTCTTCATTTATATGCTTTTACTCCCTTGATGAATGGCCCCTTTTTTGTTCAATAATCTTTTATGACTTGACTGGAAAGAGAATCCAAACATCGGTATCAGTTAGTATCAGTAGTGATGATATCAGATTAGGAAAAAATAAAATATATCAATATTGATCATCGCCCCGAACGCACAACTCACGCACTCCGCGCGCTCTAGAGCTCAACGAGACGGCCATAACGTCTTTCGATGCCCGCAACTCAACGTCTCGCCGAAGGCGCCCTCCGACATCTTCAGACGCCTACGACAGCCGATGCCATCCAGCCAACCGTTCTATGCGCACGACGTCTTCTCGACGCCCTTACGACACCGCACAACGGACCGCGTGGTCGGCCGTCATTTATACCTGTGGTAGAATGGTGTCGATTCCCGACAGCCTGCACGACACCCTATTAGTTGAGTTATCATGAACGGACTTCCCATTCGTGGCCCACGCAAGTTCAGATCACGGCCATTTGTCATGAGTACTCAGACGTTGCTGGTGCCTCACACCGTGCAAGCTAGGCTCATCATCGCCCTACTATCATAGAGTTAGCTTAAATATAACTTAAAAATTGAATGTATTTTTAAATTTTGTTATATGTTCAAGTTATTTTTTATTTTTTTCATCAACTAAGCGAGAAGATAACATATACAGTAATTAAAAATTTGAATTTATATATATATTAATTCTATAATACAACTTATTTTTGAGTCGTTTATAAGTCGTATATTTTTTTAGAATTTGTTATATGTTCAAGTTAATTTTTAATTTTTTCATCAACTAAGCGAGAAGATAACATATACAGTAATTATTTTTTTAATATATATATATATATATATATATATATATATATATATATATATATATATATATTCTATATTACAGCTTATTTTTGAGTCGTTTATAAGTCATGTTATAATATAGTATATGTATACGACAATTACATATTTTAATTTGTATATATATTACTAATTGATAATATATTACGGCTTATTTTTTAGTCGTTTCTAAGTAGTATTATTGAGTATACCAAAAAAATTTGACAAAGATAATTCTAGACTGGATTTGACAGATGAAAATTTTAATATTTATTTAAATTATTGAGTATACAAAAGATTCACGGAGTCCATAGAGGTAATTGGATTTGAGTATTCTTTTCACATCAATATTGAAATCCTAACCATATTTGAGTATGACCAAAAATACATCTCACCTAGCCCTAACCAGATTAGTATTTGCATATTACCAAAAATTCAAGTCACCGACCCCTAACCCGATTAGGATTTGCATATTTTTATATATGAAATTGGGACTATCCATATATACTTTCTCCTCACCTTATCTTTCCCACACACACAAAAAACCACGACCCCCAAAATTTCCCTCCGTTTTTTCCACGAATACATAATCACCAAAATTTCCCTCCTTTTTCCATGGTAAAAATAGCAGATCATCTGATCTTCCCTCTCTTTTTAACCGACAGACCCCCGCAGAAGCTCTCCTCCCCCGAAAAAAATCAATTGAAAGAAGAGGTATAGGTTCTCCCTCACTACTTCTATACTTTTTTTCTATCGCATTGAACTCTGAAACTCTTCTATTCTCAACCTATATCCTTTGGTTGCAGCAATCTTCCCCAATGAAGTCGAAAGTTCCTGTGGTTGCAGCAATCTTCCCCAGCGAAGGTGAAAGTTTCTCAATGTCGGCCAACTGGACTAGGGGCAATCTTTCATTAAAGAAAGAGAGGTGATAATACGTTTGTGTTCTCTTTTATGGTGATATGCTGTAATAGGTGATATGTTTGTGTTGTTGAAATATTCAGAGTTATATGCTACATTACAAGTTCTTATGTTTCTTTTAGTTGGTATGGTTGAGTCGTTTAGGATGTGTGATAACAGTTGGAGATTCTTAATTATCTTCCATGGAAGTTAAGGTCTTGTTTGGTTTTTATAAAGCAAGAATAAACTTTGGAATTTGCAACAAGAAAATAAAATGAAGGCCATTGCAAAATTTTATTAGTTTCCATACACCATATTGTTTGGGTTTTTTTATAATGAGAGTTTAAAATTTGTGGCTGATTTTTATCAACAAAGTTTAGAAGTCCTTATCAAAGATGAGGAAAATATTCAGGACAGATCTCACAATATTGATTACTTTGATATAATAAATTGGATTAAGTAGCTAATATATTTAATCTTGTTAGTTTTGTTTAATGTCATACTCAAATATTTTTTAATGCTATCAAAATGCTAATCTTATTTTTTTTAATGTCATAGTTAAATTTTTTAATGCCATACACTTGTATAGTGCAAGCTTTGGCATAGATACTCCATCGGCAAAGCTAACTTGTCTTGCTTATCATAACACAATAATACCAAAATGTTATTATTTTTTAATAAAGCTCACGGGCAACCAAAATTAGCTTCGGCTAAGACAACCCAACCCTCTTGTCCAGCTCTGTATATATGATGTTGTGATGTTGCCTCTATGTACATCAACACATGCTAAGTGTTTGTATAAATGTCACTTTAAAACATTCAAGCTTCCAAGATCATGATTAGTATAAACCAAGTTGGGCCATATGTTATGTTTACTTGCTGGTTCAATTTAGATGAAATGAAACCTTCAAGAATCTTAGTCAGAGATGGAAATTTATTTTGATACATAGTCAATGTGATAGGCTTTTGAATGCATTTTATAGGTCCGTAGAAATGTAGTGATATTTCCAGAGAATATATAGCAGTTTTACAGATCTTTTGAATGGAACAAGTGTTTTGAAATGGTCATAGAAATGTTCCTTTTAAATATTCGTATAAATGTTCCTATATATACCAGTTCCTATTAACATTCCGTAGAATGTTCTGAAATGTTCAGGATATGTAACAGTTTGTATATGCATTTTAACAGTTATTTTGAGTGGTACAAGTGGTTGTGGGAAGTCTACTTTGTCGAAGATCCCTCCTGCTGTTTTTAGTTAGTTAGACTTGTATATGAACTACTGCAATTTTTAGTTAGTTAGACTTGTAAAAATGAACTACTCCAGCATTACCAATTACATTGGACCTGCATAGCCCTGGAATAGTTATGAAGATCCCTCCTGCTGTTTGTTGTAACTAGGAGGGAAGGGTATTAACAGGTAGTCATATTTATTTGCTATATCATATTTACTTGCTATATCATATATTGTGATGACCACTAGAATCAATGTCAAGTCTTTTCCTGTATAGAGATACTTCTGTTCTTAATCGAAAAAGATATAATAGGAATCGGTACATAAGATATGCAATAGAGAGACTTCTGTTCTGAAAACTGAAATAGAAGTTTTGTGAAATAGAAATAGAAGTTTTGTCGGTAGATCATTCTCATTTTTAGTTTGGCTCGTGTTCTCCCTATCTGCTATATCTCGACCTACATATCTCCTTTTGACCCGGTCTGAGTTTGCATATAAATTACATTTATAGGGCTTCATTTTATGTATTATATTTATACAATTGTCATAGTTGCATACTTCTTTTCGGTAGTTTTGATCCACCTATTGTTGAATGGATTTTAACTCAAAATGCAACATAATTCACAATTTTATTTTTTTTTCTTTTCCTTTACAGAAGTAATAGACTGATAGGAAAAAAATGCATCATTCTTGTGATGGATAAGGCTTGGGTTCATCTGACAAGGTTAAATTTGACATTAACATCATAATTTTTATATTATATTATTGTCTATTTTTTTAATATTATGCTATCATTTTTTAAAATATATTTCTTTATGCAAAGTCACTAACGAGTACAAAGAAGGAGCATCAAATTTTGTTAAAAATGCTATGAAATATAATGAAGTTCTTAGAAAGTCAGATCTTGTACAAGATAATCTCAGAAACAAGGAACAACTTGAGAATATTAGTTGTCCATGTACAAAGTGTCGGAACACATGTGCTAACCTACCTGGTCATATTGTGTTTGAGCACTTAGTGTGTGACGGCATGGATCCTACTTACACTACTTGGGTTTTGCATGGAGAACGTTCTACTATTCATGGAGATGAAGAATTATTTTCTGATACATATAGGATGTTTCTAGACGCACATGATAAAATTATTCTAGATGATAGAAATGAAACACAAGAGGTCAATGTTCCAGAAGATGCTGAAACTCCTTTATATCCAGGTTGTAAGTCTACAAAGATTTCTGCTACAATAGCTTATACAAGATCAAAACTATGAATGGATTATCAAGTAGTAGTTTTAACGAACTTCTAACCACAATTAGTGGTATGCTACCAGATGCGAATGTGATTGCAAAAAGCAACTATGAAACAAAAAGTTGTTGAAGTCTTTTGATCTTTATTACGAAAAAATACATGCTTGTGAGAATGATTGTTGTCTGTTTAGAAAAGAATTCTCCGATCTGGATGCTTGTCCAAAATGTGGCTCTTCAAGGTATAAAAAAAAGATGACAATAAGAATAGGAAAAGGGTGCCAGTGAAGGTGCTTAGATATTTCCAATAATACCTAGGCTTAAAAGGATGTTTAGATCTCAAGATATAGCAGGACAACTGAGATGGCATGACACGAATAAAAGCATAGACGGCAAACTAAGACACCCAGTTGATTCTTTAGCTTGGAAGACAATTGACAGAAAGTGGCCTAATTTTGCTTCCGATTCTAGAAATTTGAGATTTGGACTTGCAGCCGATGGATTTAATCCTTTTTCTGATCTTAGCTCCACGTATAGTTGTTGGCCGGTCATGCTTGTTACATACAACCTTCCTCCATGGTTATTCATAAAAAAAGAGCACCTAATGTTATCTTTATTAGTTCCAGGTCCAAAGCAACCAGGTAATGACATTGATGTATACTTGGAACCACTTGTAGATGATTTAAAAGAGGTATGGAATAATGTAGTGGAGGTATATGATGCATTCAGTAAGTCCATGTTTAAGCTTAATGCTATCTTGATGTGGACTATTAACGATTTTCGCTTACGGTAATCTGGCTGGTTGTACCACAAAAGGAAGGGCAGCTTGTCCTATTTGTGGTTTAATACATTATATGACTGGTTACCATTTAGTAGTAAATGCGTATACATGCATCATAGGAGATTCCTTCCTCCAAACCACCCTTTTCGTAAAAAAAGAGTTGGTTTAATGGTAAAAATGAAGAGAGGGGTAAGCCAGTTGTAATGAGCAGTATGGACGTGTTTAAAGCTACAAGTAATATTGAAAATGATTGGGGAAAGGAGAAAAAATCAAAGAAGAGAAAAGGAAAAAAATCACAAAAGGTAAAAGATACGGAATGCTAATATTCAGATATGGAAGAAGAAATCGATATTCTTCGAGTTGCCTTATTGGAAGGTAAGTTACCTAAATTAATCTAGTACTATTATGTTTTTCTTAATTTAGAGTTAATACGGATTCTGAAAAATAATTTTTTTGTGTTTTTTTTTCAGGAGTTGTTGTTACGTCACAACTTGGATGTAATGCATACTGAAAAAATGTCTGCGAGAGTATAATTGGCACTATTTTGGATATAAAAGGAAAATCTAAAGACAATCTTAATTCTCGAAAAGATATGCAACATTGAAAATTAGGAATGAGTTGCATCCTCAAGAAAGGGATGGAAAGACATACCTTCCAGCAGCACAACACATTATCGAAACAAGAAAAACATATTTTTTATAATCGTTTAAGGAAATTGAAGGTACCCGATGGATATAGTTCTAATATTCGGAGATGTTTCTCAAAGGATAACAACGTCATAGGTCTCAAGTCCCATGACTGCCATGTTCTGATGCAACAACTTTTATCCGTAGCTTTGAGAGGACTCTTACCAAAGGGTCCAAGGAATGGATATTTCGGTTATCTTCATTTTTCAACGAACTATGCCAAAGGGTAATCGATCGAAGGAGGCTGGAAAATCTCGAGAATCAAGTTGTCAGACATTGTGCATGTTGGAAAGGTTTTTTCCTCCACCATTTTTAGATATTATGATACACTTGACCATCCACTTAGTGCGAGAAGTGCGTTTGTGTGGCCCTGTACATTATCGTTGGATGTATCCGTTTGAAAGGTGCGACACTATATCCTCTTACTCCTCAAAAGTTACTTTGTATAATTCATATAAAAAATGTTATATATTCATGTATATTTGGAAACATTTTTTTGTAGATATATGAAAACACTAAAGGGGTATGTTAAAAACCCCGCACGTCCTGAGGGTGCATAGCAGAGAGTTATCTTACGGAGGAGTGTATGAGATATTGTAGTGGTTACATGAAAGAAGCTACTGAAATATGTGAGCGACATAGTCGAAATGAAGGATTTTAGAGTGTAGGTCGTCCAATTAGTAAAGGAAAGCATGTAATGATATCTGATGAAATGTTAAAAGTTGCACACCGCTATGTGCTATTTAATACTGCAGAAGTGGAGCCTTATGAAAAGTAAGTATTTACATACTCAATAAGAAAAGAATCTACATTATAAGCTTAGTTAGGGTAACACTTATATTTTTTACCATATTGTTTTCTACTAGAATGCATATGGATGAGCTGAAGCATTTAGATAGTCGTCTCGTCACAAATGAACTCCAGCTTTGGAATAAACACTCGATTACATTTACTGATTGGTTCCAAGAAAATTTAATGATTATATGATTTTTTTATTAGTCCAATATAAAATTGCAACACATATACAAAATTTAAGCTTTGGAATAAACACTCACTTACATTTACTGATTATTATAACTAATGTCAAACAAATTTACAGTTTCAAGGGGAAATTAGCACAGGAAATCCTATATCTGATACGATAAAGTGGTTTTCATATGGGCCTGTAAAGCAAGCAGTTACCTATACTGGATATGTTATCAATGGGCGTCGATTTCATACCAAACATGTCCAAAGGGCAACACAAAATAGTGGTGTTTCGATTGAAGCAAACAGTGTGAACGATTCCAGTAATATGATACAAGATTCTAAGGCTTACTATGGTGTGCTAAGTGAAATTATTGTGTTGGACTACAATGTTCTCCAAATTCCGGTGTTTAAATGTGATTGGGCTAGTATTGATCGTGGCGTAAAGGTTGAAGATGGTTTTATATTAGTTAATCTCCACCAATATCAAAATCAATTTCAAAGTGATCCTTTTATTCTAGTTTCTCAAGCTAAGAAAGTTTTCTACTCAAGAGAGTCTGATTCATCTAACTGGTATGTTGTGTTGAAGCACCACCTAGAGGTTTCCATGAATTAGAATCATTTGACGAGAATACTGAAATAAGCTCTCAACCGTTGGATGTATCGAAGCTCAATGAAGATATGGACGATGAAGATGATAGCTTTGAAAGAAGGGATTGTGAAGGCATTTTACTATAGTAGTGATTATTTATGTTTGCTTTGGAATTCTTTTTGCATTGGTTGTTTTAGTTGTTCTGGATGCAGTACTTTGGTTGTTTTAGTTGATCTTTCTATTTGTATTTTAATTCTTGTTATGTGTCAAACTATGAATCGACTATGGATATTAATTTAATTTCATATTTATTGAATCTAATTGTATATGTTAGTTCATTTTTGTCACTTTCAGCAATTGGAACAATCGGTAACTGAAATTTAGGAGTGCCAACGCCAAATGAAGGTAATAAAAGTTACAATTTCTATTGTCATAAAATTACTTTGTTTAGATTTTACTTTGTCTAAAGATTTGTACAAAAATATATTATATTTTCAGAATTCAAATAGGTTGCCGAAGCGATCCTCAAAAAGATTGCAATCTGTGAATACTGGAGCCAATGGGTGTGATAATCTGATTGTACGGGTCTTTCTCCATTGTATTATTTGGACACAAAATCAAGAATGTAGAATTTACTTAATTTTTTTTTACTTTGTATACTGATTTTCAACTTAAATTATATTTCAGAAGGATAAAAGGACGGAAATACAGACAAGACAATCACCACCATCGCTTATGCCTTCTATTGCAGATCCTCAACACGATGATGATAATATCTAAGACGTGGGTTTAGATGATCCAACTTTGCCTGATGCAGACCCTTTAGTAAATGGTTCTCAGAACAATCACGAATATGAAGAAAACTCAACTCAAAATAATGATGAACCTGAAGGAAATTCTACTCAAAATAATGGCGAAAATCCTAACCTAAAAGGATTAAACGCGGCAAAACACAACTGAAAGGTCTTGGGGTTCAAGATACTCATCGTGCAGCTGTAGCAGTGGAATTCAATGAAAAGGGACAACATATCTGTGACAATTTTGTTACCTTATCCTCTTTCATAGGTGCCTTAGTCCGTGATAAGGTTCCGATACTCTTTGACAGTTGGAGAAAAGTTTCGACGGATCATAAAGACAACCTCTGGACACTTGTGTTGGTAAGTTACCCATTAAATATATCTGATTCAAATACTAGTTGTCAATGCATTTTTATATCTAAATATATTATAAATGATATGCATTACAGTTGAGATACAATTTGGATGAAACACAAAAGGATTACGTATTGCAAAAGATAGCAACTTCCTTGAGAGAGTATAGATCCGGTGTAGGCAATGGAGTGATTGAAGCTCTTACACTAGAAGATGAAGAAAATGAGGCAAGTCTTGTTGGGTTAGAGCCTATGAACTTATCTGATCACCAATGGAGCGAATTCATAAAAAAAAGAACTTCTCCAAAATATCAAGTAGGTTAAAAAGTCTAATAAATAATAATATAATACAACTAATTTCATGCTTCTTGTTCCTATTTTTTTCAACCTGCTATTGATTTACTCTTTGACATAGACTAAAAGCGTCCTGATGAAGGAAGTAAGGAAACATCATACACAACCACACACGATGAGTCGGAGAGGCTATGCACGATTGGCAGTTAAATTGGTAAAAATTCATTCTAGTATTTCTGCAATTAGGTTATATGGATAGCCACATTTGTTCGAAGTATGCTAATTTATTATAATTTGCAGATGAAAGAAAAATCGGATCAGGAAGTAACTAGAGTCCTATTGTGGACCGAAGGACATTTGAACAAGGATCGAGAACCGACAAATAAAGCTGTCGAAGCATCAATAGTAAGAAAAACGTAATTATTATATGTATATTCTTACTATCTTCCTCAATTAACATTAAATATTTTTCATATTGATTTTCTAGAAAAAATTAAAGATTTCAATGAATCACGAACTATGTCCACAGAAACATCAACGAAACATGATGCTCTTTCACATGTTTTGGGTGAAGATCGACCTGGTAGAGTAAAAAGACTAGGGTTTGGAGTTACACTTTCCAAGCTAAAAGCCCAAGCACATACTAATAAGGTGGTGCTTTCACTTGAAGAAAAAATGAGAAAAATGGAGGCTAGACTAGATATGTTTTTGGAGGTAAGAACTTGGGTTTGGTTTTCATGATTAACATAATTTAGTAGATTTTGTGAACTAATTTCATATGCTTATTGTAATTATGATAGAAAAATCATCGCTCACTTGGTAATACATGTTCACCTGAAGTTGATACTCCCATAGTAAATCACCAAGTTGGTTTTTGTTGTCTATTAATCGACCATTGGTGTCCACATGCAAACTAATTGTATATGTTTATTATGGTATAGTCAAATCGTGCTAGCAACATCATGGAAGGTACCTGTCACGACCCGGTCCCCAAATACTTGGGTCGAATCGGATCATGCCCAGCCTGCACCGTTGATGAGACGGCGGCAGTAAGCTGTAATCCATATTGCAGGTCAATCAACAACAAGTAAACTAAAATTTACCACAACATTTATTCGATAATAAACTTGTCCAGTACAAAAGTTTAAAAGATCCAAAAACTGAAATAAGACTAGCTAACACCAACAGCATCTAAGGAGACGCCGATCCATCGTCGTCAGGTAGTACCGCCGGGTACCGAACAGGATTGTTGAACATTAGCTCTGTGCCACCAGATACTCTAGAAAGATCAACCTCAGAGTAACCTAAAATGTTGGTCTCCAGTCAGGAGTGAGCAAAGTACAGTTCATGCAAATTTTAACAATTAAAATGACAATTTATAACATGCATTTTTAAACAGTTTGAAAATGAACAATTTTGAAATAGTACAGTACAGTGATATGAATAGGTAAAGAATATGATCGGTTTGGGTACATTTGTATCCTAGCGATACGGTATGGCTTATCCCCGTGTGAGAGAGGGGTAAGCTAACACATTCATTATCCTAAGTTTGGATTTGGTCATATCCAGTACACTATTCCCCCAGTCCCCAACAATACGATCAATGCTCCCGAAGGAGTTCGTGTAAACAGTGGTTTAAACTTGCAATGAAACAATTGTGAAAATAATTGTAAAATCTACATAAAATGTACTTGCCTTAAACTTCCGATTGAACAAGGTTGGTACTTCGGTATTCGAAAGGTCACGCTCTTCCTTGAATTCCTACATTCCGGGAAAACTTTGTCTCAGAGCCAAACTTAGAGTTATCTAGTTACAATCTCTATTTGTCTTTCCTAGTCAATTTTAGTCAACAACATCACAACGTTTACTAGTGAGTTGTACTTTTGGAAATTCCATTTTATTTTGCTTTTTCAGGAAAACTTGTAATTATCTTCTAATTTATTAAAACTTTGTATTTTGTACATAAATTATTATTTATTTAAAAAAATGAGAAGAAATCATAATTCATCAATTAATTACTAATAATCTACTATTTACGTTACACTACAATACCCAGAAAAGAAAATAGAAATAAGTCCTAAAATTATTACATTTTCACAGTACGCATAGTAATTTGGGCTTATGCCCTTACAAACCAATTTACACGAATTTAAATAAGACAAAATGGTTAGTCTAAAAATTAAATATTAATAATTCTTCAAAATTCCTAATTTTAAATTATAGAAAAAAAACTGTGAGTCTCAGACTCTGGTCCATTCTTCACATTTAGCTACTCTGCCTCAACGTCCGGTCGAACCGGTGCGTTTGCATTTCACTGGGGCCCAGTGACCGTTTAAGGTCGTCGCCCAAAATATTATAAAAATAATATTTAACTCGAAAAATCATTTCGAAAATCATTTAATAAAATTCCCGAAAATTTCGGCAGCATTCCCTCTGTTTTCGGGATAACCCAAAACTGGGAAATGCTCCGGTTTTCCTGCAAAAATATTTCCAACCCCAAAATATATATATATATAACCTTCACAGAAAACTCCCGAAATCCATTCGGAAAACCCGAAATCTCAACAGGACCAACATTCCAGAGAATATAATCCGAAGACAGAGAAATAAAACCAATATATATATATAAATCTATTTTCAGAATTATTCCCGCGATTTCTCAGAAAACCCGAGAAGGAAACGGAAATCCCGAAAGCATCAGAAAATCCCACAGAAACAATACCACAGAAAATGTTTTCCTAAAAGGAAAACCCACAGAACGTAACTTCCGAAATATTCAGAAAATCCGAAACCGAAAATGGAACGGAACCACACTGAAATTCCGAATTCCCATAGGAATTGGGTTGGACCAATTCATCATAGACTAAAGGAAATCTCGGGATTAGAGGTTACCCAAAACCGACGACGGAATCCGAAGAGTAGCTTCGGACTCGGAACAGAAACGGAAATGGAAGCGGAAAGTCGACAGAGCACACAGGGGCCGTATAAGTCAGCGCCGGGGAGTAGATCGGAACAGCAGAGGGGCGCGCGGGGTTGAACGCCGGCGATCGGACGGCCGGGGTCGGGCGCGGATGAACACGGGGACGGGGCCTCGGGAGGTGCTCGGCCCAGAGGGGTCGACCGGGGCGGATGGGGTGCGCCGGATCGGGTGGGGGCGGCGGAGCTTCAGGAACGGGGTCGCCGGAAATGGTTTGTGAACGCTAGGGCTTGAGGAATTGGGGAAGAAGAAGATTGGGATGGTGGTGTGGAGAATAGTGAGTAGTAGGGACTTTTATAGGAAGGAGGGGAGGGGAAGTTACGAAGTCGGAGAGCCACCCTCAAGGCCGGCGGTGGTGGAAAACCCAAGGGTTAGCCGTTGCAATGGGAAGAAGAGGAATAGACCCAAAAAAACCGAAAATGAAATTATTCATTCCATTCTAGAATGATTACAGCAAACATTTGCTCAGGGAAAGGAAAAAATAGACTTAAAAATAGGCTTATGGGCCAAAAGTATTGGGTTCTCATTCTCTTTCCAGAAGAATGACTTAACTGTTAGTTAAGTATATGGGTTTGGTAAATGGGTATTGGGCTGTAGGAAAATAATGGGTCCCCATTTGGTTTTAAAAAGGGTTTGACCAACCAAAGACTGTTGGATTAATGGAATGGGCTTAGTGATAGTTATGGAAAAATTGTTGGGTTTTATAAATAGGCTTTGAATTCATTTGGGTTTGGGTATGGGTAGAGTCCAAAATGGGCTTAAGGCTTGGGCTGGATTTTAAGGCTTGAATCAAAGCTTATATAAAGAAAATCATTTTGATCCAAATATTTAAGTAATAGCTTAAAAGATAAATGATTTCTTTTTAGAAAAATTATAACTAATAATTTAAAGTTCTAAAATATTTAAAAATATTTTACTGTCTCATATCGGGTTCGAACCGGGTTCGGGTCTGGACTGTCAAAAATCCAAGTTTAACTATTTGGAAAATAATTTACTCTTAAATAAATATTATTAACATCTAACATTATTCTAAAGGAAAAATTTATTGCTAACAAAATTTTATTTAGCAAATAAAAAAAATTAGAAGTAAACTAAAAATACGGGTTTCACAACCTTCCCTCCTTAGAAAATTTCGTCCTCGAAATTTAAGGACAGGTAGGACAGGATTCCCACAATTCAATTAGACACGAGTATGGTGTTCAGGTTCAAATAATAAGAATTTTTAAAGGTAATCATGGATGAGACAATTTAGGGACAAAATAAAATATAAAGCGAACCAAAGTGTATGAGGTTGATCAGACCATCATTGCACCGGTTCTGATTAGACAATATATTAATGGAGGCCTCCAATAAGATAATGTCATGATCAAGCTTGAAAAAGGAATAGCTCGCAAAACTAGGCTAACAAGCATAATGTCAAATTTGAAAATGAAACAGATGAGTATGGAAAGAAATAGGAATAATGATTCAACTTTGCCTGATCTTCATCTCACCTCTGACTATGCTTGTTACTGGTTTCTCTGACACTGCCTTCTTCTACAAATTCCAGTGGTTGACAACTGTTGTCTGCCCAGTGCTTCTGTCTATCATAGCTTGTCTCTGATCATCTTCACTTCCTCTGCTGCGCCAGTTACTCTCTCTGGATCTAACAGTATTCTTTCTTCTACATCGTCCTATGCAAGTTATGTACGAAAACTACATCCAAAACTTCAATGATGTTGTACTGATGCTAACTGGGTATTTATTGTAAGAAAACTCTACCAAAGATAATTGATCTTTCCAAGATCCTCCAGATTCCAGGAGGCAAGATTCTTCAGCAAGTCTTCAAACGTCTAGATTGACTTCTTTGATTGTCTGTCAGTTGGAACTTCATGAATCCGGTAGATGTGTCTCTTGCACATTGCCGCCAACTCTTTCGTGAATAAAGCAACTTCATAATGAACTGACTTGGTCAGTCAGTCCACAAAATCCAATTGATGATCTTCCCTCCTTAGGAACAAAGTAATCCTAACACAAGGTCCATTTATGTGTTCCTACTTCTACTTCGAAATATCCAGCGTCTGCAGGAATCTTGCTAATTTCCACATGTTGACAGAATACCTAACCTCATTCTTGGAATTTGTCCTTCTTCATTACATAACACCATTTAATGGTACACACATCCTGATACATCTGGTTAGAGTGTGTGGGATACTGCGCTTCTTAGTTCACCAGAAGGTATACAACCTCGTACCATTCTTCAAAAGCTCCATCGTTGGCAATAAAGAAACTCCCAAATGTTCCTGCCAACACTTGATCTCTAAGTTTACAAGTGCCTTGTCTTGAAACTGCGTCTTTTTGACTTTGTTCTTCAGACTCGAGCTCACTTGCAGCTTTATTGACACTGAATCAGCATCTAGTTCCATCCTTCTATCTTCAGACAGTATGCTCTCCAGCCCAACTTCCTGATGTCTAGGTGCCGCTTCTTGTTCAAACCATCGATATCAGCTTCAATCGTCTTCGTTTACCCAATATTCCGCTCTTTCTGAGTAGAAATATATTTCAGACTTTTATAGTCCGTATATAATTTTACTCCCTTTCCATAATAATTCCATAGCCTTAAAGCAAGGATACTTACAACAAGTTCCGAATTATGTGTGGGATAGTTCTTCTCATGAGTCTGTAATTGCCTAGATATGTAGACAATTATTTTCCCATGTTGTTGAAGAATACAACCCAGCCTTTTTCCTGAGACATCTCTGTAGATGGTGAAACCATCGGATCCTGCGGGTAGCGCAAGGATTGGTAAGCTTCTTCTACAGCTTCTTAAATGCGTCCAGACAAACTCTTCATTCTTTCGAGTCAGCTTCATCATCGACTCAGCAATCTTGGCGAATTCCTACACAGATTCCAGTAGTATCCCATCAAGTCCAAGAAACCATTGAACTTAGATATACGACTTCTCCACAGCGGCTATCTATCTAGAGTCTATCAAATTTTCTTCTCTTGTGACATTATGGCAAAAACCACATTGTCTAAGAAAATTCATGTCTTGATAGCTTACCAAAAACTTCTTCAAAGTTCCTAGAAATTTCTCAGATGCTCTTCATGTTCTTCTTCAGTCCTTGAGTATATCAGATTTTTGTTATCTAAAGAAAAGACAACAAACTGATTCAATTACTCATAAAAAGACTCTGTTCATGAGATTCATGAACACAACATGAGTATTCATCATTCCAAGAGACATGATCCAAAAATTCAACTACCAGTATTTGGTGTTGAATGTCGTCTTGAGAATGTACTCCTTCATGATCTTATTCTGATGGTAGTCAGTTCTTAAGTTAATCTCCGAAAACCCTTAAGTTCACTCAACTTGGATAGATCATCAGTCGAAAAAAAGTAATTCTTCAGTGCCCTGATAGTCTACTCTCATCCATATTGTTTTATCCTTCTTGGATACAAACAAGACTGATGCTTCTTAGAGTGAAGCTCCATCTTATATGAAACCCAACACCTTTAGTCCATTGATCTAATCCTTCATTTCCTTGGCTTCCTTCAGGTCGATTCTATAGTATCACTTAGTCATAGGGAAGGAGCTAGGTACTAGGTTAATGGAATATTTCTATGCATAGGGTAATCCAGAAACTATTAGGGAAAACTTCTATCATGAAGATGTAACTAAGATTTTTATTCATATAAGAGAATTACAACAAAACTCTCATAATTGATCTAGGGACATCTTGTTACAGCTTCTTAATAGATAATACTACTCAGCAGTCCTAAGTACTATTCTTCATGGTTCTGGTTCTTGCTTGGGCATCTCCATTTTCTTCCTCTTCTATGATCCTTGATTCTGCTTCATCCCTTCCTACGGTCTGTTGGATAGAGTCCTGAGGTTGTGGCATAATAGACGCTCCGATACGATGATAAGATAAGAGGCAGTCCTTAACTTGATGTTCAGCAGATCCACACACCAAACATTGCCTTAATCTCTTGCGACAAATGTTGGCTTGGTGACCAGGTCTCTTACAGTAGGCACAAGCCAAAAGCTTCTTGCAATATGGTTGTCGGACAGGGCCCAAATATCTTCTATTCTCATGGGTATCCCTCCTAGGACGAGGTTCCGCTCCAACTTGGTTTAAAATGGCTAAGGTTGCGTCGTTGATATTCTTCATGACTTCTCTCGAGATATCCATCTGTTCAGCTTGAATCTTCTGATACTCTAGGATTTCTTGAAATAAAGCAACCATCTGAGAGGTGTTCTCTGGTACTGGTGAAGCAACATGAGTGGGTACTTCCTCAAAGAAAAGTAACCCAGTTAGAGGAGAGGTAGGATTTGCCAGTGTGGGGAAAACTTCACTGGATGATTGGTGAGGATGATCAATCAGCTGGTTGGGTGAAAAGCTCTGACTTGACTGAAGAGGCGGGGTTCGATCCGGAGATGATACCACATCGCCAGCAGAGTTGGTTTTGTCAGTGGTCATTCTCTGAAAGGTTTAGGATGCAAGCATAAGCAAGGTAACCTACCAGTCTATAAAAATATTTATCATATATAAATCGGTCCTATGTTGTGGCAATTTTGATGTTCTAGTGTTCCTAATTGTTTCTAGTTTTCCTAAATTGTTGATTTAGAAGACCTGCATGGGCCACCACTAAAAACATGTCACGACCCGGTCCCCAAATACTTGGGTCGAATCGGATCATGCCCAGCCTGCACCGTTGATGAGACGGCGGCAGTAAGCTGTAATCCATATTGCAGGTCAATCAACAACAAGTAAACTAAAATTTACCACAACATTTATTCGATAATAAACTTGTCCAGTATAAAAGTTTAAAAGATCCAAAAACTGAAATAAGACTAGCTAACACCAACAGCATCTAAGGAGACGCCGATCCATCGTCGTCAGGTAGTACCGCCGGGTACCGAACAGGATTGTTGAACATTAGCTCTGTGCCACCAGATACTCTAGAAAGATCAACCTCAGAGTAACCTAAAATGTTGGTCTCCAGTCAGAAGTGAGCAAAGTACAGTTCATGCAAATTTTAACAATTAAAATGACAATTTATAACATGCATTTTTAAACAGTTTGAAAATGAACAATTTTGAAATAGTACAGTACAGTGATATGAATAGGTAAAGAATATGACCGGTTTGGGTACATTTGTATCCTAGCGATACGGTATGGCTTATCCCCGTGTGAGAGAGGGGTAAGCTAACACATTCATTATCCTAAGTTTGGATTTGGTCATATCCAGTACACTATTCCCCCAGTCCCCAACAATACGATCAATGCTCCCGAAGGAGTTCGTGTAAACAGTGGTTTAAACTTGCAATGAAACAATTGTGAAAATAATTGTAAAATCTACATAAAATGTACTTGCCTTAAACTTCCGATTGAACAAGGTTGGTACTTCGGTATTCGAAAGGTCACGCTCTTCCTTGAATTCCTACATTCCGGGAAAACTTTGTCTCAGAGCCAAACTTAGAGTTATCTAGTTACAATCTCTATTTGTCTTTCCTAGTCAATTTTAGTCAACAACATCACAACGTTTACTAGTGAGTTGTACTTTTGGAAATTCCATTTTATTTTGCTTTTTCAGGAAAACTTGTAATTATCTTCTAATTTATTAAAACTTTGTATTTTGTACATAAATTATTATTTATTTAAAAAAATGAGAAGAAATCATAATTCATCAATTAATTACTAATAATCTACTATTTACGTTACACTACAATACCCAGAAAAGAAAATAGAAATAAGTCCTAAAATTATTACATTTTCACAGTACGCATAGTAATTTGGGCTTATGCCCTTACAAACCAATTTACACGAATTTAAATAAGACAAAATGGTTAGTCTAAAAATTAAATATTAATAATTCTTCAAAATTCCTAATTTTAAATTATAGAAAAAAACTGTGAGTCTCAGACTCTGGTCCATTCTTCACATTTAGCTACTCTGCCTCAACGTCCGGTCGAACCGGTGCGTTTGCATTTCACTGGGGCCCAGTGACCGTTTAAGGTCGTCGCCCAAAATATTATAAAAATAATATTTAACTCGAAAAATCATTTCGAAAATCATTTAATAAAATTCCCGAAAATTTCGGCAGCATTCCCTCTGTTTTCGGGATAACCCAAAACTGGGAAATGCTCCGGTTTTCCTGCAAAAATATTTCCAACCCCAAAATATATATATATATATAACCTTCACAGAAAACTCCCGAAATCCATTCGGAAAACCCGAAATCTCAACAGGACCAACATTCCAGAGAATATAATCCGAAGACAGAGAAATAAAACCAATATATATATATAAATCTATTTTCAGAATTATTCCCGCGATTTCTCAGAAAACCCGAGAAGGAAACGGAAATCCCGAAAGCATCAGAAAATCCCACAGAAACAATACCACAGAAAATGTTTTCCTAAAAGGAAAACCCACAGAACGTAACTTCCGAAATATTCAGAAAATCCGAAACCGAAAATTGAACGGAACCACACTGAAATTCCGAATTCCCATAGGAATTGGGTTGGACCAATTCATCATAGACTAAAGGAAATCTCGGGATTAGAGGTTACCCAAAACCGACGACGGAATCCGAAGAGTAGCTTCGGACTCGGAACAGAAACGGAAATGGAAGCGGAAAGTCGACAGAGCACACAGGGGCCGTATAAGTCAGCGCCGGGGAGTAGATCGGAACAGCAGAGGGGCGCGCGGGGTTGAACGCCGGCGATCGGACGGCCGGGGTCGGGCGCGGATGAACACGGGGACGGGGCCTCGGGAGGTGCTCGGCCCAGAGGGGTCGACCGGGGCGGATGGGGTGCGCCGGATCGGGTGGGGGCGGCGGAGCTTCAGGAACTGGGTCGCCGGAAATGGTTTGTGAACGCTAGGGCTTGAGGAATTGGGGAAGAAGAAGATTGGGATGGTGGTGTGGAGAATAGTGAGTAGTAGGGACTTTTATAGGAAGGAGGGGAGGGGAAGTTACGAAGTCGGAGAGCCACCCTCAAGGCCGGCGGTGGTGGAAAACCCAAGGGTTAGCCGTTGCAATGGGAAGAAGAGGAATAGACCCAAAAAAACCGAAAATGAAATTATTCATTCCATTCTAGAATGATTACAGCAAACATTTGCTCAGGGAAAGGAAAAAATAGACATAAAAATAGGCTTATGGGCCAAAAGTATTGGGTTCTCATTCTCTTTCCAGAAGAATGACTTAACTGTTAGTTAAGTATATGGGTTTGGTAAATGGGTATTGGGCTGTAGGAAAATAATGGGTCCCCATTTGGTTTTAAAAAGGGTTTGACCAACCAAAGACTGTTGGATTAATGGAATGGGCTTAGTGATAGTTATGGAAAAATTGTTGGGTTTTATAAATAGGCTTTGAATTCATTTGGGTTTGGGTATGGGTAGAGTCCAAAATGGGCTTAAGGCTTGGGCTGGATTTTAAGGCTTGAATCAAAGCTTATGTAAAGAAAATCATTTTGATCCAAATATTTAAGTAATAGCTTAAAAGATAAATGATTTCTTTTTAGAAAAATTATAACTAATAATTTAAAGTTCTAAAATATTTAAAAATATTTTACTGTCTCATATCGGGTTCGAACCGGGTTCGGGTCTGGACTGTCAAAAATCCAAGTTTAACTATTTGGAAAATAATTTACTCTTAAATAAATATTATTAACATCTAACATTATTCTAAAGGAAAAATTTATTGCTAACAAAATTTTATTTAGCAAATAAAAAAAATTAGAAGTAAACTAAAAATACGGGTTTCACAGTACCAATAACATGCATGAGCCATTGGTTGGAGCTAAATGCAAGTTGTTGAATTGGTATAGGAAAGGAGAAGTTACGGCTGAAGGTGAAATCTTTTCTACAAATCCTACTGATTTGGTTCACTTCAAACCTCTAGGACTCGATGCTTGGAAGGTTTTTGCTGATATTGCGGTGGATGAAGAAGCTTATTTGTGGTGAAGTACAGATGAACTCAAGGTGGTTAGGGATGCTATATGATCTACAGTTGCATGGAGCAAAGCGTTTATCTCTTTTGATATTTAGAATCCTTATTTGACTATTATCGACAGTTTAGACTCCTTTTTCAGAATTTTTATTGTATTGAGTTTTATTAAATATTTTGATGCTATATGGTATGGATTTTTATTGAGTATCTTGACAGGATACCTTTGTCAACCCATTTTAACTCTGCCAATGTAAATTTTACATTGTCGGTCCCAAGTTCGGATAAAGGAGGAGGGAGAAGGAGCTTACTCATCTCTGAGGAAAAGAAACCTGCTAGGTAAAATTTTTAGCGTTATAATATAATTGTAATTGTAGTTTTGTTTTTTATGTCTTTGTCTAATGTCTTCTTGTTCTCTTTTCATTTTGTCAAAACCATGATGCGAGTAATAATTTGCTGGAGGAGTAGAGCGAAGTAAAGGTTATGCTCATTGTACGGCGGTAAAGAAACGGTTTACAAAGAAAGACTGTGGAGTTCTTTGTAGGGGGCTGGGCATGCCCCCCTGGTCTGCCTCTGCATGAATGCTTGTGCTAGAGAAGCTTTACATGAATCCAGATATGATGTTTATATTCTTCAACTTCTGTATATGTTAGTTAATACTATCTAATATTATTTACCAGGTGTATTCAACATCAATGGCAATGCTGCTGACAATGATTTTGTCTGTATACCTTTTCACTTTTAAGCCTACTGTTTAGGTATGTTTCACGGTGATCATTTTATATTAGCCACTTTTCGTTGGTCGGTTACTGTATAGACTTTTCCTTTTGTTTAGTTAGTAACCTACACTCAAGGATGAATTCCATTCTTTCCTTTTTGCAGCTTTTTTTGGGAATTATGATCTGCATGATTTCATTGCACATGTACTTTGCTCATGTGCATGTGCTTGTAGATTTGCCATCAACATCGAAGGCAGCTTCAAGCAATCTAAACGAAGTGACTGTCGAACGACCAGAAAAGTCCTGATGCAAGAGACCTCTTGCTATCATTAGATCAAGAAATTAGAGATGCCAATTTCAGTTGACAACTCGATACATCTCACAGAACATATGGATGTTGTGCAACAACTCCAGAGCCAAGCAAATGAAATTATTGGTGGGAACACTCCAGAAACACAACATGGAAATGTAAGAGCCAAACAGCTTCTTTGTAGGACAAAGCGTGCTCGTTTCCAGAAATCTCGAGTAGTGAAGCATGCATTTGTATCTAGAGGTATTCATGGAGCATTAATCTTTATACCCTGCTTCAAAATTTTCAAATATGGTTTTTTTGAACTTCCGGTGTCAATTGATTGAGCCAGTTATACATATGATTGTTTTGTGACAAATGTAAATATTGTATTCATTATGCGTTGCATGGAGGAAGACACATAATTCAGTGTACTAAGTATTTTGGACATTTACATTTATGTGTCAGCAGTCCTGAATACTTATATCATTTAGTTTATTTGCATCAGTGTTAACGTTAACTGAAGAGTCGCTCAATCTTCGGTCACATTTTTTATTCTTTATCCCTGACAGATCTCTCCTAGGACATGAATTTGTAGGCAGAGTTAAATAAGATCCATTAATGTTAGCTAAAATTTCATGTTTTGAATTATACATCCTGCTAGAAGAGAAACATAAATTTGGAATCCGGACGTACCGTTTTCCAAGAATCTTTAGTTGCTTAATTCTTGTCCTTAATCTTTTAACCAATTTTGAGACCCATGTTTTACTATTGATCTTATTTTATATTTATCTTAGCTTCTCACTTTATATATAAACAAAAGCCATTTAGGAACTCATCCAAAATTCTGAGTGTCGAACTTGGATGTGCTCAGATAACTTGCTCTTATACTTCAATATGTGATATAATTTCTTTCAGGTTATTACTATCGACTTTACCTGATACATTGTATTTGTCCCTCTATGCAAGGTTCATACATGCAAGACAAGTTTGTTAAATAACATTACAATATTCTGCACATTTTTTAAGCATGAGATATTATATTGTTTTATAGGCTATATGTTGTCATTTTTATCGTGAAAAGTTGTTCATCAAGTTCAATGTTATTCATTTGCATTGTTCATCAAGGTTCATACCTGCAAGACAAGTTTGTATGGAATTTTATACAGAGTACCCAATGATGCATAGATAATTTTGATACTGTTACCACATTATTTTCCTAGCATTCTTAGATTAGTGTAGCAATGTTTCAGGAACTGTGTACATCAAGAAAATTGAATATCCATACTTTACCACAAGATCAAAATAGCACATTCTTTTTCTCTATGATTTGTTTGGTTAAGACCCTTTGTCTGTTGATGATCCATATTCTAGACACCAAAGAATATTACTTTAAGGATACTTACAAGACTAAAATAGCTCATTCTTTTGCTCATGCTATTTTTCAACTTAGTTTGGGTTTCATTGTTATTTATCCACTATGTATGATGTTCTTGCTATTCTAGTGAGGTGCAACTGCAAGACACACTGCTTTATCTTGAAAAATGATCATCTATACTCCCTTTTCTTCCTCGTTTGTTGTACAGAGGTTTTTGAGGAGGTGTTGGAAATTGTATCCTATATGACATTCTATTCCCCGACAATATCCTTGGAGATGTGGAGTCTTTGGCCTTTAATGATGGAAGCACTTAAAGAATGGGCAATAGACTTCTTTGAAAGTAAGTCTATAAAAATGCAAATCTTCTTATCAATGTTGTTTATTCAGTCAAGTTAGTGTTCTATTGTTGCGCTTTTGAGCAATGACTAAGCCATCTTTTCTAAACTTTGCAAAGCATATGCATTAGTGTTTTATAATAGTATGGTTATGAGTTCATATACTTTCAACTATTTTCAAGTTTATAGTGGCTAGAGTGTAATGTATATGCAACTTTACTCCCTGCACTGTTATGTGATATTATGCTCAGTCACTTACTTCTAGTATTAATTCCAGATCCATTATGGCTGCAGTTTATGTTTTGAAATTGTGTAACCTTTAACCTTTTGTGGCTTTTAAGTACACCATTACCCCCTTTTAGTCTCTTCGAATGCCACAGAAAGCTACCATCACCAACCACCAATTCAAAATTTGTCATTCATTTTCAACTTGCAACAGTTTTGTGTGACATTCTGAACTCTGAAGCTTAGATTAATTAAGTTAAATTAAATTAAGTTGCAGCATGGTCATATCTGTGTTCAATTCCTGACCAGTTGCCAATTGTTGCAAGTAACCCATCAATTTACAATCATAACATAAGACTGAAAATATCAAGTATCAACAAACACCATTCAGCCTATTTAATACATCTAGGAAACTTCAATTCATAAATCCCAGATAACTTTCAAAGGGGAACAAGAAACCATAAAATGAAATTGCCTCCTGAACCCAACATCCCCGTTACACACGCTAGCATCTAACTTGAGTCTAGACAAAACTCATACCCATACTATGCAGACCAATAACCTTTACGCATAAATCCATTCGTTAATAAACAAAATACTACATACTCCTGGTGATAGGAAAAAACAGAGTAATATGGGGTGCAAAAAGGGTAGGAAGTAGGTGACAAAATCAAATGAAACCAAGAAAACAAAGCTAATTTGAGCTTGACCAACTTTTAGGCAAAAGTCCCTGATGAATTTTTACTGTTATACTAAGCGCCATCAGATTTAACAACTTTGAACTCCCAACACCAACCCCCCCCTTTTCCTCCAATTCATCTGGACTTAGAACATTTGCAAGCTTTTCAAGCATGTGACAATATTCTGGTAAACCTATTGAGGTTGATATTCACCATTTTTATGTATAATTTTAAAGATTATTATCATCTTAACACTACAAAACCCTTGAAGTTGACATCAAAAAGCCTTTTCAACCTCTTTGCCTTACCTAATCCTGGTCTTTGCCAAACATGCTTAGCCTCACTTCTCCTTGAAGCCTCGTATTAGTTTTTTATAGTATACTAGATGCGTAATAGGGCAATTAAACTAGGGAAGACTTATTTATTGAACCTTTCTCCATCTTTTGGTTTGACAAAGCAGCATGGATGCACCTCTCTCACTCTCCCCGCTATATATAAACACAAGAAGAAAAAAAAATCTTAATCCTATTCTGACACTTGTTAATTATTTGGCCATAGTTACTTGGATAAAGAAAAAGATTAAAAAAAACTATTATACATTGGATTAAATCAAATCTAACACTTAAAATAACAAATAAACTCTTGTGAAAAGGGAAGGATAGCTTGCAACACCATCATTCCATTCTCATCCCAGTGCATGTTAAAGATGAATGGTGGTTTAACCATTTAAGAAATGTGTATAAGTTTCAATCTTAGAGATCAACTTCCATTCAACTGATTAAACTAGTTTATGCCAAACAAGTCCACTGGAGCTCATTACCATGCTTGTTTAGCCTTGTTCACATCATAAAGTCCACATCTTGAACATCACTAGCTTCATCGAATTTAATTTAAGAAAGATAACCCAAGGTTGATAGGTTGCATATTTCACCATACCAGTGAGAAATTTTACTTACACTTCCTCACATCTAGGGTTCACAACCTATTAACATTTAACAGCTTTATACATAAGGTGAACAACAACTACAAAATAACAATTTAGGCATTCAAACAGAAGAGCTTGACTAATAAAATAAAACCATGTTACAAAATTCACATCTGAAGTAAGGCTTCTAGCATTGATCCTCTATGGGCAAAAAAGGCTACACGCATGTGTGAATGGTTATACTAATTTCAATGGTTCATTGCGATTATTGTACAAATCTTGTGACAAAAGGCAAAATTCCATAAATGGGACTGAAATCGTATAGTTTCCACTTGGATTCTGCATTTCTCCTTATTTGCAAGAGCTTAATCTGCATGAACAATGAAGTATGTTGTCCTACTACCAAGCCAACTTTCATATCTCAACTGCAAATATTTCTTGGATATATGAAATTCTAATTGATGGTGGTTAATTTAACTTTCTTGTATGACACAAACTAGGTATATGAGAAATGGAAGAAAATTGAAAATACCATATATAAACTTGCGTACAAAACAAAATAAAAATAGACCTTGGGTATAGTTTCTTGTACATAAAATAGAGGATGTCATACACTTCATACCATTTGTGCTTATGAACCCACTGCAATTACATGAATGTAGAAGAGAATTTTGAAAGGACTTGGAGGATTACTTCAAGGAATACTAGGAGCAAAAGCATTTCGAGGAGGAAATTTAAACGGTTGACTGCTACAAAGGTTTCAGAAAATGTATGAACTTGATTGTTGGAATATATAATATTATATTGTTACTAGTCTCTTACGCTACTCTATTCTAGTTCAGGGAACATACTACTCAGATTCAATCTTTACCTAGACATAGTTTTACAGTTTGTATCATGCATCCACTATATGATTAATTCCATGTATATTGCATTATAACTGTAAAAAGGAAAAACAAAAGTGTGTTTCTAGTATTATAGTATCAGTACCCAAGTTATCATTTAATGGTAGCATTATAGTATTCTAGTATCTTGTTCTTTATTGATCCAAATGTATAAGGGCTTTGATCTAACAAATGCAGATTATGTCCGACATAAATATGGAAGACACTGATATTGAGCCTGCGCCGAAGCTTATTGAAGTGGTCTTCCAAAACTGCAAGGTCAAGTGGATCAATGGGTTGAGCCATATCTCATGATTACAATTGATCGACTGCGTCGAACAGAAAGGCCATACTTGAAATGTCTTTTGATTCAAGTGGTGAGAAATTAGTTTCCTGAAGCACTACATAATGCAGAATTCTCTTTCTTTCTGAATATTAATAAACCAGGGCTACTATACTATAGCTGTTTTTTTATATTTGCATTTGCTCTTATAATTAAGTGATGGTTGGATTTTATACAACATTTTTTTTTGCTTCTGCTGATTTTCATATTTATATTCCTGATTTTCGATTTTTGCGGCATGTTCAATTCAGAACAAGTCAATTATGAGACTCATCTTTTTCTTCAGATAGCTGATGCTCTTTACTACAACCCTTCCTTGACACTTGGGATACTACAAAAGCTTGGCGCAACAAAAGTTCTTAATCTGTGGTTTCAGATGCTACATCAAGTTAAAAAGAGTGGAGCTTATGTTAATTTCAGGCGGTAAGTTTGAGTTTCACTAGTCTTTTCTGTCAAAATCGTTGCTCTATTGTGCTTTGTATGCTCTTATCTTTTTGCTATCTAACCTTTAGTGAACTGAGTTTTTTCTTTGACAATTACATAGCTTTCATTGCTCTATTTGTGTGCAAGGAAAATGGCAAGAAGGTTTGTTGCTTGGGGTTGACTTCATTTATTGCCCTTCTAGAGGACCAGATGCCAATGGAAGCTTTAACACGAGTTTTTAAAGCAACACTAGACTTGCTTGTCGCTTATAAGGATCAAGTTGCAGGTGTTATTAATAATTCTTTGTCATTTGTCTTTGATCATAAAAATCCTATTGAGGTTTTGCTTGAATTTATATTTACAAGTGTATTTGTATTTGTATTTGTGTATTTGTATTAGTATTATAATTGTATTCAATATATTTTTATTTGTAAATTGTATTTTTTTTTAAAAATGGAAACATAATCAACAACGTTTCAACACTGTTGTAAAATAATATTTTAACAACATTTCTAAACATTGTAAAATTTATTTACAATATTTTTAAATTATTGTTGATATTATAATTACAACGTACAAATATTTATTACAATGTTTGGAAAACATGATTGAATAAAATATACAACATTTTGTAGAAGTTGTATAAACTCTTTTTATCAACAACGTGCCAAAATTGTTGTAAGATAATATTTTAACAACGTTTCTAAATATTGTAAAATTTATTTACAATACTTTTAATTTATTGTTGATATTATAATTACAACATACAAATATTTATTACAATGTTAGGCAAAAATGATTGAATAAAATATATAACATTTTGTAAACGTTGTATAAACTTTTTTACAACATTTGTACAATGTTGTATAAAATATATGTACAATGTTTACTAAACGTGGTAGATGTTGTTTTTACCACAGTTGCATAATGTTGTTGAAATTATATTTACAACATGTGCAATTTGTTTTAAAAGTATTGTTTACAATATTTAAAAAATATCGTAGAAAAGTTTTGGTCAGATTTTAGAAATTTCAACAATGTTTATAAAGTGTTATGAGAAGAACATCTACAACATTTTTACAATGTTGAAATGAACATTGGGAAAGATATCCCCCTTTTACAACCCTGGATATAACGACCTTCTATTGAACGTTGTAAAAGACCTTTTACAACATTTTTTCAACGTTGTAAAATGTCACGACCCGCACCCGCTTTTCGGATACGAAGCGTGTCCAAGTCCAGCTATGCATCGAACGGACTCCAGCCCGACTCGAATACGTAAACGCTGTCAAGGCTATGGTATACTGCCAAATCATGGCAAACAACTCTAAATCTCAATCCACAATAAGATAATAACATGAATGAACACTATGGGTCGTGGTCTGCAGCCCACTAGCATAAATGTCCGATAAGACTCTAAGGAAAATAGCAAGAGTCTACAACTGAAATGAGAAACAGGATATCTCATGATAAAAAATGAAAAGCACGAGCGGATAATAAACACAATAACAATACCTGAATCCCGTAATGTATCATCACGTCTGCCATCCAGAACTACTAGCTAACTCCATGCGATCGCTAAACCTGAGGAGATCATCAGGTCCTCAGAGGACATAGCAAGACACATAATATACATGCCTATCTATCAGTTTTATCATGCGCAAGAAAATAAACAAGAAAGAACAAGAACCAGACAAATGACTATGAACACGAACACGAATACGAATACGAACACGAACACTAGAACAACTACGCATAATGAACTGCCGGATGAACGAAACACGATGATCAATGGAAGAAACCAAACCCTCGTCCCGAGTGTGGACTCACTGGTTTGAACTAAACACTAACCCTCATCCCGAGTGTGGACTCTCTGGTCAGTACTAACCCTCGTCCCGAGTGTGGACTCTCTGGTTAGTTCATGGCAAGGCACCCTCGTCCCGAGTGTGGACTCTCTGGTGCAAATACTACATCCTCGTCCCGTGTGTGGACTCTCTGATGTAAACACCCTCGTCCCGAGCGTGGACTCTCTGGTGCAAGTCAAGTCAATTCTACACCCTCGTCCCGAATGTGGACTCTCTGGTGCAATAATCGACATCCTAGTCCCTAGTGTGGACTTACGGATGTAAACAGATCAAGAAAAACACCCTCGTCCCGTGTGTGGACTCTCTGGTGCCAAGGAAGCAATATCAAGGATTTAGCAGTTCACTACACGCACTCATTCTATGACACGACTCAAGCAAGGTACTGACACGAAACTCCAAATGTGAAACACAAGGCCAAAACATGAACATGGCTATAAAAAATAACTCCACAGAAAATAACACGAAAAAGCACATGTCCATAAATAATCCAAAAGCTGAAAACTGAAATAAAATGCATGTAAAATAAAACTGTAGAGGGAGGCAAGGTATACTTGCCTGTGGTCCTGAGCTGCTGGTAGGGTTCAAATGCTGAATCAAGTCCAAGAACCTATAGTATGAATTTCCATATCAAAACATCATTAAAACTATAATGAATTATTCTACTTATTTTCTAAGTCTTGAGGTCTATTCTAACTAATTGGTTTTCTTAGCTTGGACAGGGTTTGCAAATTAATCACCATCCCTACTACTTACTTTCTTATTAGGCCCCCCATGTTGAATATCGGGTATTAAGTGATACCATTATGGCTAAACCTATATGCAAGACATAATATTAGGTTGCCTCTGTACAGATTCTGATACTAAGGGCTATGCAGGCTGCAGTCTGATACATGGTGTAAGAACACAACTAAGAATTATATATAGGACTAAGCATGGAAAGAGAGGGTTCTAATATGAGGGTAAAGGAGTATGCTAATATGAATGGGAATGGTCACTTCAAGTGGATCGTTTTCAGATGAGGCTTGCTAAATATTAAGATTGATAGGCACAAAAATATATTACGTTGATGGCACAATAATTGATGGCAAAATTCAACTAAGGGAAAAACCCCATAAATTCCAAAAACATCCAAAGCATAGATTTGAACCCAAGACCACTCCTGGAGAAACCAACCTACACAACCAAGTGGCCTGTTGCTGTCAAGTGAATGTGTATGGGTATCTCTCATAAATCAACTCTTATGGCCACATGAGTAAAAGAAAGAAAGGGAGAGAAATTAAACCCCTAAAAACCCCACTCAGGATTCGAACCTGAGTCTTCCTCTCTAACCAACTCAACACTCAACCGGATGGGCTAGTGCTTTATTTGTTAGAATATGGCTCCAATGAAATATATTGACTTGCCACTTGATTAGAATGAGGATGAGTTCGTCCACTGATGCATGTTGTTTGAAGTAATCCTAGGGAAACCAACTCAAACCCCAGGTTATGTTTATGTTCCCAGCCTACACTATTTCCTAGTGAACATAATCAATAAGAAGAAATGGCACTATTTCCTATGAGCACTAATACTAGTATTGCTTATGTTCCCAGCCTACACCATTCCATACGTTAGCTATGCATTTATTCATAACTCTATATGTATATACCAAAGAGAAAAGAGAGACACTATTCTAGTAGCTTTAAGCCTCCCACTTCTATATTCACACGTGAACCAGCTACGGAAGTTGTAAGAAGTAAGAGTGGAGAGGACTCACCGAAGCTAGCTTTGGCCCAAAGTTGTTGGAGTTAACGTGGAGTGGCCGCAAGGTTCTGGCACTGGAATGAGTTTAGGTCTACGTTGGAGACGCTCGACGCGTCACCGAAATAGTGGTCGAAGGATGGGGCGCCGATCGAGTTTGGTTCGACAGTACTCGGTAGTGTTCTCTGAGCCTCTGCTCGGCAGAACACCACTTTGTGTGAAGGAGCGCCAACTTGTCACCATATGAGTCGGCCCAGAGTTGTTTTTAGGTCCGCACGTAGAAGCTTGTCATTTCCGGGTGGAGGACTTGGCTTGAGGCAGACCGTCGGTGTCCACACTTGATGGTGGCACGAATGTGTCTGGCTTCGTGCAATGGAGACCATGGATAGGTCGATCGTCAGATACGCGGATGACGTAGCTCGTCTAAAGATGGTTGGCCGAGGGTCGTGGTAGACACGACGACTCGGTGGCGACGACAACGACGAACGTCGTATGAAGACCAAGGTGATGAGGACGACATCCGGGCCGCACGGAGTTTTTGTCAACTTGCGCTTAGCGTTATGGGGAAGTCGGCCGACTGGGTCCCTCGGTCGACGTACGAGAGAACACAGCAGTGGTGATGTCACGAGGCGTCTGGTGACGAACGTCCGACGACACTGCAGACGGATGAACTGTTGGAGACAGGCCGCCACAGGGGTGGGGGTGAGCGATGATGGTGAGCTCGTCAGGTTGGTGTGCATGGGTTTTGTGGTGGCACAGGAGAAGCAGAAGAAGAAGGGAAGAAAGAGGCGGATGAAAAAGGGTTAGGGTTTTTTTTTCATATAAGGGTGCGTTTGATTGCAAGGTGGAAAAGATATGGAAAAGAAATTAATTCCATGGAATTATTTTCCTAGGAAAAAAAATTCCATGGAATTTTATAAAATTTCCATGGAAAACTTAATTTGGGTGTTTGATTGTCATTATTTTCCATGGTAAATAGTTATTTTCCATGAAAAATGATATTTTCCTATGGGTTGGACAAGTTTCATTTTCCACCATTTTAGAAGAAAATATGTAAAATGATAGTTTTTTGGAAAATAATTCCATGGAAAATATAAGCTATTAGGGGTGAGCAAATACCGACCGATACCGAAAAATCGACCGAATACCGATTAAAAATATTCCGAAAAATCGAACCGAAATTATGTACCGATACCGAATTGTCGAACAGACTAAATTACGGTATAATGGTAATGGTAATAGTTTGAGTGTAATACCATACCGAAAATACCGAACCGAACCGATTCACACACACACACACACACACACACACACACACACACATATATATATATATATACTCACGCACACGCACACGCACACAATTTTTAATATTGTTCATGATTAATTTTACACTACTCATTTTTATTTTTATCTTTATTTTGGTTGGTTTCCTAGAACTTGGAATGGATTTTAGTGGACTTGAATTTATGTTAAGTATACTAAGAGTTGAGTGTTTGATCTTTTGAGCTTTGTAGCACCCAGTTTTCTGAAATTGGGAATTTTTGAAAATTTATTATTTTTATTATTTATTAAATGGTGTTTAGGGCATGATATGATTTTTGGTGATTATTAGTGTAGTTAAACCATTTCTAAAGTCATGCTAAGTCATGACTTATGACTTTGTGATTTTAGTTAGTATAACTTAGTGTAAACCCTAGTTTTCTCTAACCTAGAAGTTGCCATGACCATGAGAGCTTAGCCATAGGTTTAGAACACCAAATTAGTGATTTTTAGCCAAAAGGGTATTTTGGTAATTTACTAGACTTTATTTGTGATTATGTGATTTTAATATTATTTTAATCATGGTTAAAGTCCCATGATTAGTCCCTAACCTATCCTACCCTAAACTAGAGATTAGCCACTAATCTAGAAGCATTAGGATGAAGTTTTGGTCATGGGGTAAAGTAAGTTAAATATCTAGATATTACTATTCTTGATATTTTGTTTAAATCACTCCAAATATCCAACCCCTTTACACAAGTCCAAGCCTTAGCCTAGAAGAAAGCCAAGGACACCTCCCCTGCCCCCATGGTAGCCAAGGACCCCCCCTTGGCAGCCCACATTCTATAAAACCCCATTGAATTAATTCATGAATAATTTACATGAAATTAATTCCTAGAAAATCTATTTTTCTTCAAACCTTCACAACTTGATCATTCTTGATCCAATTTCACTCTAGTCTCTTGCATTGGGATCCTACAACATCTAAGGTGCTAAGGGGAACTAGCAATCAAGGATTTAGAAGCATTGGACATCATCAAGTGGAAGAACACACACCCCCATTTTCCTTGATTTTCATTGGATTGCACAAATAGGTATTTTCTCACAAACTTAGTTAAATTCCTGTTTTTCCTTCATAAATGCATTCATATAGGACTAACACTACTGTGGGTAAAGTTTGGTGGGAATTAGAAGTGTTTTGGTGTCCGTATCGGACACGTATCCTAAACTAGGAAACCATATTTGATGAAATGCCACTGAAAAATGAATTTCATTATTTTGTAAAACAGATTTCATAATCTTGTAGCCCTAGACTTGTTGTTTACCCCCACACTTGACTGAGCACAAATTAGAACCGTGTCCGTGTCGAAAATTGACACGAACCCACTGCCAGGACACCGCACTGAGGCATACAGCCTCCCCTGCTACCCGACACCTAGTACGGGCACTGTAGGACACGTGGACACGTGCAAATTGACACAGAGGAGGGGGCAACCTCTGACATGCCCCCCCTCGAGTTTGAGACACGTGTGTGTCGTATAGAGGACACACGGACACGTGCACTGGTCGTGCACTGTCAGCACACACGCGCACAGGCACGACTTTGAGCGTGTCATGTCGCATGGACACGACACTAGGGTGTCTCGTAGTGACACGGGCATGAAGCCCTATACGTGGCGTACACGTGGACATGAGCACGTGGTGCTTCGTGTCCTGTGTCGCGTGTACGACGCGTGTAACCGCGTGCACGACGCGGCCTGAACTCGCGTGTATCAGTCGTGTTTTTACGACTGATACGGAGTTCGTTCTGTGTCCACGCGTGTCGTGGACACGTGTCAGGGTGTGGAATGTGTAGCCCTACGTGTGGGCTACACGTATGCACGACCACGAGACGTGTCGTGTCTCGTGGAGTGTCCACGAGCTCCTGGAACGCGTGCACGACACTGTTTTCGTGTGCGCGTATCAGTGTTTACCCGGGTGTATGTTTTGCGTGTTTGGACACGTGAAACTGTGTCGTGGTGTCGTGTCAGTGACTTGGGACACTAGAGTATCTATGGGGCATTAGTTACCAACCGTTTGTTTCGAGTCTTAGCTCGATTTAGTATGGGTAATTCGAATTACCCCATTTCGAGTGCACTGTGCACTGTTAACAGTTTTGGGTTTATTTTCCAGTTTTGGAAATCGAGTTTCAAATCGATTTTCCTTATGTTTAATACATTGGACTAGTGTATTTTAGTGTGTATAGGTGTAGTACATATGTATTTGTGAGTGTGGGTCGAATTTGGGGAGAATTGGTGGTGTGTGTGTGTAGTTATATATATATATATATACATATGTATGTATATATGTTATATTGTGTGTGTGTTGGGAGCCACTTTGGTTCCAGAATTCCTGGAACCCTCCCCCTACTGTCTACTATCCAGACTTCACCCCCCCTCTTTCTCACAGTCTCTGTCTCACTCTCTCTCACTTCCTTTCCCTCTATATATATGTAATATATATATATATATATATATATATATATATATATATATATATATATATATATATATATATATATATATATATATATATATATATATATATATATATATATATATTATATATATATATATATATATATATATATATATATATATATATATATATATATATATATATATATATATATATATGTATTGTATATATATATATATATATATATATAAATGATATATATGTATATTTTGTGTTAGGTCTCATTAGGTCAATATAGTGTATTAAAAGTATATGGGTTTGTATTGATATTGGGTGGTGATAGATAGTGTGTATCTATATATATAGATATAGTTATATATATATATATATATATATATATATATATATATATATATATATATATATATATATATATGACTCCTAGTTATAGGTTTATATGAAAACCCCATCATTAGCCTATGGCCTAGGATTTCTAGCCAATGGCTTGGGGCTAACCCTAATGGCCCAAAACCAACATGTTGACCTTTGATTACTAAGGGTTGACCAAAGTCAACCTTAGGTCAAAAGTGACCTAGTTCACCTAGAAATGACTAGGAATGACCTAAAACAACTAGTTTGACTAGTTTGACTAAAACCCTAACTAGTTGACTAGTGTTGACCTAACTTTGACTAGTTTGACTTTAGAGTTGACCAAGAGTTGACTTTTGACCAGATTGACCTAGAATCATGTAGTATGTATTGTATACTCTATTTTTACCATTGTGGATATGTTGTGACCTGTTTTACTCTAAATAGGACTCTGTGACACCAGTTCGGACATCTATTCATATCAGTCATACAGGGTGACAGGCGAGTACATTCTCTGATCTTTTCATGCTTGTTAGGACTTATATTCTTGCTTTAGATTACTTTACATGATGCTGTCACGTCATTATCACGGATTGGTACTATATGGATCTTGTTATGCGATGTTATCTCCCTCGGGGTGCATCAGATACAATTGTCATGTGCTTTTCACGAACATCTTGTATTTCATGTACACCGCTTTCATGTATACTCTTGTGCAATCTTGTACTCTCATGATCACGTGAGCAAACATGATAAAAACCTCTTGTGCAAAGTAACGTAACTTGACTGGATCCTTGTGTATTGATTGGGGAGGGTAAGTAGGAAATGGTTATGTGATCAAATCCCATCTTGTACAAACTCTTGTGAAATCTTGTGAAATCTTGTATATGTCCTAAGCCCGTTTATATAACCATATCATGCTCTAAATCACAGGTTACCTACAGTTCTTACTTATCATATATATAGATATTTCCAGTTATCAAATCTCTCTCGTTTTACATATATTCTTTACAGTTCATGTATCTTACTCTATGCATGCTTTACATTTCCCAACCTGATATGAACTGCGTGAGATGTATTGTGCTCGTTCCTGTCCTGACTGGGCCTGTTAAAAATATTACAGATGATGATGGTGACTGTCCTACCTTCTATGGGACACATGAGGGTGACCTTCAGGAGCCTGAGGAGCATCTAGCTCAGTAGAGGGTGCCTAGTCTAGTCTAGTGTTTATAGTTTTCATTTTGTATCGGACTGTTCTGATTGTTAGTTGTGACTTAGTTATATTTCAGGTCTTGTACTTATTTGTGTTGGATATCTACTTTGTGTGGTGTGATAACTCTATATATATTCAGTTCTTTCTTTCGTCTGATTCCATATCATGTTCTATCTTTATCTTTCCTAGACTTGTGTTTGAGATATAGAGTTGAGATGTTATGTTATACCTCCGTGCGGAGATGACAGGTTTATATGTCTTATTGTTAGATGTTAGTTGTTATAGATGACCTATACAGCGTTCTACCGCCGACACTGCGGCGTAGGCTGGACGTACCCACGTTCTCGTGCCCCTAATCAGGGTGCGGGTCGTGACACATTTTTGTGGTGGCCCATGCAGGTCAGTGTCGCAGTTAGTGCGATCTCGTAATGGTGCTCGACTTAGAGTACTAATTACGAGCCTGCAATTAGGACATAGGACCTAGGACATGATAGGAGTTTCTCAATCACACCTAGGAAATTTCCGATCTTTTGATTATCATGATTACTTCCCTTGTATTAATTTAACTGTCCTTCCTTGATAAATCTACTCATGTGCCATATTGACCTCTTTGTTTCAATTCGTCTCCAGGATGACGAAGACGCACCCACAGGCCACTGGATCGAGTAGTTTGCCTGAGAGATCTGATCAGGCAGAGGAGGAGGTTCACGAGACTGACCCCAGTGATTCTACTATTCCGGAGACCCAGGCAGTTGCACAGGGAGGTCTACCACCTCCACCCCAGAGGGTTACAGCCGTTGTTCCGGAGATACTGCTGCCACCACCACCGGTACCGACGGATACGCACCATATGTTCCTTCTCCTTCAGCAGATGATGGAGACACAGCGGGCCCAGGCAGAGGCGTCGCAGCGCCAGACGGAGGCGTCACACCGTCAGATCGAGATGCTGAGGCAGAGTATGGAGAACTCGCATCAGCTTGCCCTAGCAGCAGTAGAGAGAGTGGCACCGGGTACGGTGCAGGGCCCTACTGGCCAGCAGCCGTACCAGCAGCAGTCCAGGCCGGGGACAGTATTGGACTTCAGGAAGATGAGCTCCAGGGACTTCACAGGTACGGAGGGCATCCTCTATGCAGACGACTGGCTAGAGGATGTACAGCGGAGCATGGAGCTGGCAGAGCTTCCTAGAGCGCTTTGGGTTTCGGCCGCAGCCAGCCGATTCTTCGACATTGCGCTGACATGGTACCGCACGGATCCTCGTGCGTCGGTGAGAGGACTGACTTGGAAGAACTTTCGGAGGCTCTTCAAGGAGAAGTTCTTCCCGGACGTGGCTCTTACAGCATTGGAGGGCCAGTTCGTGGGTCTAGTGCAGGGGAACTCGTCGGTGGACGAGTATGCAGCTGAGTTCTTTCGCCTTAGCAGGTTCGCTTCCGATATGATCCAGGATGAGGGGCAGAAGGCTCGTAAGTTCCGTAGGGGACTTATTCATGCAGTGCGCACCCGTACCTCGGGACGCCGTGACGCGACGTTCGATCAGATATTGATAGACGCACAGATTGCAGAGGAGGACTTCGGCCTCAAGCCGAAGAGGGGCAGTGATACCTTAGGGGCTAGTTCTAGTGCAGGGCCAGCCAAGCGCCCTCACATACAGCAGCAGAGGCCAGTTCAGCAGCCGTTTCAGGGCCAGGGACATATACTTCACCAGCAGGCACCCAGGCAGCAACAGCACCCTATGTATAACTTCTGTAAGAAGCAAGGTCACGGATGGGACGACTGCAGGAAGAGGCAGGGCCTGTGTTTGCTTTGTGGTTCAGCAGAGCATCAGTTGAAGGAGTGTTCCAAGAACTTGGCACGATTGACTCAGACAGTAACAGGAGCTAGAGCTCCGACAGGGCAGCAGACAGGACCACCGTTGCAGACTCAGCAGCAGAGGTTTGCCCAGCATCAGCAGCAGGCCAAGGGAGGCCAGCCGGGGCGAGCTTTCGCCATGGCAGTCGATGATGCACAGACAGAGGGAGAGCTGATTGCAGGTTCCAACCTTTTCGATTCTATTTCCGCATTTGCCTCCTTATAACTGTCTTGGAATTTCGATTCTATCTATTCCTTATAGTTGATAAATTTTGTCCAGATATTTTATTGTGAATTATTTTCTTCTGAGATAAGTCGTATGGGCTAGGTCGTCTCGATCATGGGATCTAGAGTTTTCTATAGTCATGTTAGCTGGCATAGTGAGGACATATAGTCAGATTTTGGACGTATTTCTCGGATGTAGGAATTTAAGGTTTTTGCGGCCAGGCATACGGCAATGCAAAAATTTTAAATACCATGATTCTAGAGGTATGTACCTTAGTCGAGGACTCTGTGAATATCGTAGCCTTGCTCACTAGCATGACGAAGATTCCGAATATCATGATTTTGGACAGACGCATATGATTATCGGACTGTGTGTTTGAGACTGTGATTGTTGGGGTGTTTGACCTAGAAGGAGTATGACCATTCTAATTTCGAGGACGAAATTTTCTAAGGAGGGTAGACTTGTAGCACCCAGTTTTCTGAAATTGGGGATTTTTGAAAATTTATTATTTTTATTATTTATTAAATGGTGTTTAGGGCATGATATGATTTTTGGTGATTATTAGTGTAGTTAAACCATTTCTAAAGTCATGCTAAATCATGACTTATGACTTTGTGATTTTGGTTAGTATAACTTAGTGTAAACCCTAGTTTTCTCTAACCTAGAAGTTGCCATGACCATGAGAGCTTAGCCATAGGCTTAGAACACCAAATTAGTGATTTTTAGCCAAAAGGGTATTTTGGTAATTTACTAGACTTTATTTGTGATTATGTGATTTTAATATTATTTTAATCATGGTTAAAGTCCCATGATTAGTCCCTAACCTATCCTACCCTAAACTAGAGATTAGCCACTAATCTAGAAGCATTAGGATGAAGTTTTGGTCATGGGGTAAAGTAAGTTAAATATCTAGATATTACTATTCTTGATATTTTGTTTAAATTACTCCAAATATCCAACCCCTTTACACAAGTCCAAGCCTTAGCCTAGAAGAAAGCCAAGGACACCTCCCCTACCCCCATGGTAGCCAAGGACCCCCCCTTGGCAGCCCACATTCTATAAAACCCCATTGAATTAATTCATGAATAATTTACATGAAATTAATTCCTAGAAAATCCATTTTTCTTCAAACCTTCACAACTTGATCATTCTTGATCCAATTTCACTCTAGTCTCTTGCATTGGGATCCTACAACATCTAAGGTGCTAAGGGGAACTAGCAATCAAGGATTTAGAAGCATTGGACATCATCAAGTGGAAGAACATACACCCCCATTTTCCTTGATTTTCATTGGATTGCACAAATAGGTATTTTCTCACAAACTTAGTTAAATTCCTGTTTTTCCTTCATAAATGCATTCATATAGGACTAACACTACTGTGGGTAAAGTTTGGTGGGAATTAGAAGTGTTTTGGTGTCCGTATCGGACTCGTATCCTAAACTAAGAAACAATATTTGATGAAATGCCACTGAGAAATAAATTTCATTATTTTGCAAAACAAATTTCATAATCTTGTAGCCCTAGACTTGTTGTTTACCCCCACACTTGACTGAGCACAAATTAGAACCGTGTCCGTGTCGAAAATCGACACGAACCCACTGCCAGGACACCGCACTGAGGCATACAGCCTCCCCTGCTACCCGACACCTAGTACGGGCACTGTAGGACACGTGGACATGTGCAAATTGACACAGAGGAGGGGGCAACCTCTGACATGCCCCCCCTCGAGTTTGAGACACGTGTGTGTCGTATAGAGGACACACGGACACGTGCACTGGTCGTGCACTGTCAGCACACACGCACACATGCACGACTTTGAGCGTGTCGTGTCGCATGGACACGACACTAGGGTGTCTCGTAGTGACACGGGCATGAAGCCCTATACGTGGCGTACACGTGGACACGAGCACGTGGTGCTTCGTGTCCTGTGTCGCGTGTACGACGCGTGTAACCGCGTGCACGACGCGGCCTGAACTCGCGTGTATCAGTCGTGTTTTCACGACTGATACGGAGTTCGTTCTGTGTCCACGCGTGTCGTGGACACGTGTCAGGGTGTGGAATGTGTAGCCCTACGTGTGGGCTACACGTATGCACGACCACGAGACGTGTCGTGTCTCGTGGTGTGTCCACGAGCTCCTGGAATACGTGTACGACACTGTTTTCGTGTGCGCGTATCAGTGTTTACCCAGGTGGATATTTTGCGTGTTTGGACACGTGAAACTGTGTCGTGGTGTCGTGTCAGTGACTTGGGACACTAGAGTATCTATGGGGCATTAGTTACCAACCGTTTGTTTCGAGTCTTAGCTCGATTTAGTATGGGTAATTCGAATTACCCCATTTCGAGTGCACTGTGCACTGTTAACAGTTTTGGGTTTATTTTCCAGTTTTGGAAATCGAGTTTCAAATCGATTTTCCTTATGTTTAATACATTGGACTAGTTTATTTTAGTGTGTATAGGTGTAGTACATATGTATTTGTGAGTGTGGGTCGAATTTGGGGAGAATTGGTGGTGTGTGTGTGTAGTTATATATATATATATACATATGTATGTATATATGTTATATTGTGTGTGTGTTGGGAGCCACTTTGGTTCCAGAATTCCTGGAACCCTCCCCCTACTGTCTACTGTCCAGACTTCACCCCCCCTCTTTCTCACAGTCTCTGTCTCACTCTCTCTCACTTCCTTTCCCTCTATATATATATGTAATATATATATAGTTATATATATATATGTATTGTATATATATATATATATATATATAAATGATATATATGTATATTTTGTGTTAGGTCTCATTAGGTCAATATAGTGTATTAAAAGTATATGGGTTTGTATTGATATTGGGTGGTGATAGATAGTGTGTATCTATATATATAGATATAGTTATATATATATATATATATATATATATATATATATATATATATATATATATATATATATATATATATATATATATATATATATATATATATATGACTCCTAGTTATAGGTTTATATGAAAACCCCATCATTAGCCTATGGCCTAGGATTTCTAGCCAATGGCTTGGGGCTAACCCTAATGGCCCAAAACCAACATGTTGACCTTTGATTACTAAGGGTTGACCAAAGTCAACCTTAGGTCAAAAGTGACCTAGTTCACCTAGAAATGACTAGGAATGACCTAAAACAACTAGTTTGACTAGTTTGACTAAAACCCTAACTAGTTGACTAGTGTTGACCTAACTTTGACTAGTTTGACTTTAGAGTTGACCAAGAGTTGACTTTTGACCAGATTGACCTAGAATCATGTAGTATGCATTGTATACTCTATTTTTACCATTGTGGATATGTTGTGACCTGTTTTACTCTAAATAGGACTCTGTGACACCAGTTCGGACATCTATTCATATCAGTCATACAGGGTGACAGGCGAGTACATTCTCTGATCTTTTCATGCTTGTTAGGACTTATATTCTTGCTTTAGATTACTTTACATGATGCTGTCACGTCATTATCACGGATTGGTACTATATGGATCTTGTTATGCGATGTTATCTCCCTCGGGGTGCATCAGATACAATTGTCATGTGCTTTTCACGAACATCTTGTATTTCATGTACACCGCTTTCATGTATACTCTTGTGCAATCTTGTACTCTCATGATCACGTGAGCAAACATGATAAAAACCTCTTGTGCAAAGTAACGTAACTTGACTGGATCCTTGTGTATTGATTGGGGAGGGTGAGTAGGAAATGGTTATGTGATCAAATCCCATCTTGTACAAACTCTTGTGAAATCTTGTGAAATCTTGTATATGTCCTAAGCCCGTTTATATAACCATATCATGCTCTAAATCACAGGTTACCTACAGTTCTTACTTATCATATATATAGATATTTCCAGTTATCAAATCTCTCTCGTTTTACATATATTCTTTACAGTTCATGTATCTTACTCTATGCATGCTTTACATTTTCCAACCTGATATGAACTGCGTGAGATGTATTGTGCTCGTTCCTGTCCTGACTGGGCCTGTTGAAAATATTACAGATGATGATGGTGACTGTCCTACCTTCTATGGGACACATGAGGGTGACCTTCAGGAGCCTGAGGAGCATCTAGCTCAGTAGAGGGTGCCTAGTCTAGTCTAGTGTTTATAGTTTTCATTTTGTATCGGACTGTTCCGATTGTTAGTTGTGACTTAGTTATATTTCAGGTCTTGTACTTATTTGTGTTAGATATCTACTTTGTGTGGTGTGATAACTCTATATATATTCAGTTCTTTCTTTCGTCTGATTCCATATCATGTTCTATCTTTATCTTTCCTAGACTTGTGTTTGAGATATAGAGTTGAGATGTTATGTTATACCTCCGTGCGGAGATGACAGGTTTATATGTCTTATTGTTAGATGTTAGTTGTTATAGATGACCTATACAGCGTTCTACCGCCGACACTGCGGCGTAGGCTGGACGTACCCACGTTCTCGTGCCCCTAATCAGGGTGCGGGTCGTGACAAGCTTATATTTTTTTGTTCTCATAGAATTTTGAAGTGAATTTTGGTTATTTAAACTTATACTAAAGATTAAACTTAGTGACCGTGTTTGATATTTTATGCTCATTTTTAGGTGTTTGCGACTTGTTACATATTGTTCTAATAATTTTGATTAATTGTTTGGTTGGTAGAGGCTTGGCTTTAAAATTAATGCTTCCAAAAAAGTAAAAAATATATATTATAGGTTAAGAGGTTCTACAACATTAAATGTGTTAATTGATCAAATATTAATTGGTAAAATACCGATACCGAACAAAAACCGACCGAATACCGATTTAACCGAAACCGAAAAAACCGATTCTAAATGGTACGATATTGGTATTGATTATTCAAATACCGATTTTAAAAAATACCGAAAAAAATGACCAAATACCGACCGATTATACCGACGCTCACCCCTATAAGCTATCAAACACTACAATTGGTGGAAAATTTGTGATGGAAATATTTTCCATGGAAAAAAAAGCCCAATCAAACACAGCCTAAGTGTTTATATACACTAGGCTGTTGTGTTGAAAGGAAAAGTGCGAGCCAAGTGATAGTAAAATTTGGGTTTGGGCTGCTCGGCTGGCTCGGCCCCTTGGAAGGGTTTGGGCTTATGGAGAACTGGTTATGCAGAGAGGGGGCTGGGTCTTGGAAAGTGTCGGGTGGGCTCTCCTCCAATAAATAATTTCCCTCTCCTCTATACTGTTAACTGATATAATTCTACACCAGGAGCATCATGAATGCTGGAACCATAACCTGATCCTATAGACAAAACAAAGTAATAGGAATTGCAAGTATTGATTCTTACATGATAAATTAATGTTCAAGTGTATGACGAAAATACGCCAGGCATAGAATACTTAACATTACCACTTCAAGCAAAACTAAAGCAATATCATGTGAATCTCCTGCTTACCGACAAGTTAGAAGTACATTATTGACACTAATGTAAAAAGTTAACATTCGTATATATGCAATAATAGTGAATCTCCATGTTCAAGTGTATGACAAACCTTATGTGATATAAATACTAAACTTATAATCAATATATAATTAAACTATTATAAGTGTATACATCTGTAATTAAATTAAATAAATGAATAATTGAATATTTCAAAAAAAATATTTCCGGGAAGGGGAGCTACAAATCTACCCACCTTAAAAATAATTTCGTCCTCGAAATTTCAATTCCTAATTATTCCTTAAATATCAAAGTCTACTATTACCTCATTCTCCTCAAATTTAATTTCAAAAATATTTATGGCCTTCTCTAGTCATTTGGTATTTACGAAATCTCGAGGACTTCTACCCACCTTTGGTCACACTACTCCCTTGAAACACAGGTCACTTAAAATCATATAATCTTCTAACTAGTGGCTAATAAGTATACCAAAAATATCTAGGACATATGATATCTATAATCCCGCATACCTATAAACAACCAAATATTCAATAGTCAAGCAATATTATACTATAATTAAGAATTTCTAATGAATCCTAGACAGCACAATCATTCGTCACCCCGGAATATGAAGCGACGAGAATCAATGGTACGGAAAGCAAGAAAGTATAATCGAGAGCAAATATGGAGTTTTCAAGGACGTAGAGAATTTCTAGGAGAGTTTTCAAAGCATAGTGGATTGAGATTTCTAAGGTTTAGTCAAGGTCGCAGGCTCGTATCAGTACAGTGACGTAACCGATACGATATGCTCTGACCTGCATGGGCCACCAAATAAAAAGGGTTTTTTCTTGTTGTGTTGATAATATATTATATTGTGCCATATTGATCTTTGTACGAATCTGTCTCCAGGATGACGATGACCCGAGCTCAGGCAGCTGGATCTAGTACTGCCCCGGAGAGGTCCGATCCGTCGAGGCCGATTGCTCCGGAGGAGGGAGAGGTCCAGACGGCTGTCCCTGCTGCCCCTACTGCTCTTGCCATCTAGGTGGGAGTAGCAGCAGGAGTGCCAGGAGGTCTTCCACATCCAGTTCAAAGGCCTTATATTGTCATACCGGAGACTCTTCCGATGTTACCTCCGATACCGACCGACGTACCTCAGATGTTCGTATTCCTCCAGCAGATGATGGAGGCACAGCGAGCACAGGCTGAGGCATCGCAGTGCTAGTCCGAGGTACTGAGTCAGAGAATGGAGAATGCTCATCAGTTGGCACTTGCAGCTGTTAAGAGAAGGGCAGAAGCTCCGGTTCAGGGTGCTCTTGCACAGGAGCAGCAGGCGAAGCAGGGTTCTGTCAAGGACTTCAAGAAGATGGTCCCCCGGGAGTGCAAGGGGACTGAGGGCATCCTTTATGCCAATGACTGGCTAGAGGATGTTGAGCGGAGCTTAGAGCTAGTCGAGCTTCCGAGGAGGCTGTGGGTGTCAGTTGCGGTGAGTCAGTTCTTTGATATCGCCTTGACATGGTACTGTACGGATCCTCGTGTGTTAGTCAGAGGGTTAACCTGGAAGAACTTTCGGAGGCTATTCAAGGAGAAGTTCTATCATGATGTAGCTCTTAGCGCGCTGGAGGGTCAGTTTACAGGACTGGTACAGGAGAACTCGTCTGTGGACGAGTATGCGACGGAGTTTGCCTGAGCCGATTCGCTCCAGGGATGGTTCAGGATAAGGGAGAGAGGTACCGCAAGTTCAGGAGGGGCCAAATCCACGCAGTTCGCTCTCGCACATCTGGGCGTCGCAATGCAACTTTTGAGCAGATTCTAATGGATGCTCAGATAGCAGAGGAGGATTACGGTCTTAGGCCCAAGAGGAGCGGAGATGCTCTGGGAGCTAATTCTAGTACGGGATCGGCTAAGCGTCCCCACGTTCAGAAGGAGTACCATCATCGAGCTGAAGCTCAGGTTCAGCAGCAGCATTTTCAGGCTCCACCTAGGGCTCAGTTTCAGCAGTTTCATGCGCTGATACGAGCCCCAGTACCACAGAATTAGCAGCAGCCTCAAAAACATTTAAGCCAGCTCCCACATGTACCTACTGTCGGAGGTCAGGCCATGCTTGGAAAGTGTGCAGAAAGAGGTTGGAAGCATGTTTGCACTATGGATCAACAGAGCATCTAGTGAGAGATTGTCTTTTAATCCTTCATGGCCAAGGGCAGAGAGATGGAGTTAGGCCACCTGTGGCACCGTATCATGCCCAGCACCAGAGGGGCAGGGCTTTTGCACTGACGATCGAGAAGGCCGACACTACAGGTGATGGGTTAGCAATTGTCTTTCTATTCTTTTCTGTCCTATTCCATATTGTTGTGTGTTTCAGTAGTACCTCTTAGATTGTGCTTGTACTATGCTAGATAGCATAGTGACCCTGCTGAGACTGTGAAATCACAACCAGTAGGACCACAATTTGCATGTTATTATATATATTTATCTTGACCTTAATTGTTGGGGGTTTAACCTAGAAGAAGTATGGCCATCTTAATTTCGAGGACGAAATTTTTCTAAGGAGGGTAGATTTGTAACCACAACTTTTCTAAAATGAGGATAATTTTAAACTTTTGTAAAAATTTATCATTTAATATTAATAATAATGATTTATGGTAAATTTTATGTCACGCCCCAGAACCAGAATACTAGAGAGCGGGGGCAGACATAGCCAGCTACGTATATTGAAATAGAATACATCTCAACTATACGGTCACGGCTATCTAGATATGAGGGTTTACTACAAGCCAGCAGTCTCTTAAGGTCAAGCCTATTGTCTCAATCTCCAGCAATTAACAGAGTTACAAGATGTTAGAGCATCAAATATATATATATAAGGCGTCCCAAATATTACATATCGGATGATCATGAAGCTAGTCGTACAAAATGATAGGACTAGCAAGAGTTCGGTCATACATGATCAACCCTAGGATTTGTTAATCATGTTTACAGCCCGTAGGCAGACAGTAAGTAAATGTGCATCGAGCTAACAGGTGCTCGTCGGCTAAACGCCTCAAAAGAATAAATTTATATATAAGTGGGTGAAACAAAAAGGGAAAACCCACTCGTAGCCCGGGTTCCGTCTAGTGTTCACCATTGGGCTGGAAGCTTGGTAGATCCTCGGGAGCTGCTCCGAAATCTGGCCACACAAAACCAGCTGGGTCAAACCCCAGAAAGAGCAAGTGCCACAAGGAGGCCATAAATAAGAACAAAAGCCAGCATATCAGAACATAAAGAATAAAAGAAAGTACAAGTAGTAAAGTACACAGGGCGATAAACGACTAGGGACGTGGAACCATTCCGGGAGCCAGGTTACAATCTTTAAACCAAACAAGGACCGGGATTGTACCCCTTCGCCTGAATAGCTCACTGTCTCTACCCATTTATCGTTAAAGATAAGTAAAACAATCATGATCAAGAGTTCCAGGTACAGGGGCTAGACAAGACTTAGACAGAACTGGACACCATTCATTCACAATCGGCCAAACAAGTACTACGGCTTACTACTTTAACTAACTAGGGTTATCACAAGTCTAATTACTAACAAGATGCTAGTGAGAATTTCCAGTCCCAAGCCCTGCAGACCATCCAGTTATCCTTCCGCGGGTTGAGAGTTATAGGTGGGTACATTGCCCGGAAGACAAATGTACCCTTAGGTGACTTAGAGGGTACAACACATGATAGTGTGCGGGAATTGTGCTCTACTCGTCGGCAAGCTACAAGTCCATTAAAGCATCCAGATAACGAGATTGCCTGTGACTGGGAATTCTCCATGTTCTAGTTTGATCTAATAATTAGCCTAATCCAATTTAGCGCGAGTCCCTGGCCGTGGTACCCAGGAAGTCACGTCCTAGACATGATGCAAGACAAGACAAGTAGATTGTACAAGCAAGCAAGCAGGAGCACCCACGGTGTCAAGTTGATTATACGAGTCAAGTTACAAGTTACAAGTCAAGTCAAGTCAGGTCAAGTATAGGTCAAGTCAAGTACATGTCAATAGTGCGCCGCCACGGGTCACTATCAAGTCAGGTTGGTCATGTCAGGAGTACACCACTACGGGTCACTGTCATGTTATGCTAGTTCCTTGTCATGCCATGCCATGTACAATAGTCATTCCAAACATATTAAGTAAATCAAGTTCGTAACAAAAGGCGTAAGGATATAAAATGGACGTAAAATATCTAATAAAATACCAATATATATAGGACTATAGAAGAGCCAAGCTTAAAGAAATAACAATTCATCATAGACAAGTAGGTTGTGCAAGGGGGTCAGGGGTTGGGCTGCGCAGGGTATGTACTGCGCATGGAAGAGCTGCGCAAGAGTTGCCTTACGCAAGGGTTACCTTGCGCAAGGGTAGACTGCGCAGGGGATCAAGGGGCACAGGGTTAAAGGGGCACAGGGGATGCCTTGCGCATCAATTGGATTACGCAAGGGAGGATTGCGCAAGGGTAGACTGCGCAGAGTATGAACTGCGCAATGGTCGAGTGCGCAAGGGTTACTTTGCGCATGGCTGGCTTGCGCATGGCTAGCTTGCGCCAGCGCAATCCAGCACAGCACAAAGCACTGGCAGAGCCTATGCGCAATCGGCCATGCGCTAAAGAGCACAGGCCGGGGTGCGCAAACGGTCAAGTGCTAAAGAGCACTGGCCGAGAGCCTTCACCAAGGCTGAGATGAACTCCTTAAGAACACCAAAAACTTCAAATCTTCATAACTTAGCCAAATTAAAACCAAATCTAGATTTTCAAAGTTCTAACTTGAGTAAAATCGAATTCTCTTCCACATGGAAGCATCAAAACATGCAAAAATCGAAGTTTAATGGATCAAAACTAAGGATTTTCGAAAATGGTTAAAACCTAGATCTAGAAAAATGAAAGCTCCAAATCACAAAATGTCAAGTTCTAAAGTTGTTCTCCATGGCCTAATATAGTTAATGGACAAATAAAAAGTGGTGCTTATTTGATGGAAAGGTGCACTTGCCTATGGGTTAGGGAGTTATGTGGAAGAAGGAAGAAGAAGAAGTTGAAAGAAATTAATGGAGTTATGGAGGAGAGAGAAGAAGTTGGTGGGTTTTAATGAGGGTGGTTGTGATGGAATGGAGGTGGAGAATAGGCTAAGGTGTTCTACTCATAATGAACCAAACCAAACCAAACTAACTCCACAAAATAAAACCAAGCCATGGTCCAAACCCATTTACGAGAAACCAAAATCCGCAAGTCGAGAAAATAAAATACGTGCCAAAAATAAAATTACGAGTACAAATACGAAATACAGAAAATAGGGGTGACATTTTAATTAATTTAAAACTATTTAAATTTGTTCATTGTGATTTTAATGTTTTGCTAGTGTAACCTTAGAACTGTTTAGCCTAGAGACTAACCATGACCTTGGAGGCCTAATCCATGTGATTAGATTAGCTAATTACCACTTTTTAGGCTAAGGGTATTTTGGTCATTTTGTGACTTTTGAATTATTTAGAATTTTGATTAATTGGTAAATTTTAGATTATTTTAATAATATTTAAATTGATGTATTGTAATTTTGGTCATTTTTTATATTTTAATATTTTGGAAATTTTTATATTTTAATATTGATTTTATGGGATTTGTTAAGTCGGATTCGATTTTTATCTCGTTCTGACTTGTATTAGTGACCGGGTAGCTTAGACTCTAGACGGGACGCCAAGATTTGTTAGCCATGGCCCACAAACCCTACTAATTAAGTTAGTAAGTTTAGACTAATTCCACTTGTTAGATTTGTTAAGTTAGAGGCTTAAACTTAACCCTTTTGATCCCAAACTTGAACCAAACTTAAAATTAACCAAGGGGGATTAGTCAGGACCTTATTGGGCTTTCTTCCAAGGCCCAAATAGGGCAATGATGGCAGCCACTATAGGTAGATTAACCTCCCTTCCTTTTATTTTATTCTATCTTGCCTCTTTTCTTTCACAAAGTGTTCTTCCCCAAATTAGAGAGCTTCCCTCTTTGATTTGATCTCCAAATCCTTGCATCCCTTCATGAAAACTTCTATCCAACCTTCTCATACTACCAATGGAGGGTGCTAGCAAAGATTTGGAGCAAAGTGCAAGGAGGAGTGTCTATTTTGGAAGGACTTCGTATCGGAGCCGTGTCCTTGAGAGTTATGTTGGGATTCCACTTTCAATAGGTAAAACCAACACTCTAAATTGTTTTCCTATATATATTAGTTAGTTTTGAATCTATAGGATCCATTCCCATGCATGTACCCCTTTAGATTCAAGTTTGAGGCCATTTGGAGCTCTCTAAAGCATGTTAGAATTATGTCTTCTGTCCTACTTATTAGATCTCAAATTAGGACACCTCATGTGTTTGGTTTAATGTCTAATAGATTTAATTGTATTTTAATATCAGTTTTAGACATGTTAGAGGATAGATTGATGTTAGTTAGGATGGTTAGAATAAGTTTCATTTGGATACCCATGGTTAGATCTAAGTGGTTCAGTCTATATGTCATATTTTTAGCATCAACTTGTCATTTTAGTGTCTCTTTATATAATAGACTTTTTATATATATATATATATAATAGTATGTTAGATATATTTCATATATTTAGATGTGTATGGATATGTTGTTAGTGGTGTGCTTGTGTTAGAGGAGAGGGGAGTGTGGTTTGATTTGTGTCTTGAGTGGTGTGGAGAGTGAGATGTATTTCTTTTATCCAAACAACCCAAATTCGTCATAATATTTATCTATATTTTTAGTAGCCATAGCAATTTAGAAATGTCATAACTTTTAGCTTAGAACTCTGATTAATCTTCTATTTTTTTAACAGAACCGTATCGAAGCTAGATTTCCAAATATATATATTAATAGGTCAAATGCATTCTAAAAATTTCTGTAGAACTGTTTGAGTGTCAGCTGTACGAAATACGAACGCGTTATGGTATTTTCGCAATTCCAGGAGCTTCCGGACATGAAAATGCGATCTGTTTAAAGTTTCGAAAAGCTAATACGAAGGGATACAACATACTTTAATCCTAGAATTTAGTGAATGCCCAATCGGTATAGTATTAATTTTAAGTAGAACAATGACTATACGACATAGATATTTTGTGTAACCTATGAGCCTATGTAGTATGGATATTAAGTGAATGCAGGTATCATAGGTTGTCGAGTATATGTATGATATAGTACATATATATATTATTGTTAGGTAATATTTGTTAGTATGAGTATTAGTTAGATAGTAGATGTTAGTATTTTGTTGGATATTTAATATGTTGTTAGATAGTTGATGTTAGATATTGATATGTTAGTAGGTTATGTTAGTTCTAGATATTGGTATGTTAGTAAGTTAGTCTCTATAGGTTATATGTTAGATATTAGTGAAGATGTTATATTAGTACATTAGATAGTTAGTTAATTAGATATTTGTGGGGTATCTTGGTATCTCATGATACCAAGTTAGTATCTTAAGGTAAATATGAATTACCTTTACCTTCAAGGTAACTGATTAGTTTACCTTATGACCAAGGTATGGTATCAAGGTACCAAGGTAAGGTATCAAGATATCAAGGTAAGGTTTGGTTTACCCAAGTTAAGGTAATAGATTCCAACCAAGGTATTGGTATTGGAATGCCGATATGACCAAGGTTGATATGGTATCCTAGTGTTAGTGGGTTAGTGTCTAAGTGTTTGAGTTTGAGTAGGTGATGTTAGATTGTGGAAGGGTTATATAGATAGGTATATATATTTTTGGGTTATATAGTATCTATATATATTATGAGAGTATATAGATATAGGTTATGGTTCATAGTTAGGATATGTATATACTTGATATATGATATCTATATGTATGAGTTAGGGTGGTACTATATGGGTAAGGATATATGTGGTATGTATATATATTAATATATCCTAAGTATCATAAATCTTGACCACTAATCTAAGTTTGACCAAAATCCTAGAAGCTTAACCTTGCCTCCTAGTTTGACCTAAGGTAGACCAGAGTTGACTTTGAGTTGACCAAGAGTAGACTTTGACCTAGATTAACTTAGAAACATGTAGATTGCATTATAAATTTCTATCATTTCAAATTAAACTCTTTATAACATGTGTTGCTCTAATTAGAACTCTGTGACATAAGTTTGGACATCTATCCATATCAGTCATTCAGGGTATCAGACGAGTACATTCTCTAATAGTTCTTTTATTTACATGGTGATTACTATATTTTAGTTCTAGTAAGTTCTATTTGATGTCTACTATGATTCTTGGCACGATGGTTCACGGATTGGTATTGTTATTGGATCTTCTGTCATGAAATGTTACCTTAACTCATCGCGATGGTATCGGATACTATTCTTGTCGGTATTGGATAACATTAGATATTATTTGTATCGAATACTATTCTCGTTAGTATTAGATAACATTGGATAAATATTGGTTAACATTGGCTAGTAATGTGTCATGGTTGAATCCATCGTATCAGTCGGGGCGGGGGTAATACTAGTTAGATATGTGATCAAGAACTATCGGCTAATAGTGTAAATCATCGGCTACTAGCTAAGCATATATTGCACGTATGTTTGAGCTAGCTTTCCGTAGTATAAATCATTGAATATCCCAGGCCGATCACATATCCAACAGGTATTCCAAAACACATTGTCTATTATAGCTTTATACATTCAGTTCACCATTACATTGTTCTATCTTGATATAGTAGTTCTTTCTCATTATTTGTTCTCACAGATTTCTGTCTATCTTACCATGTTCATTAATATAACTGTCTATAACTGTTTTATATTCCTTGTCATTTACTTGGAATTTCTAGATGAGATGTGCTCGTTCCATCCTAACTAGATATGTTGACAAATATTACAGATGATATAGACGACTGTCCTATTTTCTACGAGGCCTATGAGGGTGGTACGCAGGAGCCTGAGGAGGATCTAGCTCAGTAGAGAGTGCCTAGTATAGTCTAGTATTTATAGTTTTTAGTTTGTATCGGATTGTTCTGAATGTTAGTTGAGACTTTATATTCAGGATATGTATTTATTTTTGTTGGACACTTAAACTTGCGTGATGTGATAACTCTACTATTTATTCAGTTTTTTCCTTTTATCTGATTCGATATCGTGCTCTATCTTCCTTAGACTTGTGATTGAGATTATATAATTGAGATGTCATATTATACCTCCGTATGGAGATGACAGGTTATATGATTCATATAGTTAGTTGATAGATATTGTAGACGACCTATACAGCGTTCTACCATCGACACTGCGGCGTAGACAGGACGTACTCACGTTCTCGTGCCCCTCAACAGGATGCGGGTCGTGACATACATACATATATATATATTATTATTTTTTTGCTGAAGCCTATACAAGTAAGCATGCCAAGCGCGAGTGGAAGCTCAAAAGATGGGGTCCAAAGAAGAACCACGAACAACAAAAAGGGACAGGCGTACTAGAGCAGCGTCTGCCAAAAATTATCAGTCACGTGAGAACAACTCCTGCGGATGCGAAGACACTGCCTGATGACTTCCCTGAGGAGTTGTTGGAGGTTGAATTGTTGACCTTCGTACCTAAATTTATTTCTGTTCTTTCATAGCACCCAAATGCCGGCAGATGCGATGATCTGATGCCCATGAGAGGATCTTCAACTGGTGAGGAGATCGTTGAAGCTACCAGTGTTGGGGGCCCGGCCATATCGCAACGCAAGACTATACTAAAGTTGGCTAGCGGTGTTGCCATAAAGGAGGATGTGTTCTGTTGTTTCTGATTGAGGAGAGGTGCAGCAATGGCACTTGGAAGCTAGGCTGTAGCTGATGGAGATAAGGGCATCGTCAGTCGATAACTTTCGACGATATGCTCTCCAGATGAGGATCAACCATTTGACTGGGTAGCAGGAGTACCAGAACGGAGCGATCAGCGGGGCAGGAGGATCTGGGTATCTGACCTTCGACTTGGCAGAGGCTATCATGAAGGAGCCATCGGGCGTGAGGGACCACCGAAAGTAGTCAGCGGTCTCGGTGATAAATAGTTCAGCAAGATGACGACCATAAAGGATCCGTTGCCAGGAGGTAGATGATCAATTGTTGGCGATGGCAGTCGCTGGGTGAGAATGTGAAAAATATCTGGCCTTCATGAACCTGTCCATATGGATTTGTCAGTGCGCAGCTTCCACCACAACTTCATAGAACAGTCGTCGATGATGTGTGCTAGTTTGGAAAAGCCAAGCCCTCCCGCATCAGTAGGTTTGTCTATGCAGTCCCAACTGGCCCAGTGGTGCTTATCCTTGCCGTTGCTGTGATCCCAGGAGAATTGGCGAAAAGGGACTTGTAGCTCCCCTTCCCGAAAATTTTGAAATATTTTATTTATTATTTAATTGATTTAAATAGTAATTATTAGATTTTATAAATAATTATTTAGTTTATTATTACTGTAGATGATTTTATTCATGGTTAGGAAATTGAGTACAAGATGACTAGTAATCATGGTACGGATAGTGCAGTGGCGTGCTTTGACTAGTATATTAGCCCTGGTAGGGAAGGCCGAGCCATAGTGATGTCCTAACTAGGAAAACCAGCCTAGTTGTGACATGACCATTATAAATAGTTTAATTATTTATTATTAATATTATTTGACGTTAAGTGACCTGGTGGTACCAAACTAGTCCAGATTGGACCAAAATCAAGCCCAAGCCTTTGTAGACATACTTTTAGATGTGTACAAATATTTCCTAACTTTTTGGTGGACTTAATAATATTTTTCTAAATATTTGGTTATTCATACAAAATAGGCATTACTAATATTTAAATAGAGTTTTAGAATATTGGTACAATTTTCTAGGGCTAGATATGCTTACCAAGGCTCTTTGGGTTATTTTAGTCGGTTACTGGTATTATTATTATATGGTTATTATTGTAATTGTTCGTAAATAATGTTGTCACGACCCGCATCCGGTTTTCGGGCGTGAGCTCGTGAGCAAGCCAGCTACGTATCGAGCGGACTCCAGCCCGACTCGAGTACGTATAAGCTGTCAAGGTCATGGGTATCATGTCTAATCTAATCTGTATCTCAATCCACAGGAATCATATAAAACAAGAATGAACAATTATGGGTCATGGTCTGCAGCCCATTAACATATTGTTCGATTAGACTCTAAGAATGATATGAGTCTATAAAATAAACAGAATACAGCATAATACGGAATGTAAAGCACGAGAGGATAATAAAGAAAATATCACCAGCAAATACCTGTAACACATATCGCAATCATCTACCATCCTGCTCTGCTAACTAACTCCATGCAATCGCTAAACCTGAAGAGATCATCAGGTCCTCAGAGGACTAGCAAGATACATAATATACAAGCCAACGTGTAACAGTAAAAAGAAGCAAGAAACAATCAAGGACATCCAACGAGACAACATGGACCAAGACACAAGATCTAAAGACAAGGATCCTAAGACACTGGCATGCCATACTAGAAATGGCTGACTATAATCTGCAGTCAAGACAAGTACTCACACTCTATAGTATCTCAATCGCTGTCAAGGAAAGTACACACAACCAAGACGGTAGCCAATCCTAGTATAAAATCCTATAGACCATAGTCAAGGTAAGTACTCAGAATCTATAGAATGTCAAAGTCAAGTCCCACTCAAGTCATGTCAAATCAAGTCAAGTCAAGTCATAATCAAGTCGAGAAAATCGTGGTGTGGGACAGGACGACTCTATCAAGCAATACGTATGAGACTAACACAGTGTAACAGGTAGAAAAATATCATAACATCAAAAGAACAAGGAACTAGAAACATGTAAAGTAAAACAGGACGAGTGTACAAGACATGGAATAAAGTAATCACACATGTAAGGAAAAGAACAGCAGCGAGATAATGAACATGCATATAAATTATACTGTACAAGCTGGCAAGGTATACTTGCCTGGGGGTTGCATGGAGAACCAACAATTTATCGCCAACCACAAGTCAGAAAGTCCAAGTCATCACAAATGTCTCCGAAAGCTGAAATAAACGTTACCAATATTCTCAGAATAGTCAAATTAGCCAGAATTGCCTGTCCTTAAGTCCAATTTTGGACACAGGGGTAAAACGGTAATTTTGGGCAAAAATGATGTCCGCCGTTGGACCCATTTTGCACCGAAAAGCGTGCCAGAGTCAATGGTCTCTAAAGTCGTCAAACTACATGTCTACGGATTCGGTTTTTTCGATACGAACCTGATCGTATGTCCAAAGTTAGATTCCGGTGGGCCGTGTACAAAATCACCCGTTGAGTGGAACCGTAGGGCCCACAAAACGGTAATTTTGTTAACGGTCTCTGAATTGGACCAAACTTGGCATACAGGACCAGAAAAATGATACGGTCCTGTTGGCGCAAGTTTCGTCTCGATCTGACGAGCGTGCACAAAGTAATTGAGAAATTTGTAAAGTGTACGATACGGTGAATTTCGACAGATACGTATCAAATTCGTCGCGCACACGCGACCAATTTGAATTCCGTCAAAGCCCACACGACCACGAAGCTGTTACGCAGCTTTTGATGCTTACGGTTCGCGACTACGTCGCCCAGAATGACGGGACGGACGTGGTATCGGAGTGATTTTAATATTTTTCACTATTTCAAAAACAGGTTTTTTCCGATTTTTGAATCGAGTTAACTCGATATATAATCGATGAAACTGAAAAGTATAAACGGCCTTTTATTGTCCTATATGTGTCTTTAAACATGTTTAATTATATTTCAAAAATCAAATTGGATTGGCAGGTATTTGGCTTCCAATATGGGGTACAAACTGTTAATACAGGACATGTGTCCTGTGGTTTTTAATCGACTTTGCGTCGATTTTTGAGTCATATTCGATTCGATTTGGTATGAACTAAATAATGGGGTTTAGAGACCTATAGGTTGTCTATTCGTTGGAACTTGTAGATCGAAAAATAATCGAAGGTGGGCGGAGAAAACTCACATCGATTTCGCGTGTTTGCTTCCGTTTCATACTGCTGCTGTCGTTGTTTCTCGTTGCGCGCGTGATCAGGTTCCCGTACCTGGCCGGCGGCGACGCACGCGGTCGAGGCCCCCAGGGGTGCGCAGGGTGGCGCTGCTCTCGGCTAGGGTTTCGCTTAGGTTTTCGACGATTTCGATCTCTTCCTCGCTGTTATATACGTGGGTTGGGGGTCGATTTTTGTTCGCTGTGTTCAGGCTCGGGTTATTAGCTGGTGTGTGGTTAGTTCAGCTGATGAGGGGACTGGCTAGAATTTTGAGCTCGGGGAGAGTTGTGGGGTTAGCCCAATTCGAGGGGGATGTTTGGAGTTAATTGCTTTTTTTCCTTTTTTTTTCCATTTCTTTTTCCATTCCTTTATACATATAAATCTATATAATATATATATATATCTATATATATATATATATATTATATATATATTTACATTATACAATATATTTATATATATACCCATACACATATACACTATATTTATTCATCATACGTATTCTTATATATATCTATATATATACACAATATACGTATATATATATATATATATATATATATATATATATATATATATATATATATATATAAGATCATATATATAATATATATATATAGTATATACAATATATATATATATATTTATTTATTTATACACATGTATGTATACAATCATATATGTATATATATAT
>JANAVB010029815.1:2926045-3063545 GCA_029216955.1 Iris pallida
CCAGCATACGACGAAGGGAGCGCCGGAGAGCGGGAACTCGTCGGGGCTCCCTTTGGAGGGGATCGACGCCGTCGGGGGAGAACAGGACGGCTGGGATCCGAGGAACCGGAGACGGAGGCAGGAGAGGGCCCCGACAGGCCGGAGGGAGCGACCGGGGAAGGGTGCCCGCAGGGAGTGGGCTGAGTTGGGCCACGAGGGAGCGGCCAGGGAGACGACCGTCGGGAGGCGGGGAGCGGTGTGGCCGCGTATGGGGGAAGACGCCACCGCGGGCGGGGGGGGGGGCGCTGACGGCGGGGGCCGGAGGAGAAACCGCCGCGGGAGCTGCGACAGACGGGGGAGGAGCCGAAGCGGCCTCCGCCCAAGAAGCGGAGGGACCCGGGGAGAGAGGGGAGCGGAGAGAGGGGCAGCGGCCGCGTGAGGGGGCGGCGCGGCGGCCGTTGCGGCTGCCGGAGGGGGGGGGAGACCCGGAGGGGGGGGAGGGTACCGGGATCTCGCGCCGAGCTCGGAGATGTCGAGGGCGGCGGCGCCTGGAGCGGCGCCGAGGCGAGGCGAGGAGGGAAGGGGAGACCGACGGATGGTGGATCCAGGCGGAGGAAGGGGAGTCGAGCGCCCAGGGGAAGGAGAGAATCTTCCCATCTATATATATATATATATATATATATATATATATATATATATATATATATATATATATATATAAAGCTCAGGACGAGAGAGAATCTTCCCATCCTGGCGTGCCTCAGCATTGCAGCTTTTCGCCAAGGCCCTGCCGACCACCTTCCCCAACGGGTGGCCATCCCCGGTGGTATATATATATATATATATATATATATATATATATATATATATATATATATATATAAAGCTCAGGACGAGAGAGAATCTTCCCATCCTGGCGTGCGTCAGCATTGCGGCTTTTCGCCAAGGCCCTGCCGACCACCTTCCCCAACGGGTGGCCATCCCCGGTGGTCATGTTAGACCACCCCCCCACCCACCCGCCCTAGCAGCTCCCGGTCTCCTGGGATCAGCGGCCTCCCCCTTCTCGCCGGTGCTCAAACTCTTCCGTCCTCATCTCTGTTCGGCGTGTCATGGCCGACTCGCACCCCCGTCGGCTGGCCTGAACGACGGCGTCCTCGTAGACTCTTCATCCATGGCCTGCTGATCTCATCACTCTCTTCGGTCTATCGCCTTCGGCATTCACCGCCCCCCGGCCTGCACCCTGTGGCAGCCGCCCCCGGCGCTAGCCCTCCCTTGATTGAGCCCCCTCAGCTCTCGGTGGTGCCTCCTCTCAGCGTGATCTCCGGTGCCTCCTCAGGCATCCTTCCCGCCTCCTCGCGGGCTTGCTTCCCATCCTCAGCCCCCCGTCCTCGGTCTCCTGATCTCCCTCCCATATTTTGAATTCGAATTCGAATTTGAATATGGTTCAGTTTTCCGCGCTCTCATGCGCCTTTGGCACTGGGCGCTCTCCTGCAACTCTGTCAGAGTGCATGCACTCACCAATACCGCTCCCTGTTGGCACGAGCGAGTTCCTCTGCTCTATTCGTTGCTTTGGCTGTCGCCACCCCTCCCCTCCTTCCTCCTGCTCTCAGCGCTGATCTCCTCGTGCTCAGCCTGTGCTCCCCAATGTTTCTTCCTGTTGGCACGAGTTCTATGGCACCATTAGTTGATATGGCTGTCGCCCCCCTGCACCACCTGCTCTCAATGCTAATCTTCTCGCACTTTTTTCTTCGGCTTGTTCCGCTTCGGCTCCTGGTCTGGCGCCCTCCTCGAGTGGCACAGACCACAGGTTGCTGCACTGTTTGGTCACCTCAGCTTGTCCCTCCCCCTGGTGGAGCATGCACGGCTTCAGGCCCCTCCTTGGCGCTCCCTCTGCATGCGCATCCTCTGCCTTCCACCGACGTGCATGAGGCTCCTCCCCCTAGCACAGCTGCGCCTTCGACCTCTTCTGAGCTCTCCTTCCCGGCTCTGCATTGTAGTAGGGTCATTGCGTCCTCAGGGGATCCTCCTCACCGGACGCCCCATCGACCTCCTTACCTCAGGCCACTTTGACTTACGCTGACAAGCTTAGGCCGGATAGCACGATCAAGCACCTCCCGCCTATCTCTGATATTGGACTTCTGGATATAGATTATTCTGAATCTTCTGATTCTAACGACATCTTGGTTCCCCTTTCTTCTGGTGAAATATCCTTCCTGTCAGCGACTTTCCCGCACACTTTCGTCCTTAAATTCTTCCCTGGGAGTCCGAAGCTGTCTCGAGTCCAAGAAGTGATCGCTAGCTAGGGTCTCTCTTCGGGATATAGGGTGGCGCCCATGGACCCCAAACACATGTTCCTGCACCTGTCCTCCGAGATAGATCATAAGAACGTCTGGACTAGGGGAACAGGAAGGATCGACAATCATGTCATAAAAGTCATAAAATGGACTCCAGATTTCAACACGTCAGAAGACTCAGCGATCGTATCTACGTGGGTCACCCCCCCCCCCCCCGAACCTTCCCCTTATTTGTTTTACCCCAGTAGAGCTGAAAATGATAGCCAATTCTCTTGGGATGTTTTTTGCATTGACAGAAGAAACCAGAAACCTTACTAAAGGCAACTACGCTAAAATCTGCATGGAACTAGACTTATCTAAGGACCTTCCCAATCATATTCTCATCTCGATTGGCAACAAGGCGCACACCCGAAATAATTTATATGAAGATAACATCATCTTCTGTAAACACTGCCACATGAGAGGACACTCCATCGATCATTTTTACCGTGCTCACCCAGAATTAGAAAAAATACCCGAAAGAGCGGCACTCCTAATCTGTCCAAAAAAAAATCATCAATCTCCGCTTCTACCCTTCTCCAATTCCCACATCCGGTTTGGCTTTGGAGTAAGAAACACCCACAGTCAAGCATCATCTTCCCCGGAAAGGGCACTTTTTCCTTACAAACCTCCATCCATTAACCTCACTAACAAATTCGACATTCTTGCAGCAAATCCCATAGAAACACCTCAGGAAACATCCCCCCATGCTGCCAACACCGGGACACATCCTTCCCTGTTGCCAACATCCTTCTCTGAAGTGGACTCAGATAACAATGGCAAATCAGATAAAGAGCCTAATTCAGATTCTCGCCACCAGGCATCTCAGTTAATAGCTAACTGAACCTAGAAACCCCACCCTCACCTTTCAACGAAGCTATAGTTCAGCCGAATATGCTGGCCAACATCGGACAAGCCCCAGTGGCCAGGATGAAACAGACCTTAGACGCTAGATTCTCCGGCTCGAATCACTACAACAAAAAGACCTATTAATGACGCTTGATAAGTGGATTTCATGACGGCTGATAAAGAAGCATCATCAAAGTTCAGCAAGACTCCATTCTATGACGGTGTCCAATATAAACGTTATTGATAGTCTTTCAGTCATACGAGCGTCATAAAAAAAAGCACCAAACTTTAAGTCAAAATCTCCACTCCCCCGCACTTCTCCCGCACTTAAGAAAAATTTTAAACCAAGAAGCTCCACAGCTACTCCCCCAAGGCCTTCGAAGAAGCCCTAATTTTCCTGGCTCGCCTTCTCTCCGCCTCCCTCCTCTCCCCCTCCGTCCTCTACCCCTCCGTCGTCGACCACTCCTTCCACCTCGACTCCTCCTCTGCCTCCCTCCTCGATGCCGCCAACTCCATCTCCGCCGCCCTCGACCGCCCCACCTCCCTCTGCCTCCACCTCCGCCTCTCCCTCCGCCACGGATCCGTCCCCCTCTGGGACTCGGAGCCCGCATGGCCCCCCTCGCCTTCCCCCTCTCAGTCCCTCCCCCACCATGCGGGAGAGCGGCCACCTCCGTCCGTCGCGCCGTCTACGTCGTCGAGGCGGTCTCTGCCCTCGTGGTCGGCTCCATCCTCGTCGGCCTCGACCATGCCTTCCTTCCCAGAAATCCCATAATTTTTAACCTAATTTCTATCAGTAGGTTAGGGCTTATTTTCTATTTGCTAGCTTCCTATTCATTCATTTCCTGTAGAAAAAATTCAGCCATGGCGAGAAATGACAGCAAGCGGAGGGACGACCTCAAAGAATTGGACGACGAAGGGGAGCTCAATTTGTTGTTAGAGCTGATGCTGTGAGTGTTCATTGGATGAACTGTTTATAGTAGATTGGGCATATTCCTACAATCATTGAATAACTTCTATTTTATTTTTTTACCAGACATATTATGTGATTTACTTTGCAGGATTTCTACTCTATTCTCGGTGTGTCCAAAAATTCAAGTAAATCTGAAATAAAAAGTGGTCAGTTTCTCTTAAATCTCTTATCTTGTTATTAACTTGTTGCTATTTTTATCTATTACAGTTGCATATATCTCTACTTAGTTTGACTGACATCCATGTTTTACTGCTTTGAAATGTTGTGATCAGTTGACCTTTCTAAGAGAGGCATTATGTATGGTTCTATTTCCAAATTAACACCATTTCGTTTATCATTTTTGGATCCTACTATGGTATGCAAATAACTGTAAACATATTGAAATTATATTTGAATTAGATTAGCGTTTATTTTAAGAGGGACCAGAGGACTTCTTTGAGCGACTTTGAGAACCTGGATTAGAAACTCTGGGATTTGGTGGGCGCTGTAGGAATCATTGACCTAATTTTTCTGCCAAAATAGGCGTTCTTTATTCACCATTAAAAATTTGTCTGCTGAAATATCTATGACATCTCACTTAACATGTTGTTTAACACTGCTTCAGGTTAATGATGTGAGTTTTAATTTCGTTGTGCAAATTTTAAACCCTCCAATAAATGATACTCATGTATAGTAGAGACGACAGAAAAGATGATCGATGTGCTAAATCTTCTTATTATTTGAGCTCTTAGTTACTTATTTTTGCATTGTTCCTGTTGTCTGATTGATAGTAGCTGACAATATCTGAAATCAGTATTCTTTTGAGCAAATTTAATTACAGCACAAACAGAGTCATATATTAGTAATTAGCATCGCAGACACTAGCTAAACCTTCAGATTCTTTTTTTACAGTCAGGATGAATAAAATCATGGTGACTTCGGCAGTCTCTCATGTCATGTTCAGACTAAGACGATGGAAGAGCCAAGGAGGTTGTGTCACCCTCTCTTTTTGATAACTACCCCTATTCACGTCTGGAACCTGGAATAGCCCCCAGTCGTTGCCATTCAACTTCATCTTGGTGGCACCAGACTCGGAGGATGACGAGGAGAAGCTCACTCTAGAGTCTGAAGTAAAAGAGTTCTCCTCCTTCCTTCTGCTCTTACTTTCGTGGCCAGAGTAAGCTCAAGGTCACTATATTCATCAACATCTCTGTCATTCTTTCCAATGTACTCTTCTGCTGGAATATCGAGATTAAGAGTCTGACCGAACCTAGTCTGGCCTTGGCCGGTACTATAGCATGGTTGCTTAGCATTCCATAGTGTTTGTTTAGTGTTTACAAGCAACAAGTTCTGGTTTACCATGTATGTGTCCTTATTTAATATGCTTCAGGATTTCCTTATTTTTTTATGTGTGTATTGACATTTTTTTATAAAATTTAAGTTTATATTGCTTGATGAGCTGCTTTGGTTGCCTATATTGACATTTATTTTATTTTTCCAGTGGGAAAGACCATTGAACTCGACGATGACACTTTTTATTAGTGTGTCAACCTGACGAGGTTCAATTAAAAAAGACAGTCAATTTTGTGCCATCCGATTGTGAGTTTGAGTTGATGAAGTAATCTTGTAAACCCTTTCTACAGTTTAGTTTTGATGTTCATATATTACGTACTAAAATTTTATGATGTGAAACCTGTTAGATTTTAGTCTGTCGACTGCTACACTTTCCTCTATTAGAAGTATTTTTTTCTCTAGCTGACATTGATAGAAAACCTGGATAAAGAACATGCACAAAGAAAATTCCAGTGTCTTCACTTGTAAAGAATCAAAGCTCATATCAATTTATTAGGACACATGGTGATTAGTGACAAGGTTCCTTTATGGATCAGAAGTAAAATGCAAACATGCTTATAGAGACCTAGTCTTAAGGATTTTATCTCTATATTACTCAATCGTATGTAAATGTAAACCTATTTGGACTTAGATTTCCTCTATATAGACTCAAAACTATGATTTGCTCAACATAATATGTTGCACATCAATTGGAAATTTTATGAAAGAGTATCAAAGCTATATGTGTTGTTTTCTAATTCCTGAAGGATTTTACAGGTAGCATTCAGGTCAAAAGTCTTTCACCCTGAACATTAACAACAATATGAGCATTTGTCCTGGTAACTTAAAGGAACAGTGGAGCCTTGCATTAACCATTTTCAAGGTATACTCTTTTTGGAAGAAAATTAATTCAATCAATTCAAATTTTCGATGTGGAAATTGAATAGATGGAATACCTGGGTGCTAATGTTGGTGAAATAAAGAAAAGGCAATAAATAACTCCATTTCCCATTCACGATTAGGGCTTATTTAGACTCGATAATATGGTCCTGGCCCTGGATCTGGCCCAATTTTACCTCAACCATAAATAGAACTCCACTAGCAATACAAGTCCACAAGGAAAACCTCACTTCCCCATTATTCCCATCATTTTACACTTTACAGCTCAGGCTTGAAGTTTGAATCTCAACTAAAACTTTACATGTTTCTACATTTCAATCTACAGACCATAGTTTTGATATTTCGTTTAGAGTGTGAAATAGATTTTAAGCTAAAAGTAAATGGTAGCAAAAGTACTTTGATCATGTCCCACAAAGACGGCTTCTGTTTGGTTTGAGTTGCAAAAAAGCACAAACATTTAAATTTAGCTAGAAAGTTAATTGAATCAATTAGGTTGGGGATGCTATTAGTCTCCAGATCGCTAATATTACTCCATGTGCAAAAAAAAAATTTAAAATATCTCGTTTGAACTTGTTAATATTGCTAACTTTTGTGATTTCTATTGTTAATATTGCAAACCTAGTCTGGTCTTGGCCTTAGCATGGCCGTCCTCATGTTTACTTTCTCATACTGTTCCAGGTATCTCCCCATGAAGGAATTAATCCTGAGATTGCAACGTAGTTACAAGAAAGCTGTAATATCTGTCCTTCAAGGTTCTACTTTTGCACATAGAGTATTTTGCATCAGTGACAATGGCACCACAATTTCAAAGGGATACATACAAAGTAAGAACCCGTATTTTTTTTAGTGAAAGGTCCTTTTAAATTTGTTCATCTACTTAACAATAATTTGGTTATATTATCACAAAGCACTTGCAGCTCCTCTGATTTCTTGATTCAAGTTAAGCATCAACCGCATGCATGGATACATCACAGGAATATATATGACCAGTTTTTAGCGAACAATTTACCTTCTTAATAGCTAGCGAGTCATGTATCAAGTTATATTTCAACACCATTTTCTTGGAACATATATAATTCAGCAAGTTAAGTTGTAACTAGGTGTAAAAAAAATACAAGACACTCATATGGAATTCCTCATATTTAATGCAATCTAATATATCTGGAAAACACGTCTTTCAGGATTTCAGCAATCCATTCGATATATTCGAGTCATTATTTGAAGGCATGGGCGGAAGCAGAGTTGCTCGCAACAGGCCAATGCAGGGTGATGATGAAAGCTACAGCCTCGTCCTTAACTTCAAAGAAGCAGTATTTGGTGTGGAAAAAGAGATTGAGGTAACCAGGCTAGAGAGTTGCAGCACCTGTGATAGCTCTCGGGCCAAACCTGGCACAAAAGCGACCAAATGTAGCACACGTGGAGGCCAAGGACAGGTAATACAATGACCATATACAGATGTTGATGTACCCTATTTTGAGACAATAAAATGTAGCTAGCTAAAGTACTCTATATTTGTGAGATGTTGATGTACCATATTTTGAGACAATGAAATGGAGAATGGTACTTTATATTACATTTTCAATGTTTTGTTGTGAATATGGATCAAAGTGGTTGTTTTCGAATTGAATTGAGCAGCGTTTGAAAATGTATAATATGCAGTATAGAGCGTTATAAATGTGATACAATGACCATATATAGATCATCTATTCATAACGCTTTCAAAATGTCCTGACTTCTAAACCATATTAACTATTCATAATGGTTTTACATAAATATCCATAACGCTTTAAAAATAAAACGTAGCAGAAATTCAACCTATTAATGACATTTTTGGAAGAATTATCTATAACGCTTTCAAAAATATTTATAACACCCGTTTTCATAACGGTTGGATTGAAAAAAAATGTCATGGTTCTTAATTAATGACAATTTTTAGCCGTCATTAAAAGGTATTTTTGTTGTAGTGAATAGCCACTTCGGTGTACTGACTGAAATAGCTGGAAAAGTCTACTTGTACCCCAATGGGGAGATCTGTTTAGATAAGAAATATTACAGAGATAATTCTTGTTCTTTAAAATAAATAAATACCCTTGGGAAAATATGTGAATAAATTAGAATGTTTATTTAAATTTTGATGTTGGATATATCTAGAGAAAAAAGTAAAGAGGACTTTTAAAGATTGGAATAATATTTTTACATTACTAAAGCTATGGATATAAAAGTATATTAGTTATCTGAAGCCTTCACAATTGGTTTAGGCCTCTAATTCATAACCACGTGAATGGTAATGCATCTTTTGGAATTTGTTTGTATATAAACCTATCATATCATATGAAAGATTTGCCTATAAATTATATAACATAATTTGATAAAACCTATGCTTATCCAACTCCATAATAAGCTTATCTCAAACCAAGTGGTAACCGACTACAACATTTCCATCTATATCCGTTTACACATATATATAATATATAGTACAACTAACTTTCTCAAACTCTAATCACCTATCTTCCCTCCTACACGAGCACAATCCACCTTGTGTGCTCTCTACCTTCAACCAAATCCATCCGCCAATAAACCGCACAGCCTTGTCTCGACGGCGCCAGCCCACGCTGTCAACATTGCTTATCGGAACTATTCGATGAGGCCAATCCTCCATCAACGTTGACCTATTGTTGTTCGTTGTCCCGACGAGATCATTCGTCGACGGGCTATGAAACCGACTGCCCAGCTTCGACACTGCAGTCGTATGAATCCTCCGTGCACCATGTTTGCACGGCGGATGCGCCAACCGCAGGAGAACTCTACCGGACGGTTGTGTGAACTCCAACCGCACAACCGGTTCACCGAATCGTTGCACCCCAAGTCTCCGGGCCGAGCACTAGCCGTCAGAGCCTCACCAACTTGAGCCCTCCGAGCTGTCGTGTCCTCTGACTCGACCGTGCATGTCCTCCTCACAAACGCCAAAGACCCGAGTATCCCCTGGTAAGGTTGCTGCCATTTAAATAGATGCTAGAAAGAAGAGAACATTGTTCTTTACAGGACTATTTAGATGTAATGATAGGACGGAGCCTTCAATTATACTATTATATATTAGAATTATAGGGCCATACCAGAAAGAAATCTAGCACTCTCTCTCTTAACCAAGGGTCCAAGTGGAACATATTAGTAAAATTTGGTTGCTGTTAGTGGAAGAAGAATAAATAGAACATAGTCTTATACTTAATGTAATTTAGCACATAAGACCTTCTACTCTTCGAATATTACAACTAAACCCTTCCAACTTTTGTTATTTTACAATTAAACAACTATATCTTTTATTAGATCCAAATCAAATAACCAATTAGAAAAATCCACCTTAGTAATATTACATATATTTACCATTCTTTACCTGAATAAGTTAAAGGTCTTAGAAATTTTATATATATATATATATATATATATATATATATATATATATATATATATATATATATATAATAGTTTATATATATATATATATATATATATATATATATATATATATATATATATATATATATATATATATATATAATAGTTTGGTATTCATTAGGCTGAAGGTTGGGCGAAGGAAGAAGCAATGTGTTTTGTAATAACTTTTGTATAACCCCCTCTTCTTTTCTTAATTGCAATTATGATCAATTCAGCTATTAAATTTATGGTGTAATACATGATATATAAGTATTGATGTACACTTCTAATAATAATAATAATATTGAAATAGATCTAAAAATAACTAATATGCACATGTAGTAGCATTACCTGTACGTATACATAAATAGCTAGTAATAAATAAGTTTTGAATTTAAAATAAACAAATAAAATAGGTAATTCATAACTTGTAATAATTAAATAAATAATAGAAAAAATTTTGATGATAGAGATACATTAAGTAATTGAATTTATGAGTTAATAAATTATTTTCCATAATTAGGGTTGGACCTGGCCATGGTACCTTCGATCTTCACCGCAACATTGGACTCAGGCAAGTATACCTTGCCTCCCTCTACAGTTTGTTACATGCTTATTTCTTTATCTTGTAGTTATATGTTATCAGTTAGTTTTATTGGATTGATTTAATTGGTATACTTTTCTTTATAACATGTATATTAGTTTATTGTCTCGTTTATATATCGTAGTTGTCCAGAGTTTGACATTATAGACTATACGAGAGTTGTCCTTACATATATCTTGACTGATCAGTTGTACCGTGTTGTCACATGTACCTTGACTAAGTCGTATCGTGTCGTAGAGTGAGTGCGTGTAACTGAACTGCTAATTCATGTTTCATTTTCTCAACCTGCGAGTCCACAATCAGGACGAGGGTTGACCGTTTGCACCTGCGAGTCCACACTCTGGGCAAGGGTGTTTGTCTTGATCTGTTTGCACCTGCGAGTCCACACTCGAGGTGAGGGTGTTTGTTGTGAACTAACCTGCGAGTCCACACGCGGGGTGAGGGTTAGTGATTAGTTCAAACCTACGAGTCCACTCGGGACGAGGGTTTGGTATCCGTTGATATCTTATTCACTTGTTACTTCCAGCAGTTCATTTATGCGTAGTTGTTCTCGTGTCCATGTTCATAGTCACTTGTCAGTTTTTGTCTCTTTTCTGTTTATTTCTCATGCATGATAAACTGTTAGATAGGTATATTTTATGCATCTTGCTAGTCCCTTGAGGACCTGATTATCTCTTCAGGTAGTTGATTGTACAACGATAGTTGACTGATCGTGATGGTGATCAATTATTGCAGATTTCAGGTATATAGCTTTCGCGATTACATATTTACATCATTTATTTGCACTCGACTTGTTAGCTTAGTTTTATAGACATATATTATTTCTTGGAGTCTAATCGGACATATATGCTAGTGGGTTGCAAACCATGAACCATAATGTTCATTCTTGTTTTATATTCTTCTTGTGGATTGAGATATAGTTTTGTCATGACATGATTAGGCATATTACCCTAGTTTAGACAGTGTATACGTATTCAAATTGGGCTGGAGTCCGCTTGATACGTAGTTGGCTTGTGCACACCCTTGCATCCCGAAAAGCGGGTTCGGGTCGTGACAAATTTTTTGGTGGCTCATGCAGGTCAGAGCATATCGTCTCGGTTACGTTACTGTACCGAGTGAGCCTGCGCTAAGATGAAACCTGATAGGATAACATTCAGTATTGTACGGGTATAAAAAAATTTGATGAATTTAAAATTTTGCTGATTTTGTAATAACATTCAGTATTGTACGGGTATAAAAAAAAATTGATGAAAGATTTTTATTAAATTTTGAGGATGAAATTATTTTAAGGTGGGTAGAATATAAAACCCCCGACCTAAATTTAGGATATTTTAAAAAATCTCTTCTTAAAAAAATAATAGGTCAATGCCATTGTTAGTTACTTGGGAGGATTTCTCAAATAAATAAATAAGGAACCATGTAAAGTTCTCGGTTGGATTCCTCGTGTAAAATAACTAAAGAATTATGATCTTATTACAAATAAAGATTTGGTTAGATAAGAATATTATAGAGATAATTCTTGTGCTTTAAAATAAATAAATATCCTTGGAAAAATATGTGAATAAATCAGAATGTTTATTTAAATTTTGATGTTGGATATATCTAGAGAAAAAAAAGTAAAGAGGACTTTTAAAGATAGAAATGATATTTTATATTACTAAAGCTATGGATATAAAAGTATATTAGTTATCTGAAGCCTTCACAATTGGTTTAGGACTCTAATTCATAACCACGTGAATGGTGGATGTGAGCACACATGCATTAATGATTATAATGCATCTTTTGGAATTTGTTTGTATATGAACCTATCATATCATAAGAAAGATTTGCCTATAAAGTATATAACACAATCTGATAAAACCTATGCTTATCCAACTCCATAATAAGCTTATCTCAAACCAAGTGGTAACCGACTACAACATTTCCATCTATGTCCCTTTACACATATATATAATACTAGTGGATAACCCGTGCCATAATGGCACGGACACGAATTCGGCCTTCTCGGCGTAGGCGTGCAGGCACCGAGCTAGCGCCAGGGAGTTCCGAACGGAGACGCGGCCTCCGAACCCGACCTTCTCGACGTAGGCGTGCACGCACCAGGCCAGCACTAGGGACCCGAGCTCGACGGAGGCGGACACGACAAAGACTATGGTGGCGGCGTTCGGGGCGGCGTGGGGCCTCATGGAGGTGAAGACGCGCAGGGCATTCGAGGGCGACGAGGTCCGAGACGACGGCGGTCCAGGAGATGACGTCCTTGTACGGAATTCCGTCGAACACCCGCAGGGCGTGATCGACGGACCCGCATCGGGAGTAGGCGGTGAGCAAGACGATCTACACGAAGGGGTTGGATCGGAATCCGAGGAGGAGGGCGTGTGCGTGGAGCGACCTGGTGGCGGCAGCGACGATGGTGGTGTTGATCAAGGAAGAAAATGTGTGGGAGTCGGGAGGGACGTGACGGCGGAACATTTAGGTGTAGATGGAGAGTGGATCAGCGGAGATGGCGATGGCGGTGTTGAAGGAGAAGGGGTTGGGGTTGGTCATGGCGGAGAAGAGGGAGACGACGCAGGAAGGGTCGGCGTCAGCGGCTCGGTGGAGGAGGCTGCTTGCGACGAAGGGGTTGCGGAAGAGGTCGACGATGACGGCGTGGGCGAAAATGGAGCGGAGGTCGCAGAGGGAGGGACGGTGCATGAGGAGCTGGAGGCGGGGGTGCCGTTGTGTAGCGCCCCAGTCCCAAAATACATAGGACCAAGCTCGTGAACATGCCAGCTGCACACGTACGAAGAATACTCCAATATATGGAATCCTCGTATATGCACATAACTATAAATAAAATAATCACAGGCCAGAATAATATAATCTAATCTCATCACAGCTCAACACAGAAGATAGTAGAGTCCAAATAAATAAATAAGAGTATCAAAAGATAGCCGGGTGAACATGCTCACTCCAAACAGCTATAAAAATAGTCTCACAAGATCGGAGTCCAACCTCCGCAAAATAGAAAAAAATGAGATGTAAAAATAATGTCCACTAATGTTTCAAATAAAGAATAGACTAGAAATCAGTAAAGACTGCCTCGTCATCGATGTAGGATAGCTCCAACGCCGCTCCATACTCCTGTAGAAAATTGTCTAATCCTGGAGAGATAACCAGGTCCTCAGAGGGACGTAGCAAGATACAAGAAAACACCATGCCATATAAACTGTGATAATATAATAAGAGAAAAAGGTATGCATGCAATCGGGTTCCTGACCATTCTACTGTGAATATGCAGTTGAGATACAATCCTTCGACGCATGAGCCCTCGCTGACTATAGGATCCGGTATAGTCCCCTCTTGGGCACCAGTGACCAAGCGCATGACGTTCCAAGAACGATAGTGGCCAACCTGAGAGGCTAAACATACCCGTATCTCCAGCGGTTTACAAGGAAAGTACAATCGAAGCCCATACGTCAGGTATTGTTCTCCCCACCCATTACCTAGTATCATCATCTCCATGACTGATATGTACCTCTAGTAACCGTCAAGTCTTCTAGCATACAATTCTATTGGTATAGTTACTCCTATCCGTCGCACGCTCTATACATATCGGTGGCCAGTCGACTACGCGGATACGTGTCCTACATGTGACTAACATCACGTCATAAAGTAAGTCTTAAGGCCGTACGAGATATACCAATATCTCATCATCAATGGGTGGTCACTAGACTAAGTCAATACAGGAGAAATAAATAAAGCAAAAAAAACGACCGATAGAGTCGCTTGCACCCAAGTATGACTTGGACGCACAATTTAAACATCAAGAAATAAGAAATGCTGAAATCACAACTAAAAATAAGAAATATAATAATCACAGAGTAAGGTGGCAAGGTATCTTGCCTGATAGTACAAGGTGGCAAGTCCCGAAAATCACAATGTCAGCCAAGAATCGTCACAATCTCCAAACAACTTCGGACGCTAAAACAAACATCAAAAACGTACTCAGTGTAAAAGATATACCTAGGAAATGGCTGTCCAAAAGTCTAATTCTAAAATAGGGGCAAAATCGTCATTTCGGGTCAAAACGATATCCGTCGTTGGACCTGTTTTGTACCAAAATGCGTGCCAAAGTCTATGGTCTCTAAAGTCGTCAAACTACATGTCTACGAATTCAGTTTGAGGAGTGGAACTCAATGGTATGTCCAGTTTTGGATTCCGATGAGCCGTGTACAAAATTGCCCGTTTGAGTGGGTTGCGGGCCCGCCAAAAAGGTGTTCCGATTCGACCTTCTCAGAATCGAATCAAACTTGGCACACAGGACCAGAATTTCGATCTGGACCTGTTTGCGCAAGTTTTGTTTTGAATCGACGAATGTACACGAAGTTAGGAAAAAATTTGCAAATTGGCGATATATGGGTATCTCGACGAATACAAACTGATTTCGTCGTGCACACACGACAAAACTGAGTTCCGTCAGTTCCCACACGTCGACAACGTCCATACGTGTCTTTCGATGCATATAGCGCGTGACCATGTCGCCCGGTTTGTCGGGGCGCACGTCGTATCGGGGAAAATTCTCTGAAATTAACTATTTTGAAAACAGTTTTTCGCACAAGTTTAGCATTGATTTAATTCTTACACATAAATCGAAATACAGATCTACAAGTTGCGTTTTAATCGTATTTATGTTATCTTCACATGTGTTAAATTAGTTTTACCAAACTGACGAAGAATCGCCAAGATTTTGGCTTCCAAATATGGGTCTGGGATTGCCTTCTATAGTATTTTTCCGCGAGTTTTCTCGAGAAATTTGAATCAATCTCCTGGGAAATCTAGTCGAGTACTCTCCAATACAGTTGAAGGGACTCCTAGATGGTTATATTGGTTATCCCTAGGAAGTTACGGTACGAGAATTTGCTAAGCACGGAGGGAGAAATACAGGGTTGAAGATAGTACCTTGCGCGCGTGAACACCGAGCAAGGTGGTGGCCGTCGATTCGTGAAGCTTATTCGGCGGCACGGTGGTTGTCCGGCGGTGACGAATGGTCGAAGGCGTGCGCGTGAGGACGAGGAAGGTTCAGGCGAAGGGTGGCAGCCGAATTGGTACGAAGTTAGGGTTTATCTCAAGTTTTTCCTTCGTGACTTATATACTCCCCCAACCGAATCAAACTCGAACTGGGCTGCGGCCAATTCAGTTTGAGGTGGGCTCGAATTTTTGCTGCTAGGCTTGGGATTAAGGGGTTTGAGGGATTAGCAATATAATTAGAATTAGAGATGCTTTGCATCCACAACCGAACACACAGAATAAAGGGGGTCGGGTTTGTGAGAGTACTACAGCTTCGACTACGGTACCAACTTTTTCTTTTATTCTTTTTAAAAAAAAAGTCTAATGTAACAGTATATATTTATATATATAAGGAAATTCACAAAATCCTATAAATTGTAAATATGTACAAACTATTTATAGTAATTGTAGACTATATATATATTAACAACAAAAATATAGCAAGCACACCATCATACATATTATATATATATCTATAATTACATACATATACCAATTACCTCATTAATTGTAAATAATATAGCAAAAATAATTTTTAAAGTACTAAAAATAATTAGAAAAATATTGGGGGTTTACATCCTACCCAACTTAAAGAAAATTTCGTCCTCGAAATTAAACTAAGGTCGGGGGGTCAATGCAATGCAAGGAAATTGATAATAATTCAAGAGTTTAATTCAAGACATACCTTCGTCTTCGAACAAATGCGGGTAACGATTTTGGATGTCGTCCTCGTGCTCCCAAGTGGACTCACCTGGCGAGTGATGCTTCCATGCCACGCGAACCAATAGAAAAGATTGATTCTGTAACACCTTCACTCGGCGATCGAGGATACCAACTGGTTGCTCTTCCTACGACAAACTCGGTCCAATTGTGATCTCGGAGTGATCAAGCACATGATTGTCGTCCGTCACGTACCTCCTCAACTGAGATACATGGAATACGTCATGCACTCCCTCCAGCGACAGTGGCAAGGCCAATCTATAAGCAACCTCTCCAACACGTTCCAAGACATCGAAAGTCCCAATGTACCTTGGACTCAACTTTCCACGTCCTCGGAATCGAATTGTGCCTCTAGTGGGGGATATCTTCAAGAACACATGGTCGCCCTCTTTGAACTCTAAAGGTCGACGGCAATTATCTGCCCACTGCTTCTGACGATCCTGCGCTTCTCGCAGGTGGCCCTGAATTTTCTTCACTGTCTCCACTGTGCTCAAGACTAACTCGGGGCCCAATAGCTGTCGTTCTCCTATGTCGCTCCAACAAACAGGAGCCGAAACTTCCTACCATACAACACTTCAAACAGAGCCATCTAATGCTCGCTTGATAGCTATTGTTGTAGGAAAACTCAACAAGATGAAGACGACCCTCTCATAAACTGCCAAAGTCAAGCATGCACGCTCTCAACATATCCTCTAGTGTCTGAATGGTACGTTCCGACTGGCCGTCTGTCTGCGGATGGTACGCCATGCTAAACTTTAATCGGGTGCCCAACCTCTCTTGCACGCTCTTCCAAAAGTGCGAGGTAAATCTCGAGTCGCGGTCCGACACAATACTAACATGCATACCGTATAATCTCACAATCTGCTCCATATACATCTCTGACAATACCTCTGTCGACTGGCCCACTCTAAAAGGTAAGAAATGGGCTGACTTTATAAGTCTATCAACAATCACCCACACTTTGTCACATTCCCTAGGACTCTGAGGAAAATCCGTGACAAAATCCATAGTGATGTGCTCCCACTTCCACTCGAGAATGGGTAGCGGCTGCAATAATCCGGCCGTCCTCTGGTGCTCCGCCTTCACTTGTTGACATACCAAGCACTTGGTAACGAAACGAGCTATCTCTCGCTTTATTCCGTGCCACCAATAATACTGTCGTAAGTCGCAGTAAATTTTGGTTCCTTCGGGATGAATAGAGTAAGTCGAACTGTGAGCCTCTGCCATCAGCTCCTGCTGTAGCTCTCCATTGGGAACATAAATGCAATCACCACATCGCAATGTCCTATCGGGGTGGATCCTCAATCCCGTCTGCTCTCCTGCTTCAGTCCTCTCTCTGAGCCATCGAAATCTAGCGTCATTGGGCAATGCTGCCTTGATGTGCTCTACTAATGATGATTGCACTTGGAGGTTGGCTAATACGCCATCTGTTCCATGCAATACTACCTCAATACCAAGCTGCTCCAAGTCTCTAATCAACTCCTTCTGCTTAGTCAAAAAGTGTGCCATGGGCTTACGGCTTAATGCGTCTGCTACGACATTAGCCATGCCCGGATGATAATGTAGCTCGATCTCGTAATCCTTCATCAACTCCAACCAACGTCGCTGCCGCATATTCAACTCTTTTTGTGTAAACACGTACTTGAGGCTCTTATGATCAGTATAGATATCAACCTTCTCGTCGTACAAGTAGTGTCTCTATAGCTTCAAAGCAAAGATAACCGCTGCGAGCTCTAGATCGTGGGTCGGATAATTCTTCTTGTGCACTCTCAACTGTCGTAATGCATATGCTACTAACGACCATGCTGCATCAATACACATCCTAATCCCTTCCTGGATGCGTCGCTGTAGATCACAAATCCTTTCGGGCCCGATGGTAGTGTCAAGGTCGGTGCTGTGGTCAATCGCTTCTTTAACTCATCAAATGCGGCTTGACACTCGTCTGTCCATACAAACTCCTGATCCTTGTAAGTTAATCGAGTCATAGGCCCCGCTATTCGAGAGAAATTTTCTACGAACCGTCGGTAGTAACCCGCAAGTCCAAGAAAACTTCTCACCTCAGAAGCTGATGTGGGAGCGGGCCATGATTCGACTGTTGTGATCTTCTCAGGGTCTACTGATATACCATCACCCGTAACACTATGACCAATAAATGATACTTCCTTGAGAAAGAAATCACACTTGTTAAGCTTCATAAAAAGTCGCTCATTCTTTAACGTTCCTAAAACTATCCGTAGATGCTGCTCATGCTCCTCTTGACTCTTGGAGTAAATCAAGATATTATCTATAAAGACTACTACAAATTTGTCCAAGTACTGGTGAAAGATCTTGTTCATTAAATTCATGAAGACTGCGGGAGCATTGGTCAAACTGCAAGGCATGACCAAGAACTCGTAGTGTCCATACCTTGATCAAAAAGTTGTCTTTATAATGTCTTCCTTCCGGACCTTCAATTGGTGATAGCCTGATCGTAAGTCAATCTTGGAGAATACTTTTTCTCCACTCAATTGATCAAATAGATCGTCTATAAGCGGCTAGGGATACTTGTTCTTCACCGTCACTGCATTCAATGCTCTGTAGTCGATGCACATACGCACTGTCCCATCTTTCTTAGGCACAAAAAGAACGGATGCTCCCCACGGTGACGCACTAGGACGAATAATTCTCTAATAAGTCATCAATCTGCGTCTTCATCTCTACCAACTCCTTGGGTGCCAGACGATATACTCGGGATAAAATAGGTTCGGTTTCGGGAATAAGCTCGATAGAAAACTCAATATCTCGGTCAGGTGGCAGTCTTAGGAATTCCTCGGGGAATACATCCTCGAACTCAGTGATAATAGGGTGCTGAGGGGTGTCATGCATCATCATATGAGTCCCCGATGCGGGTGCATCACAACTCTCTCCATCTTCTTTGGTGAACTCAAACTCTGCCGCATTCGGTAGTCTAAAGATAATACTGCTCCTATGACAGTCTATGAGGGCGAAATGCTGGCACAACCAGTCTATTCCAAGAACCACATCAAATGTTGGCATAGGGAATACAAGAATTCGTGCCCTCATCTCTCTGCTACTTATCACTACAGGACAAAGTCTACAAACACCACTAACAGGTACAACTCCTCCTCAAGTGAGGATTCTAACATTCTTCGCTAAGGGTGTGATGGAAATGCTGTGTCTCGTGGCAAAACTAGTGGCTATAAATGAATGTGTGGCTCCAGTATCAAATAATATAATAGCAGAAAAAGATGCAACTAAAACCATACCTGCTATGACCTCTACCTCTGTCTCTACATTCTCAACAGCTAGAGAGAATGCCTTTCCATGGTTCTGTCCTGGGCCTTGAGCTTTGGTCTTGTGGTACTGTGCTGTCTGTGGTGGTAATGGTGGACGTGGTGCTGGGCTGTAGGCCTCTGGCCTGATGTGACTGAACTAGAGCCTGCTGCTCAGGACAATCTCTGTCTAAGTGCTGTCCTGATCTATATCTCATACATAAACCCAAACGAAGTCGACATTCATCTCTGATATGACCCTGCTTTCTACAATAGTGGCAAGTAGGCTTCTGGTAAGGAGTAGTCCTTTGCTGGTACTATCCTGTGGCCTCCTAATAGGTCCACTCTGAGTAGCTCGAGCTGGTGTAACTGCTGGTGTATGGCGCCTCGATGTCTACTGCTGTTGCTTGCGAAGAATCTCCTGAGCACGAGCTTCTTCCAGGACAGCTGAATGGGAGACTCGAGACTGGGTAGTCGTATAAGACTTGAGCTCTGGTGCAAGCCCCTGGTAAAATCTTTTCGCCTTCTCTAACTCTGTCGGAATCAATCCCGTTCCAAATCTACTCAGGCGATTGAACTCTGAGTCATACGCATCAAATGTCATATTTCCTTGCTTCAGATGAAGAAACTGGTCATAGATACCATCTCGAACAAGAATATGGAAGAATCTCTCATAAAATACATCATATAACTGCTTCCAGGTGATCCCAGTGCCTAATCGTCTCTCATCCACCTTCCACCAGTAGTGAGCATTATCTTCTAACAGTAGGTCCACTGCTGTCATCCAATCTCGATCTGGCAACTGGGATGCCTTCAGTAGCTTCTTTGTACTAATAAGCCACTGTGAAACCTCTAATGGCTTCTTCGTTCCTCTAAAGGCCTTGGGGTTCATATCTGTGAAATTCTTGATAGAGCCTTCATAAGGATGCAGAGCCGGTGTTGGTGCTGGTACTGGAGGTGGTAGTGGAGGTCTAGCTAATGCTGCCATCATTGTCTGTCTTATCAGCTCAGTCTGCTGCCACTGAGCCTGTATCATGGAGTACATAAACTGAGAAGTAGGGCTCCCATCAGTCGGTGGTGGAGGCATCTGAGGTCCCGACTGTGGGGAAACTGCTGAGGAAATGGTAGTGGTGGTGGTGGTGGCAGTGGTACATTCCTTTCCGATGGCATGGTAGTGGTCTTCCCAGCCTGGCTGCCTGGGGGTGCTACGATCTCTGGGTACTCCGTCGGCGGTGTCGTGGTAGGCTGCGACTGTACCGGCTGTTATGGTGTTGCTGGAGTCATGGGAGGATTCTGTGCCTCCGGAGTAGCCTCTTCACCAGATGTGAGGGCCAAGGCAGAAGTGCATCCGCTTCTTAAATGCATACTGTTGGCACGAGGAAGATAAGTTGATATTAGAAAAGATTAGATATGAGGTAAATCAAATAATCAAGGAAGTTTCAAAAAGATTGGAAGTCAAGAGGTAGTAGTAGTTCTGGATGAGATATTCATATTCCTATATGCAGGCTTGTTGGGCACAGTCATGTAACCCAACAATATTAACGTTGACCTGCATGGGCTACCACAAAAACATGTAACGCCCCAGTCCCAAAATACATAGGACCAAGCACGTGAACATGCCAGCTGCACACGTACGAAGAATACTTCAATATTTAGAATTCTCGTATATGCACATAAGCTGTAAATAAAATAATCACAGGCTAGAATAATATAATCTAATCTCATCACAGCTCAACACAGAAGATAGTAGAGTCCAAAAAATAAATAAGAGTATCAAAAGATAGCCGGGTGAACATGCTCATTCCAAACAGCTATGAAATAGTCTCACAAGATCGGAGTCCAACCTCCGCAAAATAGAAAGAAATGAGATGTAAAAATAATGTCCACTAATGTCTCAAATAAAGAATAGACTAGAAATCAGTAAAGACTGCCTCGTCATCGATGTAGGATAGCTCCAACGCCGCTCCACACTCCTGTGGAAAATTATCTAACCCTGGAGAGATAACCAGGTCCTCAGAGGGATGTAACAAGATACAAGAAAATACCATGCCATATAAACTGTGATAATATAATAAGAGAAAAAGGTATGCATGCAATCGGGTTCCTGACCATTCTACTGTGAATATGCAGTTGAGATACAATCCTTCGACGCATGAGCCCTGGCTGAATATAGGATCCGGTATAGTCCCCTCTTGGGCACCAGTGACCAAGCGCATGACATTCCAAGAACGACAGTGGCCAACCTGAGAGGCTAAACATACCCGTATGTCCAGCGGAGCTTCCGGGTTACAAGGGAAGTGCAATCGAAGCCCATACGTCAGGTATTGTTCTCCCCACCCAATTCCTAGTATCATCATCTCCATGACTGATATGTACCTCTAGTAACCGTCAAGTCTTCTAGTATACAATTCTATTGGCAGTTACTCCTATCCGTCGCACGCTCCATACGTATCGGTGGCCAGCTGACTACGCGGATACGTATCCTACATGTGACTCACATTACGTGGTAAAGCAAGTGTCAAGGCCGTACGAGATATACCAATATCTCATCATCATTGGGTGGTTACTAGACTAAGTCAATGCAGGAGAAATAAATAAAGCAAAAAAAAAACGACCGATAGAGTCGCTTGTACCCAAGTATGACTTGGACGCACAGTTTATACATCAAGAAATAAGAAATGCTGAAATAACAACTGAAAATAAGAAATATAATAATCACAGAGTAAGGTGGCAAGGTATTTTGCCTGATGGTGCAAGGTGGCAAGTCCCAAAAATCACAATGTCAGCCAAGAAACGTCACAATCTCCAAACAACTCCGGACGCTGAAACAAACATCAAAAACATACTCAGTGTAAAAGATATACCTAGGAAATGTCTTTCCAAAAGTCTAATTCTAGAACAGGGGCAAAATCAAAATTTCGGGTCAAAACGATGTCTGCCGTTGGATCCGCTTTGCACCGAATCGCGTGCCAAAGTCTATGGTCTCTAAAGTCGTCAAACTACTTGTCTACAGATTCAGTTTGAGGAGAGGAACTCAATGGTATGTTCAATTTTGGATTCCGATGAGCCGTGTACAAAATTGCCCGTTTCAGTGGGTGCCCGCCAAAAAGGGGTTCCGATTCAACATTCTCAGAATCGAATCAAACTTGGCACACAGGACCAGAATTTTGATTTGGACCTGTTGGTGCAAGTTTTATTTCGAATCGACGACTGTACACGAAGTTAGGGCAAAATTTGCAAGTTGGCGATACAGAGGTATTTTGATGGATACAGATTGATATCGTCACGCACACACGACGAAACTGAGTTTCGTCAGTTCCCACACGTCGGCAACGTCCATACGTGCCTTTCGATGTGTATTGCGTGCGACCACGTCGCCTGGTTTGTCGGGGCGCACGTCGTATCGGCAAAAATTCTCTGAAATTAACTATTTTGAAAACAGTTTTTTCGCACAAGTTTAGCATTGATTTAATTCTTACACAGAAATCAAAATACAGATCTACAAGTTGCGTTTTAATCATGTTTATGTTGTCTTCATATGTGTTCAATTAGTTTTACCAAACTGTCGAAGAATCGCCAAGATTTTGGCTTCTAAATATGGGTTTGGGACTGCCTTCTATACTAATTTTACGCGAGTTTTCTCGGGAAATTTGAACCAATCTCCTGAGAAATCTAGTCGAGTACTCTCCAATCAAGTTGAAGGGACTCCTAGATGGTTATATTGGTTATCCCTAGGAAGTTACGGTACGAGAATTTGCTAAGCACGGAGGGAGAAATACTGGGTTGAAGACAGTACCTTGCGCGCGCGAACACCGAGCAAGGTGGTGGCCGTCAGTTGGTGAAGCTTCTCCGGCGGCGCGGTGGTTGTCCGGCGGTGACGACTGGTCGGAGGTATGCGCGTGAGGACGAGGAAGGTTCAGGCGAAGGGTGGCAGCCGAATTGGTGTGAAGTTAGGGTTTCTCTCAAGTTTTTCCTTCGTGACCTATATTCTCCCCCATCCAAATCAAACTCGAACTGGGCTGCGGCCAATTCAGTATGAGGTGGGCTCGGTTTTATGCTGCTAGGCTTAGGATTAAGGGGTTTGAGGGATTAGAAATATAATTAGAATTAGAGATGCTTTGCATCCACAACCGAACACACGGAACAAAGGGGGTCGGGTTTGTGAGAGTACTGCAGCTTCGGCTACAGTACCAACTTTTTTTTTTAAAAAAAAACTCTAATGTAACAGTATATATATATATATATATATATATATATATATATATATATATATATATATATATATATATATATATATATATATAAAAGGCAATTCACAAAATCCTATAAATTGTAAATAAGAACAAAATATTTATAATAATTGTAGACTATATATATTAACAATAAAAAGATAGCAAGCACACCATCATATATATATATATATATATATATATATATATATATATATATATATATATATATATATATATATATATACCAATTACCTCATTAATTCTAAATAACATAGCAAAAATAATTTTTAAAGTACTAAAATAATTAGAAAAATATTGAGGGTTTACACGTTGGAACAACCGGTTGCTCGACATCCAACATGGGACCTCCTCATCTCTTATAGAGAGAGGGACAATTTAGTCCTTTCATCATCGTTGAACTAAAGCACATTAGTCGGACCAAAAATCCACTGTGCTTTATATTATGGATATAGTACAACTAACTTCCTCAAACTCTAATCACCTATCTTTCCTCCTACACGAGCACAATCCACCTTGTGTGCTCTCTACCTTCAACCAAATCCATCCGCCAATAAATCGCACAGCCTTGTCTCGACGGGGCCAACCCACGCTGTCGATATTGCTTATCGAAACTATTCGATGAGGCCAATCCACCATCCGCATCGACCTATTGTTGTTCGTTATCCCGACGAGATCATCCGTCGACGGGCCATGAAACCGACTGCCCAGCTGCGACGCTGTAGTCGTATGAATCCTCCGTGCATCATGTTTGCTCGGCGAATGCGCCAACCGCACGAGAACTCCATCGGACGGTTGTGTGAACTCTAACTGCGCAACCGGTTCACCGCCTCGTCGCACCCCAAGTCTCCGGGCCGAGCATTAGCCGTCAGAGCCTCGCCAACTTGAGCCCTCCGAGCTGCCGTGTACTCTGACTCGACCGTGCATGTCCTCCTCACAAACGCTGAAGACCCGAGTATCCCCTGGTATTGGTAAGGTTGCTGCCATTTAAATAGATGCTAGAAAGAAGAGAACATTGTTCTCTACAGGACTATTTAGATGTAATGATAGGACGGAGGCTTCAATTATACTATTATACATTAGAATTATAGGGCCACACCAGAAAGAAATCTAGCATTCTCTCTCTTAACCAAGTGGAACATATTATTAAAATTTGGTTGTTGTTAGTGGAAGAAGAATAAATAGAACATAGTCTTATACTTAATGTAATTTAGCACATAAGACCTTCTACTCTTCGAATATTACAAGTAAACCCTTCCAACTTTTGTTATTTTACAATTAAACAACTATATCATTTAGATCCAAATCAAAAAACCAATTAGAAAAATCCACCTTAGTAATATTACATATATTTAACATTCTTTACCTGAATAAGTTAAAGGTCTTAGAAATAAAATACACACACACACACACACACACACACACACACACATATATATATATATATATATATATATATATATATATATATATATATATATATATATATATATATAAAATAGTTTGTATTCATTAGGCTGAAGGTTGGGCGAAGGAAGAAGCAATGTGTTTTGTAATAACTTTTGTATAACCCCCCTCTTCTTTTCTTAATTGCAAATACGATCAATTCAAATATTAAAGTTATTATGTAATACATGATATATAAGTATTGATGTATACTTCTAATAATAATAATAATAATAATAATAATAATAATAATAATGAAATAGATCTAAAATTAGCTAATATGCACATGTAGTAGCATTACCTGTACGTGTACATAAATATCTAGTAATAAATAAGTTTTGAATTTAAAATAAACAAATAAAATAGATAATTTATAACTTGTAATAGTTAAATAAATAATAGAAATAAATTTGATGATAGGGATACTTTAAGTAATTGAATTTATGAGTTAATAAATTCTTTTCGATAATTAGGATTGGACCTGGCTATGGTACCTTCGATCTTCACCGCAACATTGGACTCAGGCAAGTATATCTTGCCTCCCTCCACAGTTTGTTGCATGCTTATTTCTTTATCTTGTAGATATATGTCATCAGTTAGTTTTATTGGATGGATTTGATAGGTATGCTTTTCTTTATAACATGTATATTAGTTTATTGTCTCATTTATATACCATCGTTGTCCAGAGTTTGACATTATAGACTATACGAGAGTTGTCCTTACATATATCTTGACTGATCAGTTGTACCGTGTCGTCACATTTACCTTGAGTAAGTCATATCGTGTCGTGGAGTGAGTGCGTGTAACTGAACTTCTAATTCATGTTTCGTTTTCTCAACCTACTAGTCCACAATCGGGGCGAGGGTTGACCGTTTGCACCTACGAGTCCACACTCGTGGCAAGAATGTTTGTCTTGATCTGTTTGCACCTATGAGTCCACACTCGGGGCGAGGGTTTGGTATCCGTTGATCTCTGTTCACTTGTTACTTCCAGTAGTTCATTTATGCGTAGTTGTTCTCGTGTCTATGTTCATAGTCACTTGTCAGTTTTTTTCTCTTTTCTGTTTATTTCTCATGCATGATAAAAAATTAGATATGCCTGTTTTATGTATCTTGCTAGTCCCCTGAGGACTTGATGATCTCTTCAGGTAGTTGATTTCATGGAGATAGTTGACTGATCGTGATGGTGATCGATTATTACATATTTTAGGTATATAGCTTTCGTGATTACATATTTACATCATTTATTTGCACTCGGCTTGTTAGCTTAGTTTTATAGACTCATATTATTTCTTGGAGTCTAATCGGACATATATACTAGTGGGCTGCAGACCATGAACCATAATGTTCATTCTTGTTTTATATTCTTCTTGTGGATTGAGATATAGTTTTGTCATGTCATGATTAGGCATATTACCCTAGTCTAGACAGCGTATACGTATTTAAATTGGGCTGGAGTCCGCTTGAAACGTAGTTGGCTTGTGCACGCACTTGCATCCCGAAAAGCGGGTACGGGTCATGACAAAATTCACCCTCCCTAACAACACCAATGCTAAACATCCTCATGTGGAACGTTAGGGGCCTCGCGAACAAACCAACCTTGAGAAGATTAAACAGCCTCAAGAAGATCCACATAATTGATATTCTATTGATTATTGAAACTAAAATCCCTCAGAGCAAAATCAAGTCCATCCAGTTGGAGTTAGGCTTCCCCGCCGCTATTGTCGGCTGCCATGACATCTGGATCTTCCACACAACCATTGTGAAAATAGGAATCATCCACGACACGAGGCAGGCGCTGTCATGTTGGGTGGATTACCCCATGCTCCAAAACCGATCTCTTTTGTCTACTGTCCACGGTAGCTACAACATTAATGAACAAAAACAGTTGTGGGACTCTCTGACTGATACCTGCCAAAACAACGTCAATCTTCCTTGGCTCTGTGTGGATGACTTTAACGCCGTCACATCCAGGGAAGAGAAGCTGGGCTGTCGTCCTCCCCCTATCGTTCATGCACGATTTTAATAACTTCATCTTCAGCTCCCACCGGTCTCCCCTTCAATACTCTAGAAGTGCCTTCACGTGGTGTAACATGCAGGAAGGTAATCGAAGGTAGTACTTCTGCCTCGATCGTGCCCTCATCAACCACTAGTGGTCAGACATGGAGATCATCACCAATCTTTTGCACATAAATGTGATAGAATCAGATCACTCCCCTCCTCATAGAAATCAGAAGAAACACGACCCAATTCAAATAAGCTTCAGATTCCTGGACCTCTGGAGTCATCACCCTCAGTTCAGAAATATGGTAGAAGCTGCTTGGAGAAGCACTGACAAGATTGACCCCCTCGTCCGAGTGGCTTCCAAGCTCAAAGCCACCAGAAAAGTGCTCTCTTGTTGGAGTACAAAAGCATTTGGCGACATCTTTCAAGCCGTTTACACTGCTGAGGACGATGTCACCCGGGTGGCGATCATGTTTGCTCGTGACAGATCTCCTACGCCACGGGCTTCCCTTAACCGTACTAGAGCGCTTCTAAAGTTTCGACTTAAAGTGGAAATGAAATTATGGAAACAGAAAGCCAGGTCAATCTGGGACATAGAAGGTGACAAAAACACCAACTACTTCCACTCATGCGTTAAGGGATGCAGACAACAGCTCAGTCTTCACCCGATATCTGACGAGAGCGTCCGTACTCTAACATATCAACGTGATATTCAAATGGCAGCGACTAATTTATACTCCAAGTTGTTCACTAAAAAAGCCATCCATAAGGATGTGGAATTTCTGGCGGCCATCCTGAACCTGATTGATGACAGGGACAATTCCTAGCTGACGATTTCGCCATCTGTGACCGAAGTCAAAGACGCGGTTTGGGTGTTGAATGAGCACAGTACCCCCAGAACAGATGGATTCACCAGTCTTTTCTTTAGATCATGCTCGGACATCATTAAAGTTGACATCCATGAGGCGGTGATTACCTTCTTTCAAGGAGCCAGGTATCCCAGATTGATATCTAGCGCTAATCTGATCTTCATCCCTAAGAAGGATAACCCGAAGACCTTTAAAGACTTTCACCCTCGGAGCCTTTGTACCTTCACTAGCAAAATCATTTCGAAGATCATAGCTAACTGCATGACAGGCATCCTCCCAAGGATTATCTCGGAAGAACAAAGCAGTTTTGGGAAAGGTCGCAACATTTTAGACAATATACTGCTGGCTCAGGAAATGATCACCTACATGAAATTTTCGTCCAAGGCCGAGAACATTGCTATCAAGCTGGACATGGAAAAGGCGTATAATATGCTGGATTGGCAATTCATGACATGGGAGTTCAGGGCCTTCGAATTCTTTGAGACTTGGATTGACATCGTGTGGAGATCGATCTGCAACTCCGATTTCTCCACTGTCATCAAATGTCAAGCAGAGGGCTTCTTCAAGTCTAGTCGGGATGTCAGGCAAGGCAACCCCCTATCCTCCACTATCTTTATCATAGCAACTGAAGCTCTAAACAGAAATCTGAACAATATGGTTAGAATTTCTCGATTCTAGCATTTTAATACATCTAGCGGTTGCCCGATCATCACTCACCTGGCTTACGTAGATGACATCCTCATCTTATCTTCTGCAGATGCGGGGTCCGTCGAGGTGGTTAACAATACTCTTCAGAGATACTATATATGGTCGGGGCAGCGTGTCAACCCCAATAAGAGCATTATTTATGTCCGCCACACAGCTAATAGAGACCACTCTTCAAATCTTACTAATATTACCTCTTTCTCTGTTGCATACCCCCCGTTCACCTATCTAGGGTGCTCGCTAGTGTACGGTAGAACTAATGTGGGTATATTTGATGAGATGGTGGGCAAGATTAGAAAAAAGATCGAAGGATAGCATAACATGATATTATCGTCTGGAGGGAAGATGATCCTGATTTAACACGTGATTTCCTCCATTCCCATATATATCTTAGCTGCTTGCTCCCTTCCGAAGAAGGTCCTTACCTCTATTGAAAAGCTTTTTGCTGACTTTTTATAGGGGCACTGCGATGGTAAGGATAAGCATCATTGGGCTACTTGGACTCTATGGCCAAAACCACAGCGGAGGGGGGACTTGGTTTCTGCAGGCTATCTCATGTTGTCGATGCATGCTCGATGAAGATGTCGTGGAAGCTTCGTGCTAGCAGATCCATCTGGGCTCGGTTCATGAAGGCCAGATATTTCAAACACATTCACTGTCAGCCGCATCCGCTAACAACATATCTTCAGCAGCTTGGCGACATATTCTGAAAGGCCGTCGTCTTGCTGAGCCTTGCATTCGCCTCCAAGTGGGATCAGGGGCATCATCACTATTTCTCAAGCGTTAGTTCGGGGATGACCTCCTTACCTCTCGTCCGACCGTCCCTCCAAACAGCGAGATCAGAGTTCTGTAGGATATTGGTGGCGGGTGGAACTGGAAGAGGACCCTAGATTCGATCGGAAAGGAACTACTATTAGTCTCGCAAATTTTGACTTATAAGTTGGGATGACCACGGACTCACAGTGGTCCTCTCCTCGGCCTACGGATCCTTCTCTCTAGCCTTCGCAAGACGAGCGATCCACGGCCCCGGAGTGCCATCTACCATTATTGGACCGTACTGGCAGCACTGTATCCCCAAAAAATGGTCCTTCCTCATCTAGAGAGTGGTCCACAAGAAGCTCCCTACCGGCGATGCCCTCACAACCATTGGATTCAGTTTAGCTTTCGTTTGCCACTGCTGCTCGGCGTGCCAGTCTGAAATTGCTGAGCACATACTTTGTACAGGTAACCTGGCAGCACAGATGTTGTATACGTTCTCCAATAGTTATAGCCTAGTTCAGGCTGTTGGAGGATTCAACGATCTTCTAGCATCCTGGGGTAGCACCTCACATGGCCACCAGATCGTCGCAGCCTCCATCATATGAATCATCCGGAAGAACCGCAACAAATTCAAATAAGAAGGAGCCCAATTCACCTTTAACCAACTTATCAGAGAGGCTAACAGACAGATTCTCAAGGTCAACAGACACTGCAAGCACACCCGTGTGGGATTCTGGCACCACCACATTGGCCGACCTTCAATTTTAGTTGTAGAGCGGGAAATAGTTCTTGCTTCCCGGCTCCTTCTGATCTTTCTTTTCGAGCCCTTTTTGGCGCTCTTACTTGTAAAGGCTTCGACATTTTGCGCATTTATATGTTTTAATAATATGAGAGGTTATATATATATATATATATATATATATATAAAATTACATATATATATATATATATATATATATATATATATATATATATATATATATATATATATATATATATATATATATATATATATATATATATATATATATATATATGAGAGGTTTATATATATATATATAAATATATATATATATATATATATATATATATATATATATATATATATATATATATATATATATATATATATATATATATATATATATATATATATATATATAGCTAATGACTACTAGCCCAAGTGGCTAGTGTGGAGGCATGGGAACGACTCCGGAAACTAATTACCATTTCCAAAAAAAAAAAAAAACAATATATATATATATTATGTTTTTTAGGTGTCTTTTCTCTAAGCCAGGCCGTGGCTAAATAAGCCACCTAGCCGCCCGAGGGGAGAATCGAACACAAGATATGTGCTTGAGGGGCCCCGCACTATCACTAGGCTAGTGCCTTAGGGACACACAGTCACACACACACACATATTAGTAAAATATATATATATATATATATATATATATATATATATATATATATATATATATATATATATATATATATAATATGAATGGCTCCTCTGCTCCCCCGATCGGGCGATCTCAGGGCTCCGTGCCTCAGCTAGGGGACAGCGCCGCCTCCGCTCGCCGTCCAGCAGTCCCCCAGCCCTCCTCCTTGTTCTCCATGGCCCCTCCCCCACCCGACCACCTTGCCGTCCTAGGGCTCAGCGGCGACCCTCCTCCTCTCTCCTCCTCCCTGCGCACCCCTCCTCTTCGCCTGTCCGTCAACCCCCCCACCCTCCTCCCTCCGCTTTCATCACCGGCCGCTGCCCCTCATCACACCCTCCGCCCTGTCCCGATCAGCATCCTTGCCCCCCCTTTTTCTTCCTCCCCTCTGGATCCCCCTGCCGGTCCCGTACCGCCCTTTCGGAGCTGCCGGTCCATGGCTGCCCTCATCCCTCCTCGGGACCTCCACCGCCCTCCCGCCCTCTTGTTTCAAATTCATTTTCCCATGGGGATCAGCACGCTGGAGGCCACGTGCTCCCTTCGGTCTCCGTCCCTTTCTTGGGAGTCGTGAGCTCCTTTGGCACGGTCAACCCCGTATCCCCCTGTGGCGCAGTCCAAGTCGGTGGACTTCTTCGCCACGTGCCTCAGCCAGGTAGCTGCGGACTTCTTGGTGCGGGAGTGGCGGCTTTCCCAAGTGCCACTTTTAGCGCAGTTAGAGTGGGCCCAGGCTCCCTTCCTCTTCCCCTGGCTGCACCTAGTATAGGCGCATCCCTCTCCATTCCGCCCCCCTTGCCGGGTTGCGCACACTCGGGAGCGGGGGATCCCCCCTTCCGGGATCCCCCTCCGGCCCTCCTTCTGATCTAGTTACTGTTTGCCATTAAAATCTTTTGATGGAAATTTTAATACAAACAGAACATTATTGCAATATAGGACTTAGACGTAGTCCTAGTAGTACACTTTTGTTTATCTGGGTCCCTTGTGCCGATGGAGCGAGTGGTAATGCGTTGACTCCGTTGACGATCTGACGACTGTTCTCGGTTCTCTGAAGATCTGGGTTGCTCTGGGTGCTGGAGCTTGCGGAGAGGAAGAAGACGTTGAGTGTCTGTATCTGCCTCGGTGATTGTACGATGTCTCTGTCGGTATATGTATGTTCGTCTCTGTGTGTATAAGAAGGAAATGATCCCTCTATTTATAGTCTACAGGCTGGCTGCTCATGCGCGCATATGTAGGATACGCCTGGATGTGGAGACGCCACGTGGTGATTGCTGATGGAGGCGCGTGGGTGATGCATCCTGATTGAGGAGTTGAATTCTTCATCCTGATAGAGCTTCAGTAGTGACTTTACTTCTGTCTTTAGGGATCAGAGAAAAAGTCTAAGATGCATGGCTTTTGAGGCGCATGCAGAGCTTCAGTAGTGACTTTACTTCTGTCTTTAGGGATCAGAGAAAAGTCTAAGGCGCATGGCTTTTGAGGCGCATGCAGAGCTTTGGGTGCATGGCTGCGGAGACGCATACGAGATGGTTTGGGCAGCCACGTGGCTTGTAATCGTCGGAGGGAAGTAATGATGATGCTGACGTCGACGACACTTCATTTTCTGAAAAAGCTGTCAACTGCAATCTTTGGGGGACGTGCTGCCAACTCTGTCAGACTTCAGCATTTAATGTTCATTGACAGGTGATGGGTTGTCGAGTGGGCGTATCGATCGGCGTTCTACTAGGCGCATGGGGCCGTATGGGGGCGCATGCTTGTGAAGCGCTTGGTACTGAGGGGTGCGTCTGTGTGATGTGCGGTCTGACCGGCGTATCCGCTCCGCTTGACACGTCTTTTGGTGCGACTGTTATGTTCTTCGAGTGCTTTAAATAGCCGTTTTTGACTTGGCTGAATTCGAAGTGTCAGGTTCATCCATTTAATGCAAATTTTTTGCACGAAATTCAGAGAGCCATCCACTTGGCGCATGGGTTTGATTTGCCCGGCCTATAAATAGTGGCATAGAGAGAGTTTGCTTCTCGTTCTCTCACGTCCTCCCGAAATGAACTTGTTTGCTCGAGCACATTCTGTTGATGAGATGCTTCCGAGGGTGAAGATGCGACGCAATGTCTTCATTGATGCACTTGAAGGTGACTGTTACATCCAAAAGTCGGAGTCGAGGGCTTCTGAGGTAGGCGAAAGGTGCCTGTTGCATCCAAAGATATGAATGCTCAAGCCTCGTCTCCGTTATGTGGGAAGAGCCGCAGATCGAAATTGCGGTACTGCGGCTTTGGGGGCTCTTTCTTCTGTCAGAGTGGGTGTTGCCTATTCTGGTTGTGTTGAAAGCTGCTCCTTTAGCCGCGGTTTCGATTGCGGTCTTCCTTCGTCTTTGGAGGGTCTTTCGAAGCCTCCCCTGGCCACAGGTTGACTTGCGGTGCTCTTCTCTTCCTCAGTTTGGGGAGCTCTTCCTCCAGCTAGAGGGTTGATTGCTACCCTCGTTCTGCTCAATAAATGCTTCATTAGTCGAAGCATTTAGACGACGGTGAGCCTGGCTGGAAGGGTGGCACATAACTGAGCTGCTGGAGGGATGCACATAACTGAGGATGCACATAACTGAGCTACTGAAGAGATGCACATAACTGAGGATGCTGAAGGGATGCGCCCGGCTGGGAGCGCATGGTGGGATACGCCTGACTGAGAGCGCGTGGTGAGATGCGCCTGTTCGAGAGCGCATGATGATGCTGTGCCTGGCTGTAGACTTAGGATCTTTTCTTTTTGTAGAAGTTCTCCTTTGTACATCCCTTTTTAAGACATGTAATAGACTTTTATATGAAATAAAAATCTTCTTTTAATGTCTATATTCTTGTTTTGCTGTGTCAAAGTACTTTGTCTGAACTTCCTGGTGTATGTAGTGTTTGGCGCATAGGATTTCTGATCGTAAAATTCTATGCTTCTACAGGACCCCCTTCAAAGTTTTCAAAACTTTTTTGTCAAGTTTTAGAATACTTTGAATAAGAAGCATGGTGGTTGGGGCGTATGTCTGTTCGGGCGTATGGATACTCCGCGCATCAGTGATGGGCGCATGCTCCTCTCAGTTAATGCAAATGATAACGCCTCGATAACCAAGAAGATTAATGATGATCTTTTTGGTTTTATCTGCAGTTATCTCTTCACAGAACCCGAAGCGGCGGTTGAGGTCACACTTCATCGGTTCACGCATGTGACTGAGCCTATAAATAGGCGTGAGGAGATGAGAGAGAGAGTTCTAGTCTGATCCCTCTCTTTGCTTTTGTCTTTTAGTGTTCTTCTTCGAAAAACTCTAACTTTCTTCTTTCAAGGAATGGCTCCCAAGACTTCTCGCGGCGGTGCTAGCAAGGAAAAGGAGCCTGCAGAGTTCGCCGAAGAAGACGCTCCTGTCACCATTGTGACTCCGGCCGACGTTTGGCCTGCAGTGACGGGTGGGTGTCATCTTTTCCATTATTATTTTCCTTTTAACTCAGACGCGTTTTGGCTCATACGGCTGAGTTGGTGTGCTCTAACTCTTTATTGCCGAAGCGCATGGGTTTAGGCCCTAATTATGTGCCGAGGTTTAACCGCTAACGTGCATGGATTTACACCCTGATGATGCGTCGAAGCTTCACTGCTGACGCGCACGGGTTTACACCCTGATGATGCGCCGAAGCTCCACTGCTGACGTGCATGGATTTACACCCTGATGATGCGCCGAAGCTCCACTGCTGATGTGCATGGGTTAAAACCCTGATGATGCGCTAGGCTGCTTGACACACTTTGTCTTCTTAAAGCCTCTTTCCTGACTTTTGTTTTTGTTGTGTCAGTGTTGATGACTATCCCATTGCTGAATGAAGTTCTCCTGGATGCTTCTTTTTGTCAAATGGGAGTTGATTTTGACGAGGAGGTTATCAATCCTGCGAAGGATGCTATCCTACAGAATCAACCTCCTGAGAGAATGCTGCAGATCCAAAATCAGTCGCCGATTTTCCTCCAGAGTATGATGGAGAGCGGTTAACTGATGTCTGCTGAATCCGAGGATGTGACTTTCTTAAAACCTGCCTTTTTGTTCGGTGACCGACTGATCTCCTCCGAGGCGAAGATACTGAAGATCAAAGAAGACTGGTTCTTCTCTGCAAAGGGCATGGTTCTGTATATGCGACAACTTGAACGCCAGTTGCCGCTGACGGCCTTCTACCGTTTAGCTTCCAAGAGAAGGATGCCCTGGGAACTTACTCCTTCTCAAGGAGGGACATTGGGAGGTACTCTTTCGATTGATGCTACTTTGAATCAAAGGGATACCTTGGCCGCTTCGCGGGCCGGTCCCTCGTTTAGTTGCCGAACTTCACGTCCTGGGAGCCTTTATAGCGAGGTCCCTAATGACACCTTTGCCTTCAGTGCTTCAACCTTTGCAAATCGGATGCTAACATCGAGGGTCATGTATCCGAAAGGTAGCTTTAGGGTTGAAGGTTGGTGTCACCACTTGCCGAAGTGGGACGAGTTGACCCTTTGGGTGTTGTCGAAGTTTAAGTCTGAGCTTAAAGAAATTGGGCTGACGGCCGCTATCCGTGCCACACAGGCTGGCGTGGATCTCAATAAGCATATGTTCCTTGCACTCTTGGAGATGTTCAATGCCCAGATCGGCACTTTCCTTACTCCAGTGGGAGAGTTGGGATTAGCTCTCCATGAAATGTACGAGGTATCCAGGCTTCCCTGGGGCTCGGAACCATACGAGGAGTATTTCCCGTCAAACGAAGAGATCCTTGTCTTAGAAAAGAAGGACCTGGAGATGATGGCTGTTTTCAAAGAGGTAGCGAGCCATTATTATCTGATGCAACGGAGGGACAAAGGCAAGTCTCAACCTCACGTGACTGCTCGGAGGGATTACGTCTTCAAGCAGGACTTGTCGAATTCCTCGAAAATCCGGTTTATCACTCCATAAGGACTGAAACCTGCAGAAGTGACTTCTGAAATGAGCCGATTGGACGAGAGGGCTCCCCGTTCGAATGAGAGTGGTGACAACGCGTATAGATGTTTCTGGAACTGTGCACATCGGATGTCATCTAAGGCAGTATTGGCTGCTTATTTGATGATATGGCTCCGGGATTGTGTGTTCGCGGGCGAATCGGGTTCCGTGGAGAGGGTACACCGGAACCTCATTTTTCTAGCAGTGAATTTGGCCTTTGGTCGTCCTTTGGCTCTTCTTCCCGCGATGGTGTGTAACCTGTTGCGGGGCTTGAGGACCTTTGCTGAGGACGTGATCCATGAGAGAGGTAGAAATAACAACTTTCCCTGGGCTGAACGACCATTCCATTAATTATCTGATGGGACGGTTGATTCTACATCATCCGAACGTGATGAGTCCAGGCCTGGAGAAAGATCACGTTGAAGGCGACGCCTTTATCCGCCGCTTCTACAAGAGAAAGTGGTTGCACACTGGTGTCCCCGTCTGCAGGAGAGTTTTGTCCTATCTTCAGGGGTGGGAGATTGTCAAGGTCGGTCCCATCTTCAAAGATTTTGAGGCCGACCAAGATTTAGATGACTTTGGTGAAGATACGATTACTCTGTCGAAATGGGGTTTTCGTTGGTTGCAAAGTATTCGGCATTCCCACTTGGTCTACCGCAACCAGAATAGGTGTTATCTGGAGCCATATCTGCCAAACCGGTTTGCTCGCCAGTTCGGCTACATCCAGTTAATGTTACGGAACCCCAGTAACAGTTTATGGTTTGCCGGGAGTTTGCTGGACGGAGCCCGGGGCTGGCAATATTACAATGTCGGGTGCACTGGTATTCATTTTACTACGCCAGTTCGCAACCCTCGGCCACAAATCCTGTATTCAGCCGTTAAACTGTATTACACCATGAATACTGTGTCTCCTGGTTATGATAGGGAGACCAGTTTCATCATTGGAACTCAGCTAGAGGCTATGACAAATATGTTGGTGGCAGCTCGGTCATATCGTCCACCAGAATTGGCGGGATATCGGGCTGCTGCTGTAGCATTAGTGAGAGATTCCCCTGTCGGAAAGAGATAGACTGATGCAGAGGCCGGTTCGTCTGTACCAAAAAGGCTGAGGAAAGTGACGACTCCAAAGGCTGCGTCAGTAGAATCAGTCCCTGCTGAGGTAAGTCCTCCGTAATCTGGCTCATCTTGTCATTTTGGTGACCTGTGCTTTTCTTCTTGTAGGGATCGTTGAAGAAGAAAACCCGTGTTTCGAAACCGGGTGTCAGTAAACCGAAGGAGGTGGCAAGCTCCTCTGATGAGCGAATTCCTCCGATGGTAATGTCTCCAATGGAAGAGAATCCTGAAGATGTTATTCCTGCGGAGATTTTAGTATCTTCGGACTTTGTCGGAAGAGACACTGAGGTTGCAGCAACTTCCGGGATGGTGCAAGCTGCTATAGGGGCCTTGGATGTTGAGGGTCCTACGGACACGGGGCTTGCTGATGATGAAGTGGGGTGGAGTTCATCGTCTTCAGATGACGTTCCTCCAGAGATGCGTGAATCTATTACGGGGGCAACAGACGTAATTGCAACAGAGGAGAGGTTTGATTCCCCTCCTTGTCATGATACGGGAAGGTCGGCTGTAGCGTTGCCGAGCCCTACCCCAGGCTCAGCAATGGAAACTGAGGTGGCTGCCGACCGGGAGGTGGCGACAGATTTGGTCCCCGTGTAGGGATTCGATGATGAGGGAAAGACTCGTCTGCCGACCCCGACCCCAGAAGATGCGCCCCGCCAAGAAACAGGAACTGATCCAGTTAGCTTGTTAGAGGAAGGCTCCGCGCTGGTTATAGATCGCACCTCGGTGGTGGAGGAGGCAGCTCCGGATGCTAATAGTCCCTTTGAGCCGGAAAAGGGCAAGGGCTTGCTGATGCAAAAGCCCTCTGTTGCTTCTTCAACTTGGGGGACGATATCGACGCCCCACCCAACTCCTTCTGCACTCTTGGCATCTGGCACTGGTAGCGAAATTCAAGTTCCTGGTGTGGGAGACTCTGCTGAGGTCGATGTTCAAACTTTGCAGATTGAGATCGGCGGGTCTTCTTCAGGTCCGCCATCCAGGGTAGCTCCTACAACTCCTGCCATGACACCACAAGTGTTGGCCGATGCGGATGAGTACGTGAAATTCATCGTTGAGGCAGTGTATAAGATGCTGTGGAAGGGTGTGTCGACAGTGATGAACACCAATAGGAGTTTCGCGATGGCAAAATCCATGGCGCTTCCATACATCAACCTGATACGTCTCCACCAGGGCCATGATCATATGGCCGAGATTCTGGAGGCCTCAGTGACTGAGCTGGATCAGCTGCTTTTCGAGTTTCAGCGTATCCAGCAGAATGATCTTTCCGCCCTGATAGACGCGGAAAAGGAGAAGCTGATTGCTGAGATTGAGTCCTCTTATCAGGCCACCGTGGGTGTCTGGGAACGCGAAGTGGCTGAGACTGAAGCTGCAGTGGAGCGGTTGTCTCAATCTACGCAGGAGAAGGTGGAGTTGCGAACTTCATTGGACGCTAGTATCGCGGAGGTTGATGTCCAGATTCACCACCTTGAGGACCAGCGGGCCCGACTCCTATTAGATGCTGAGCGTACCCAGGCTGAACATGTAGCATTCAAGAAGGAGGAAGCAGCTTTCACCCACCGTGCTCTTACTCTGGCTCAGCAGCGGCAACAGCTGGATGAGAAGCACGAGGATGACACTTCTCCTGAGGCCATAGAGGCGATGCGTCAAGAAGATGAGCGCCGGGTCCTGGCGACTGTGGAGACTCGAGCGACAGACTTGAGGTGCCGGATTGAGGAGCTTTCAGCCAACCCTGGGGATGTCTAGGGATTGTAGTCTCTCCTTTTTGTGTTTTTTTTGTAACTCTTGCTGGGGAGGGTGTAATCCTCTACTCTCTTTTTTTAGAATAAAGAAATACAAAATTTTTTATGATGTGTTCATTTTTGCTGTCATGAACTTGATAATTTGTGTGGACCTATTATCTTTTGCGCACCTTAGTTTTTAGGTACAGATAATAAGTTTGAGAGAACCAACATGTTTGCTCAGAGGTGATATGGACGTGGCAAATATTGGATTCAAATGATGGAATCTTCCTACTCATAGGTGTTATGGACGTGGTAGGAATGACTCTGGGAGATACGCGAAACTACTCAGAGGTAATATGGACGTGGAAGTTCTGCGATGAATGTACGACAACGCAGGGGTTGTCTGTACGAGATGTTTACTCAGAGGTAATATGGACGTGGTAAACATGATGGGTAGCGTAGTCTTACGGAGTGTAAGATTCCGCTTTGTAGGGCGTAGGAGGATAACTCAGAGGTGATGTGGACGTGGTTGTCCTTCTACTGGAGAATGCCACGGAACAGCTGGGTTCCATAAGCATCTGATTTTGTGGAAGGGAATTGTATGTGAATCCTGATGATTGGATCCACTGATCCTTTGTGGAAGTACATGTCTGAAAGATGTCAATAGTAGTACTTCTTTAGGAACTTGCCGTTGATGGGCATCATGAACAAGTCCCCATTGGATTTAGCGAGGCGGTAAGCACCGTTTGAGTATACCGTCTCTATGATGAAAGGTCCTTCTCACTTGGGCTCGAACTTTCCTAGTGTCTTGTGAGTCAACACCATCGGCCTCCTGACTGCCAGTACCCGGTCGCCTACTTGGAAAGTCCTTTGCTTGACCTTCTTGTTGAAAGCCTGTGATATACGGACTTGGTAGAGTTCAATGCGTTGTTGAGCTAGGAGACGCTTTTCGTCAAGTGCCTCCAGTTCTCGCAGACGACGACGTTGATTGTCCTCTTCTGTGAGTTGGTTTGTGATTGCTACGCGGAGTGAGGGTATCTGGATCTCGAGAGGCAGTACCGCTTCGCTTTCGTAGACCAGGGAGAATGGTGTGTTGCCTGTCGGGGTCTGTACCGTTGTGCGGTAGGCCCAAAGGTATTCACCGAGCTTTTCGTTCCAGTCGCGTTTGTTGGATGCCACGACCTTTTTGAGTAGCCTGACGATAGTCTTGTTGAACGCCTCGGCCAATCCGTTTGTTGCCGGATTGTAGGCAGTTGAGGACACGTTTTGAATACGATTCTTGTCACAAAATCTGCTGAAAACATGGTTGATGAACTGAGGACCGTTATCGTGGATAATCCTCTGGGGTACCCCGAAACGGTAGATGACATGGTGCTTGATGAAGCTGATCACCCTAGAGCTCTTCACTTCCACCAGTGGAACGGCTTCTGCCCATTTGGAGAAGTAGTCGGTGATGGCTAGGATGAAGCGGTGTCCCCTTGATGAAGGAGGGGTGATCGGTCCTGCAATGTCCATGCCCCAAGCTTCGAAGGGCCAAGAGGCGACTGTAGGATGTAGTGGTTCTGACGGTATATGGATGAAGTCTGCGTCAAGCTGGCACGCATGGCACTTTTTAGCATAGTCAACAGCGTCAGCGGCCATGGTTGGCCAGTAGTAGCCCATGCGTCGCAGTCGATCCTGCAACTTAGGGCCAGGTTGATGGGCTCCGCAGGTTCCATCGTGAGCTTCTCGAAGGGCTTCGACTGCTTCTTCATTTGACAGACATCACAGGAGAAGTCCATCATAGGAGCGTCGGTACAGCATTTTAGTAGCTGTATCGTAGTAGAATCGAAGGGAGCACCTCTTGACTGAGACAGCTTGTTTCGGGTCTTCTGGAAGAATTCCGTAGACAGCGAAGTCGATGAACGGGAACCTCCAGTCTGGGACATTAACACCAGCACTTGTTGACATGGCATGGGCCACTTGTGAGCACAAGATATTTTTAGGACATACCAAGTCTCGACCAACTACCGTGACGTAGTGTTGAGTCCCAAGGGGTGCTGCCAATGATGCTGCGAGGCCAGCTAGAGCGTTAGCCTCCAGATTTTGTAAATGAGGTACATGTTCGATGAAGAACTTGGTGAAGGTTGAAATGATGTTCAATGCAACCTCATGATAAGGAACCAGATCTTCATGGCGAACTTCGTAGTGCCCTCTGATCTGGTTTACGACAAGTTTTGAGTCGCTGTAGGCTTCCAGATGATCCACCCCCAGCTATCGCACCAGCTGGAGTCCCATGATGAGAGCGTTGTACTCGGCAACATTGTTGGAGCATAGCTTCGAAAGGGAGTAGGCGCGCTGTATGACCAACTGATCGGAGGAGACTAAGACTACCCCCACTCCTGCGATGATTTGGCCTTTGGGGCCTGTTCTTGAAGCGCCATCGAAAAACATCTGCCAGACGGAGCTTTCTTCGGTGACGTTAGATTCTTGGACCTCATCTGGGATATCTTCATAGAGTCTGGAGGACTCCGGGATGGGGTGTGCAGCTAAAAAGTCGGCCAGAGCCTGACCTTTGACGGCTTTTTGTGGAACGAACACCATGTTGTATAGTGTTAGCAGGATCGCCCACGTAGCTAGCCGGGAATTTAATGACCCTAGCTTCGTCATGAGAACTCTGAGTGGATTGACTCGGGAGATGACATGAATCGTCTGGCCCGAGACATAATGGCGAGTCTTCTGGATGGCAAATACCAATACCAAGCACTCCTTTTCAACGGGGTTGTACCGGTGTTCGTCCCCGATCAGTGTTCTACTGAGGTAGTAGATAGCTTGCTCATAGCCTGTATCGCTGTTCTGAGCCAGCAGAGCGTCGAGGGAATGATCCATGGCACGGACGTAGAGGAAAAATGGTTTGCCGACGATAGGTGCCACCAGAACTGGCGGGCTCGTCAAGTAAGCCTTGATGTCATCGAAAGCTTTTTGGCATTCCTCTGTCCAGACGTAAGAGACTCCTTTCTTCATGAGCTGAGGGAAGGGTTAACACTTTCCGGAGAGGTTTGCTATGAACCTCCGAATATATGCCAGACGTCCCTGCAGGCCTCGAAGTTCTCGGAGGTTCTTCGGAGGATCCATGTCCAGGATGGCTTTGGACTTCTCGGGATCGACATGAATGCCTTTCGCCGTGATAATGAAGCCCAAGAACTTTTTGCTAGAAACTCCTAAGAAGGATTTAGCGGGGTTCATCTTGAGTTGATGCGCCCACATGAGATCGAAGACTGTCTTCAGGTCTTGTAGGTGATCTCCGTTGAGACGGCTCTTGACTGCGATGTCATCAACATAGCATTCGACTGTCTTACGAAGATGCTGACAAAAAATGGTGCTCATAGCTCATTGGTATGTGGCAACAGAAAATGCCCTTTGGAGTCCTGAATGACGTATGTTTTGTGTCATCGAGGAACATCTTGATCTGGTTGTAGCCCGAATATCCGTCCATGAAAGACATGCGTTCGAAGCCACATGTGTTGTCGATCATCATGTCGGTGATTGGAAGCAAGAATTTGTCCTTCGGGCAAGCGGAGTTGAGATTCCTGAAGTCGATGCAGACTCGTATCTTCCCATTCTTCTTGGTGACAGGGACAACATTGGCCACCCAATCCGGGTGTTGTTTTTCACGGATGAAGTCGCTGGTCAAGAGTTTGTCCACCTCCTGATCGATGGCGTTCATGATGTCAGGACGAAAGCGTCGCTGTTGTTGTTTGATAGGCTTGGCATCAGGTAAGATGTTAAGCTTATGCATCGCGATCTGGGGATCAAGTCCCGGCATATCTTCTTAGCTCCAAGTGAAGACATCGATATACTCTTTAGCCAGCTGGATTAAAGTTTCTCGATCTTCTCCTTCTAGGCTTTTGCTGATGAAGATGGGTTTGGAAGAAAATCCATCCCCAAGGTCGATCTGCTCGACTTCGTCTTCGATAGGGGGTTCGCATAATTCAAAATAAGACTTCCACTGTTCTCCCAGGCGTTGAGCCCATGGTTCTTCTTCGAAGAATCCTGGCGTTTGGTTTTCGCCTTCATCTTCTTGAAGTTGTGCAGATGTCATGTTGGATGATAGCACTCTCTTTAAGACTGAGCCGATACTGGTATCGGAATCCCAGGTTGATGCTTCGGATGAGTGAGAATGTTCTGCTTCTTCTTCCTCCGAACTCTCTGGAGTTGACGGCGGCGTGACATAGCCCATCCCCCATCGAGTTCGATTATAGTAGTCCTGCGGCTTTCCTTTAGGTGTTGGAAGCCGGAGAGGAAGACGTCGACCCTTGCCGTAGTTCAGGCCTTTGTTGCTTTTTTGGTCGTAACCCATCTTTTGGATGAGGTATTTTGCCTTGTCCGTGTACCGATAGACTTGTATTCTGCCGGTATCTGGTTCTGGCTCGAGTGGCGGAAGGTCTTAATGACGCTCAACTTTGCCGAAGATGATGGATTCTTCGTTTCGACTCCGCGGCGGGACTACAAAACAGACCCCTTGGGACGGGACTACTCGATTTATATGATGGGTGGTCATTATTTGTGTTTGTAACGACCGTAGAGCATTATCTAATGTATACATGGCATTCCAATATGGAAGACTAGAATAATTAAAAGACACTCTATTATTGATGAAATACGAGATTTTATCCCGCAGGATTAGATTGTCCAGAGAGGGTGCATCTACATCAGCAGAGATATATTTCCTTAGCTCTTCATCTGTGAGTACCAGGATTGGATCGGGAGAGTCCACCACAGCTTTGATCCTGGGGTCTGAGAGGGCTATATGGGCCTTCTCCGGCAGCTTAGAAGATGGTTGCGGCGGCTTGCCCTTAAGGCGCACCTTCAGAGGTGCCTCAACTGCGCCTTCGGTGATGCGGGCCTTTCCCTGTAGTTTTTCCACGAGGGGAGCCGATGTTTGAGACGGCTTTCCCTTGAGTCGTATCTTCAGGGGAGCTTCAGGAGCAGTTGGTGCTTTTTCGGGTAGCTTGATGTTCATGGGAGGCAACTTCTGAGGCGGTTTGCCTTTGAGTCGGATCTTCAAAGGAGCGTCGGGAGTCATCTCCGGCTCCATATCCGGCTCTGCTACCGTTTATGCTTCATCGTCAGCACCATTGGCTTCCTCCTCGTCAGGTGACTTGTACAAGGAGGAATCAGTGAAGTAGGCTTCAACCCCTTTGAAAGGGTCAATGTCCGCGAACTCCGTCCGGATGACGTCATTGGTGGACACGTACTTCTTACATTGGTAGAGTGTGGATGGCACCACCATGTACTCATGCAGCTATTGACGACCCAACAGGAGGTTGTAGTTGACGTCGGCGTCCACGACATAACAAGTCACCTCAGTTCTGAGGTTACCGATATGGCACTTTAGTCGTATCTTGCCCAGTGGCTCGCTTTTGCTAGCGTTGAAGCCACTGATTGTTTTGTTGGATGGCGCCAGTCGGTACATTGGGAGCCCCAGTGTTGAGAGCAACGTCTTCGGGATGATGCTGAGGGAAGACCCCAGATCGATCTGAATCTTCTTCATCTTGACAGAACTGATATAACCTGTATAATACAGCGGCCTGTTGTGTCGGTTGTGCTTGAGAAGCATGTCTTGTTGGGTGAAGGTTATATTGGGGATAACCTCATCCGCACAATGACAGTGCGCATATGTAGTTGGAAGATCTTCAGGCTGCTTGACCTGACTAATGAAGGACTCAGCATCCTTCAGGGCTTCACAGAGAGCTTTGCGAGTGTCTTTGGAAAGACGAAGGAGCTCAAACAGAGAAAGACGGGCAGGAGTACTGGCAAGTTGTGCCAGTATGTCGAAGTTGTGGGGCTTGGCTAGCCCCGAAGCATTCTCCTTTCGCAGAAGCCTGTCGAAACGAGCCTCTACATTCTTCTGCTTATTAGCTGCTGGAGGCTTGGATGGACCCCCTTCTTCGATAGCAGGGATGGTGCAAGGAGGCACCACCTCGATGGCAGCTTCGTCAGGTTGGGCGTTCTGTTGTGAACATATTTGTACAGGAAGAGCCTCTTCTGCGGAGGAAGAGACCATGCGGCAAGACTTGATCTTTCTGCCTGTGGTTTTGGAGGCAGAGCGTACCTCCGATTGAGTAACCTCGGAGACGAGATCAGGGTGAACCATAAGATCTCTCCCCGAGATGTGGTGAGTGGGATGAGTCCACTCACGTTGTCACGAGTAGGTGGCTAGTTAACCACCTCCATTATCGCCTTAGGGATGGGGATGACACCATCTTGTGTTGTAGTTGGCGGCAAGGTGCCGAACTGGAGCGACACCACGTTGGCCGAAACCGTCTTCTCCTCGTAGTCGACGGAGATAACATCCGTATTGATCATGCACTGGATGTAATTTTTGAGGATGTAGCAGTCCTTGGTTGGATGTCTGACAAACCGATGGTAGTGACAGTACCTCGAATTGTCCACTTTCCCAACCTCGTCCAGACGCTTCGGGTCCGACAACTTGATCTTGTCACCCTGCTTCAGTATCTCGAAGAGTTGCAGGGTGTCTTCATCGTTGAAAGAGTACACCTCCTTTGGCCTTGGTGCAAGTAGAGGCTTCTGAGTAGGTGCTGATGCACCTTTTGAGGCATTGACTGTCAATGCCTGTTTCCCCTTTGTCTCTCGTCCGGGGTTGTTGGCTGCAGGCCGCTTTCCCTTGTCCTCAAAGGCAGGGAAACTAACTCCCAGAAGGCGAGCATTAGATGCCTTCTTTTCTGCTGCTTCAGCTTTGATGATCAAGGAACTCCAGTCGGGAGGAGGAGTGGAGTTGAGCCAGAGTTTGAATGCAGGCAACATGTTCATGCTGCAGAAGTAGAGGAGTGCGTGTTCTGGCATGCCCGAGGGCAGTCTGAAGCAGGCCTGTCGGAAGCGTTCGATGAATACTCGAACTGTTTCCTTCTCCTTCTGGCGTATCTCTATGAGAGACGCCATTGTCATGTCCTTCCCGCCGTCATAGAAACGGTCGAGGAAAAGGCACGTCAAATCGTCGAAGGAAGATATAGAATTGTCGGGGAGGCTGCAGTACCAGTCGTACGCCACTCCTTTCAGTGTGCCGACAAATATGCTGGTGAGTAGCACGTCCTCCTTCGGCAGATATCCCATTTGGGACTGGAAGTACGTCAAATAGCGACGTGGAGAGTCCTTTCCGTCGTATGGCGTCAATATTTATGGTTTATATTTGGGAGGATAAACCACTTTATTCCATTCGAGGGGATAAGGTTGGGGGATGCCCATCTTTTGGCGCTCCTCTTGTCTATTCTTGGACTCAAAGCGTTCGTGCAGGTCCCTGATCATCTCGACCACGTCTTCCGTGGAGCTGGGAGTCGGGGAAGGTGGTACCACCTGGAGTTGAGCATTTGAGGGCTCCGACGCCCGAGGGGCTTTGCGACGATCCGTATCCAAGGATACCCGTTGAGGGGGTACACTTGACTCTCCATTGGCCCCTGGGTCGGGACCGGTAGAAGGTGTCCTGGCCAAAGCTGACCGTATCTCAAACACTGCTTGAGTCAGTATTTGTATTGAGGCAGATAGGGTTTTGAGTCCTCCCTCCAGGGTATCCATGCGCTGGACGAAGTCTGGTGGCGGCACATCAGACTCGGTATCACCTCCAGCCATGTAGACTATCATGACACGGCTGGAGTCGGATGGCTCAGTTGAGGCTTCGCTTTCAGGCTCGCTCTCCTGTAGAGGAGTTGTTGTTCCCGGAGTTTTGTCTTGGCTACCCCCAGCTATGTTCCTGAGGACTTCTTCGTCTTCGAGACTCGGATCCGCAGGGGCTAGACTACCCCCAGCTAAGTTTTGGAGGATGCCTTCGTCTTCGGGAGAAGTATCCGTAAGGGCCTGATTACCCCCAGTCATGTCTTGAAAGACTTCTTCATCTTCGAGATGCAGGTCCACAGGGGCTAGACGACCCCCAGCTATGTCGGGAAGGCTGACTTCGCCCTGAGGATGAAGATCCACCCCAGCTGTGCTTTGGAGGACACCCTCATTTTTGGAAGGAGGATCAACAAGGTCTTGACTACCCCCAGCTTCCTCCAAGATCTTCTTCCTCCCCCGAATGCCTTCGAACACTCCGAAGGACGAGACGGTTGTCTTGGTTTTCCTCGGCTGGCTCTTGGACGAGGAATTGCCAGTCATCTTTCGGACTGACGAGGAGTTGGAGATTACATTGCATGAAGCAACCTTTGGCTCCTCTTTTGTTGACACCTTTCCGAGGCGACATCGGAGGGGTGTCGATGATTGTAGCCGCTGGAACACCGACTGTCTTGGTGGAACTACTGCCTTGCAACAGCAGTTGATGGTGACTACATCACAAGTGTGCCCTGTGAAGGGTGCATTGTGCTTGTCAGTCGACTCTCCTGATCGACGCTTGTGAGTGATCACGTTACGCAGATCATTGGAGGAGAGTGCCACCTTCGTACCCCCTTCAGGCGCATGGCAAGGCCAAGCGTCGGGGTGGTCAAGTGAATGCTGTGCCCCCTGATCCAACACCAAACTGGTACTCAGATCAGTAGTGGAGGAACAATATTTGAAGTGACTTGAACGGACCTCAGACGCACAACCAGAGGAGGCGCGGGAGTTCAAGACCACTGGGTTTGCCTTGCTCGACTTGGTTGTGAACGCAACAGATGCGCCCAAGTGAGACAAGGACTTTGAAGGTCAGCTTGTTTCTGGCGCAGAAGCACCTGAGTCGACCTTATACAACTTACCATCAGCAGCGTGTATGATTGTGAGCACATGCTTCTGGCTTGCTGCTGGCATAGCACGTTTGGGACGTATGGCCCGTGCTACCTTGGACTTCTTCGTACCAGGCCGCTGGGGCGCATAGTACTCAGAATCTAAATTCTCTTCGCCACTACAGCGAGTGAGTCTGTCAAAGACAGAGACCTTCTGTGGGGCATCCGATGTGATGTGCGGGGCATTAGCCGCGCCCCTGCTCCGTCGACGCATCTTCCTCGCCTGAGAGGGAGATGGCTGGGGAATGTGGTCAGCCGCACGTTTTCCCGAGAGATGCGCTGCACCGGTGGACGCATCTTGGTTGATGAGGATGTCAGCAGGAAGGGAAGGCTGGATCGGCATATCCCCTTCGGTGGTGGTGCCAGAGGCGTCGACCTTGCGCACCCAGATTTGGAGACTTCTTCGGCTTCGGCAGCCGCTTCGAAGGGCTCGCACTACCTTTAGAGATGAACTCCTCATACGTCTATTGATCGAGGCGTATGACCAGCGTCTTGTGGGAGGAGCCCACCTTCACGTCGTCGGATTGCGACACAGCTTTCTCGGTGGAGGAGAAAGAGGTCCCCAGCAGAGTCGCCAGCTTGTTTGCCATTAAAATCTTTTGATGGAAATTTCAATACAAACAGAACAATATTACAATATAGGACTTAGACGTAGTCATAGGAGTACACTTTTGTTTATCTGGGTCCCTTGTGCCGATGAGCGAGTAGTAATGCGTTGACTCCGTTGACGATCTGACGACGGTTCTCGGTTCTCTGAAGATTTGGGCTGCTCTGGGTGCTGGAGCTTGCGGAGAGAAAGAAGATGTTGAGTGTCTGTATCTGCCTCGGTGATTGTGCGACGTCTCTGTCGGTATATGTATGTTTGTCTCTGTGTGTGTAAGAAGGAAATAATCCCTCTATTTATAGTCTGCAGGCTGGCTGCTTATGTGCGCATATGTAGGATGTGCCTGGACGCGGGGACGTCACGTGGTGATTGCTGATGGAGGCGCGTGGGTGATGCACCCTGATTGAGGAGTTGAATTCTTCATGCTGCTGTTGTGGGCTGGCACGTAGCAGGTAAAGAATCTTTCTGTTGCTGAGATCTTGGGTGAATCGAGTCAAAGGACACGTGTCATAGGCCCATGGCTCGAAGATCTCGAATTTGGTGGGGAATGATCTGGTAGGATGCGCCTAGGATTGGGCGCATGAGGAGACTTTGGCTCGTAACCTTTGGGAGTCACGAATAATTTGTGGCGCATGGTTTTTGAGGCGCATGCGAGGCTTCAGTAGTGACTTTACATCTATCTTTAGGGATCAGAGAAAAGTCTAAGGCGCATGGCTTTTGAGGCGCATGTAGAGCTTCAGTAGTGACTTTACTTCTGTCTTTAGGGATCAGAGAAAAAGTCTAAGGCGCATGGCTTTTGAGGCGCATGCAGAGCTTCAGTTGTGACTTTACTTCTGTCTTTAGGGATCAGAGAAAAGTCTAAGGCGCATGGCTTTTAAGGCGCATGCAGAGCTTTGGGCGCATGGTTGCGGAGGCGTATGCGAGATGGTTTGGGCGGCTACGTGGCTTGTAACCGTCGGAGGGAAGTAATGATGATGCTGACGTCGGCGACGCTTCATTTTTTGAGAAAGCTGTCAACTGCAGTCTTTGGGGGACGTGCTGCCAACTCTGTCAGACTTCAGCATTTAATGTTCTTTGACAGGTGCTGGGTTGCCGAGTGGGCGCATCGATCGGCATTCTACTAGGCGTATGGGGCCGCATGGGGGCACATGCTTGTAAAGCACTTGGTGCTGAGGGGCGCGTCTGTGTGATGTACGGTCTGGCCGACGCATCCGCTCCACTTGACACGTCTTTTGGTGCGACTGTTACGTTCTTCGAGTGCTTTAAATAGCCGTTTTTGACTTGGCTGAATTCGAAGCGTCAGGTTCATCCATTTAATGCAAATTTATTGCACGGGATTCGGATAGCCATCCACTTGGCGCATGAGTTTGATTTGTCCGGCCTATAAATAGTGGCATGGAGAGAGTTTGCTTCTCGTTCTCTCACGTCCTCCCGAAATGAACTTGTTTGCTCGAGCACATTCTGTTGATGAGATGCTCCCGAGGGTGAAGATGCGACGCAATGTCTTTATTGATGCACTTGAAGGTGACTGTTACATCCAAAAGTCGGAGTCGAGGGCTTCTGAGGCAGGCGAAAGGTACCTGTTGCATCCAAAGATAGGGATGCTCGAGCCTCGTCTCCGTTATGTGGGAAGAGCCGCAGATCGGAATTGCGGTGCTGCGGCTTTGGGGGCTTTTTCTTTTGTCAGAGTGGGTGTTGCCCATTCTGGTTGTGTCGAAAGCTGCTCCTTTAGCCGCGGTTTCGATTGCGGTCTTCCTTCGTCTTTGGAGGCTCTTTCGATGCCGCCCCTAACCACAGGTTGACTTGCGGTGCTCTTCTCTTCCTCGGTGTGGGGAGCTCTTCCTCCAGCTAGAGGGTTGATTGCCACCATCGTTCTGCTCAATAAATGCTTCATTAGTCGAAGCATTTAGACGGCGGTGAGCCTGGCTGGAAGGGTGGCACATAACTGAGCCGCTGAAGGGATTCACATAACTGAGGATGCACATAACTGAGCTGCTGAAGGGATGCACATAACTGAGGATGCTGAAGGGATGCGCCCGGCTAGGAGCGCATGGTGGGATGCGCCTGACTGAGAGCGCGTGGTGAGATGCGCCTGTTCGAGAGCGCATGATGATGCTACGCCCGGCTGTAGACTTAGGGTCTTTTCTTTTTGTAGAAGTTCTCCTTTGTACAGCCCTTTTTAAGACATGTAATAGACTTTTATATGAAATAAAAATCTTCTTTTAATGTCTATATTCTTGTTTTGCTGTGTCAAAGTACTTTGTCTGAACTTCCTGGCGCATGTAGTGTTTGGCGCACAGGATTTCTGATCGTGAAATTCCATGCTTCTACAGTTGCATCCTGCCAGCCTCGGTCTCGGCCGAAAGCCGCCAGCTGCGCCACTCAGCTTTGGCTGGAGTCGGCACCCCCTGGAGTGGTTGCTTCCCTGCTACGCCTTTGTGTCACGATCCGTACCCTGTTTAGGGTTACAAGCACGTGGGTATATCCAGCCTACGCCACAGTATCGGTGGTAGAACGCTGTAAAGGTCATCTTGAATATATAGAATCTGAGACACAATAATATAACCTGTCATCTCCGCACGGAGGAATATAACCACAACTCAATCACATAATTCTAAGGAAGATAAATACGATGATAAAGATAAAGATAAAGATGAGATAAATAGTCTGAAACAACGCTGAGTCACAATCACAAGTTCAGAAACCAAGACATAAAACAATATCCCAAAATAAATACTATAAGTCTCAAAGTATCAAACTGGAATGTAATCAAGACACAATCTAAGTAAACTAGGTCACTACTGACGATGCATCCTCTACGAGCACCGGATCCATAGGCTGGTCCTGGTCGTAGGCTCCATCTATGCCAAACCTGTAGTAGGTCGGGCAATCTGCATCTAAATCCTCTGAAAAATAATGGGAGTTATCCTGTCAGGAAATGAGCAAGTACAAACACCAACAACAGTTCCATGTGAATTGACAAATACTATAAGAGACAATCATAATGAAATACAAGATGGAATATCAAGACTGAAAGTAAAACGGTACAAGAGAACTGGATATCATTTCATGTGTGAGATATAAGATAAAAATTGGAATACAAACAGTGGAAAGTAATCTGAGGTATGATGTAATATAAAAATAAAGTGCCATAAGATATTAGAGCATTATGTGATCGGCTTGGGTCAAGATCAGGCTGTTCCATTTGACCGGCTATGCACAGGTAGTATAATAGTATAGGGATCGGGCCGGCCAAAATGGAAAGCTATGCACAAGTAGTATAAGGTCAGGCTACACCCTACGTGTAGTGAGGGTGGAGCTATGCACAAGTAATAAACAAGTAGGGGTATGATCACATCACCTCTAATAACTCCTCCATCCCCGAGTAGTATAATGAATCCAGACATGACAGGTCATGACACGGGATTCGAAGAGTAGGGGGCCAGCCCACTCCCAAATCGGTGTCTATACAAGTACAAGAAACAATATCGAATAATGTACTCATATACCAGGTAAACCGGAAATGACATCTCATAACGAGATTCAAGTATACTAGTCCATGTATTCTCGTGTCGAGAATCAAGTATAACACTACAACTGAATCAGATATAGTAGATATCAAAGCAATAAAAACTATCAGAGAATTTACTTACCTATTTTTCTGAGCTGAGAAAATTGAAACTACAACCCACTCAATGAGCCATGAACGGTCAACTCGTACAACAGTCTCCTAATGCTGAAACAGACATTACTAACGTTCTCAGAATGGTCAAATTTGCTAAAATCGTCTACCCAGAATTCCAATTCTGAACACAGGGGCAAAACAGTAATTTTGGGTCAAAATGGTGTCCGCCGTTGGACCCACTTTGCACCAAAAAATGTGCCAGAACCTACGATCTCTAAAGTCATCAAACTATATGTCTACAGGTCCAATTTGACGAGGCGAACCCAACCGTATGTCCAAAGTTGGATTCCGGTGGGCCGTGCACAAATTCGCCCGTTGGATCGGGTCGCGGGCCTGCCAAAATAACATTCCAATCGACCATCTCAGAATCGGACCAAACTTGGCCTACAGGACCAGAAAAATAATACGGTCCTGTTGGCATAATTTTTTTCTCGATATGACGAGCGTGCACCAATTAATTAAAAAATATGCAAAAGGGTCGATACGGTGAATTTGACGGATACGCATCAAATTCGTCGTGCACACGCGACCAATTTGAATTCCGTCAAAGCCCACACGTCCACGAAGTATTGCGCGCTTCTCGACGATGGACGGCCACGGGTTGGTCGACGGCGATGTCGGGGTGCACGTTGGGTTGGGGGTGACGGCTAGGGTTTGGATTTATATATATATATATATATATATATATATATATATATATATATATATATATATATATATATAAAAATATATATATATATATATATATACAATATATATATATATATATATATATATATATACAATACATTTTTATAAAAGGAAATACGCGGGGGTGGGGGGTGGGGCGCTCGGCTTCGCTAGCAACTGCTGCCGCTGCTTTACTTTTTTGCGTGCGGGTGCGTGTGTTTGTTTGTTAGTTTTTGTTTATTAATTTTTTTTCTTTTTCTTTTCTTTCTTTCTTTATACCATATATATATATATAATATATATATATATATATATATATATATATATATATATATATATATATATATATATATATATATATATATATATTTATATATATATATATATATATATATATATATATATATATAAAATATATATATATATATATATACATACATACATACATACATACATACATACATACATACATGCATACATACATACATACATACATGCATACATACATACATACATACATACATACATATATTATGTATTTACACATATACGTATATATTTATTTATATAAAATAAACCCATAACGTTTAGCCATTAATATAAATATATATATTTACATACATATCACATAAATGGAATATTACCTAAATATATATAAATAAAATTAGAATTTATTTATAAACAAAACTAAATATTTTATTTTATATATATATTAAATATATTAAACTTTTATAAATAAAAACTCTATCAGTAAAATACTTATTTAAATAAGAATATAAAAACACTAACAATAATATTTAAACAATATTAAAAAATAATTAAATATTATAAATGACTATATCAGCTCTATTCAGAAAAGTGGGGGTGACACTTTGCGCCAGCTTTGCTGGGCCCTTTGGGCGCTTCCCACCCCCTCCTTTCCACCACTCCTCCTTTTGCGCATCCTGCGATGGACCCGATTGGCGCTACCCCCTCCCTCCTCACCATTCCTTCTTCTTCGCAAGCGAGGGTGGGCCCTTTGGGCGCCACCTACCACCTCCTTTCCATTCCTTCTCTTGCGCACCCTGTAGGGGGCCCGATAGGTGCTCCCCCTCCCTCCTTTCCAATCCTCCTTCTGTGCCACCTTTTGCTGCCCTTTTGGATGCTAGTCAACCAACCCCCCCTTCGGTTGCACCGGGTGCCGGCGCAACCCAACCTCTCTAGTCCCTTCCTCCTATTGTGCCCCCCGCTGTGGGCCCGATGGGCGCCACCCACCCTCCCATCCAATCCCTCTTTTTGTGCCTCCTCTTGTGGCCCCGTTGGGCGCAACTACCCCTCCCACTCACACCCTCCATTTGCGCCGGGTGTTGGCCACCCCCTATCATACTCTTCGCACACTCCACCTCCACTAGTTGATGTGATGTTGCTCTCCGATGCGACATGCCTCCTGGGCGCTACCCCACTTATTGGCGCAGCCCAACCACCATCTTCTCTCGCCCCCCCGGATTCTAGCGAGTGCGCATCCTGGCATCCCTAGGGGTCAGACCCTCCCCTCTTTGGGTGCAAGCCTACCTTTCCCGGGCTCTGGGCCATCTGGTGTAACCGCACTCCCGGCCCTCCTAGCCCCTGGCATATCTCATTGCCCGACCACTTCCTTTGCCGACATCCTTCGTCCTGACAGGGCCCCTAAGCCGGGACTCCTATTCCCGGACGTTCCTCTTTCCAACGTTGGGTATCCGCAAGCATCTCCCATGCCGACAGTGCCATTTTTTGACTAGGAACTCTCTTCTCTGGACACATCATTCCCATTCTCCTTTGTCCTTAAATTCTCAGTAGGCTGTCCTAAGCTCGCCAGGGTGGCAGAAGTTATCGCCAGTTGGCAGCTTACGGCGGAATAAAGGGTTGCCCCCCTCGACCCGAGGCATATTCTGTTACGCCTATCCTCCGAGCTGGACCACAGGATGGTGTGGTCCAAAAGCACCGGGAGGGTAGACTCCTACCGGATGAAGATAATCAAATGGTCACCGTACTTTAACACCAAGGAAGACTCAGCGACGGTTGCCGCCTGGGTCACCCTACCCAATCTTCCCCTCATTTGCTTCGTCCCGGCGGCTCTTAAGCGTATAGCCAACTCCTTCGGGACCTACGTGGCCACCGTCGCCGAAACCAGCAACCTGACCAAAGCTCACTACGCTATGATATGCGTGGAACTCGACCTCACCTCGGACCCTCCAACCATATCCTCATTAAACTTGGCGACCAAACTAACACTCAGCAAATCATCTACGACAACAACATTATCTTCTGCACTCACTACCATTTACGCGGTCACCTATTGAAGCACTGCCTCCGTCTCCATCAAGAGCTTAGGAAGAAACCAGAGATGTCGAAACCCAATCCCATAGGGAACCAGCACCAAAAATTTGTCCAACCACCCCTGGTTCCCTTCCGAACTCCCACACCAGATTCAACTCCAGTGAAGGCAAATCCAAAGGAGGCAACTCAGCAGAAAAAATAGTGATCCCCTACCACCCATCTATCCTCTCCCTGTCCAATCAATTCAGCACCCTCGTGTCAGAAGCCATTGGCTTCTTCATTGATTCGGTTGGTCATACTGACTTCGACCAGGCCCCCAGAATGGACTCTGAGCACCTCAGCGCCCCACTCCTTGAGGACGCTGAAGAGCCCTTCCTAGCACCTCTGATTTCCACCGAACAGCATACTTCGCTCGGCAACTCCATCGTTGACACTCTGGCCATCCTAGGGCCAGAGCAGGCCCTTAGAGGTCTTCAGGTCTTCAAGGCTGGCTTCCCTCTCCAAGCGGAAGGGGAGCATATTGGCATCTCCGACGACTCCTCCTCTTTTCGTCGGAGCATCCCGACCTCGATTTAGCAGGCAAAACGGTCGCACCCAGAATATGCCCCGAGGACTCTTCCCTCGGCACACCCCCTAAGAAGACAGGGGTAATATCCATCACTAACAGGAAAGCGAAGAAAAAAGGGACCGCTAAATCCCCGTCCATGCACACCAGGTCCGCTGCGAAGCGGTCCAACCAACCCCCCCAAAGATCCATTAATGCTGAACATTCTCTCCTGGAATGTCCACGGGCTGGCGAACAAACCTACAATGAGAAGAATCACCAACCTTAAGAAAACCCACAAGATCGACATATTAATCATCCTCGAACCCAAAATCTCCTACAAGAGGCTCAAATCCATTCAACTGCAGTTAGGCTTTCACTCGGCCATAGCCGGCAGACACGACATTTGGATTCTCTGTTCCAAAGCCATCAAAATCGGTGTCATCCATGATTCAAGTCAAGCCCTATCTTGATGGATGGAACACCCCTTGATCCACAATCGTGCCATCCTCTCTGAGGTTCACGGCAGTTGTGACATTACGGAACGCAGACACCTATGGAATGACCTCCTGGACACCAACCACCACAACCGTAATCTCCCATGGCTTTGCATCGGAGACTTCGACACCATCACTTGCAGAGAAGAGAAGATTGGAGGCCGCCCACCCCCTCTCTCCGCCATGCAAGACTTCAACAACTTCATCTTCAACACTAACCTCACCTCCCTTTCATTCAACGGCAACGCATTCACCTGGTGCAACATGCAGGAAGGCGACCGTCGGCAATTCTCCTACGTCGATAGGGCATTAACGAATGCCCACTGGCTTGATATGGAGACTACCTCCAAGCTTTCTCATCTTAATGCCACCGAATCCGACCATGCCCCCCTGCTGGTTGGAATCACCAGCACCTCCAACCATTCCAGGAAGAGCTTCTGTTTTCTCGACTTCTGGAGCGAGCACCCCCAATTCTTAGGAGTCGTTACGGAAGCGTAAAATAACACGAACTCAATAGATCCCCTTAATCGCGTGGCCAATAAGCTCCAGGCTACGACAAAAGCTCTGACAACTTGGAGCAAGAAAGCCGATGGAGATATCTTTCAAGCCATTCGCGAGGTGGAGGACGATGTGACTCATGCCGAAGTGAGATACATGACCGACTAGTCGTCTGATACCAGGAAGGCGCTGAATCTCACCAAAGTCATCCTCAAATTCAGACTGAAGATTGAGACCGATTTTCGGAAGCAGAAAGCGAGGATCAAATGGAACAGCGAGGGGGACAACAACTCGAAATTCTTCCACGCTTGCGTTAACGGGCGCAGACAAAAACTCACTCTCCATCAGATTATCGTAGACAACGGCACCAGCATCACCGACCAAAAGAGTATCCAAGAGGAGGCCGCGAGGTTCTATTCCAGACTTTTTTCCAAGGAGACGGTTCTAAAAGACAACACCTTCCTGGACGGAGTTTCCCACCTTATTAGAGACATAGACAATTTATAGCTTGAACAGCCCCCCTTGAGGAAGAAGTGAAAGAAGCAGTCTGGGCCCTCGACCAGCACAGTGCCCCTGGGCCAGACGAATTTTCAGGGGTTTTTTCTGTACTTGATAGGATATCATCAAGGTTGACATCCACAATGCGGCCTCCGCCTTCCTCCAGGGAGCTACCTACCCCAGAGCCTGTCACGACCCACACCCACTTTTCGGATACGAAGCGAGTCCAAGCCCAGCCTACGCCGTAGTGTCGGCGCAAGAATGCTGTCTAATATACACAAGTCACGGCAATCTAGAATCTCATGGTAATCTATATCTCATCCACAGAATAATCAAATCACAATCAAGATCAATGAATAAGACATGAAACTGGGCAATAATAAATATAACTGAATATCTCCAAGAAGTAATATCACGGCCGGTAGACACAAATACACTACCAATAGACGAAAAAAGAAAAGTACATGAAATATACTAACTGAGTACAACCTGCTAATCAAGGTGACCTCAACTGCAAGCACTATGGTATGATGCTGACCCAAACCTCTCGTCTGCTCCTGACTCAAACTTGGCTAAACTGAAAAGATCATTAGGTCCTCAGAGGACTAGCAAGATACATAAAAACGAGCCTTTCTAACAGTTTATCATGCATGGAGAAAATCCAGAAAAAATAAGTAAAACTAAACAATGAATAAAACATGAATCTGTACATTGACTACACATAAATGAACTGCTAAACGAGGACGAGAGAACTCATGTCAAGATGTCAACGGATAACCAAATCGAATACTCAAACCCACGCCCCTAGTGTGGACTTGCAGGTTTCAACAACTACTAACCCTCGCCCCTAGTGTGGACTCGCAGGTTAGCTTCAACTACTAACCCTCGCCCCTAGTATGGACTCGCATGTTAGCTTCAGGAAAACACCCTCGCCCCTAGTGTGGACTCGTAGGTGTAGACCAAATACTACTAACCCTCGCTCCTAATGTGGGCTCGTAGGTTAGCTTAAGACAAAGATAACTACTAACCCTCGCCCCTAATATGGACTCGCAGGTTAGCTTCAAGATTTCAAGACAAGGAAGTATAGCAATCCAGTTTATGACTTCTCGACCCACGACATGACTCAATCAAGGCACAAGTGAACACGACCAATAAGATATAAGACTAGCTGTGAACAAGGGCTATGTATTAATGAAATAAAATACTAACATGATATGAAAAGTACCTGTCAACAATAATAAGAAAAATTGAATAATGAAAGACAGTGCATGTAAACAAAGCTGTAAGAAAGACAAGGTATACTTGCCTGTGGTCCTGTGCTGCTGGTACGGGTCGATGCACTGAGTCAAGCCCAATTAACCTATTTAATAATTTATCATGTCAATGAAGGATGAATGAATTTAGCAACCAATCTATTTCTCTTGCTAGGCTTCTAGACCAGGATTCCTATATCTAATATAACTAGTGTTCTTCACTAGGCAGGATGGGTTTGTCTTTGGGTTACTAATTATAAATTGATTACACCACTGCCTGTATTGGAGACTCACTCTTATAAACTATCATGCCCTTTGTTCCCTTTACTCTATTCTACACCTACAGGTAGGGTATTCTAGGTACACAGGACCTTGGTTATTCCTATTTTTTCAGTTCTCTTACTAACTTCTCCATCTACTATAGCTAATCTCCATTCAATATGTAAGCTGACCTGGTCTACATCACATGTTTATTTGATTTAAAGTAGTACTTATCAGGACAAAAAGTATTGATCAGGTTCAAACATAGATGATCAGCACTTATGTACATGCAGGCATCCCTTTTTCTGGTGTGGTTGATTTCTATCATATTAAAACATAACAGAATCAGGCCTTTAACTCTAATGCAATTTAGACCAAGGCTCTGTCCACAATGCATATTCTCAGCCACAAGAAACAATGACAGAACCCATATTAGGATATCTGCTTGCTGCTACTGATACGATTGGATGACTCCTCAAGTTTTCTGATACCACTCTCTCATTATTTTCTGTTATTCATTGTTGTTTACTTGAGTATCCTGTAGCTTGCCCCATTGGTATACTACCTAATCCTGAACACTTGGGTTCCTGTCCCCTACACAGTATTACTTGGATACATGTGGATACTAACATCAAGGTAAAAGTTACAGCAACTATAATGGGCTGTAGTCAAAGATGGACATGGTAGAACCCTGGGTAATGGTTGAGATTAATGATTCAATTGATTGCAATTGAAACCTGGACTCTGGTATTTGCTCATTAAAACGAATGTACTCAGATACTTGGGTACCAGGCTTGACATTAACTTATACAAATAGTTAGTAACTAGGAACTACCATCATCCTGAACCTATGAAACTGTGAAATAGCTTCACATACCTGTGGTATGTCTACCCAAGTCATCATGCTTACAGTACATGCACATGGCATTATGATATATGGTCATGAGCAATATATCCTACCCGAGTCTATCTTCTAACCAATGGACTACCACAAAGAAGAACCTAAACATTAGGTAGAACAGAGGACTATTCATAGGGACCAGGTATCTAAATATATTATGGATTGAACATCGTATGCAGGATTTAACAAGGGTATGCAAGGTTTGATAGCTACCAAGATTGAACCCTAGTCACACTCAAACTTGAGACTCTCACTTTATCTCAGTACTGAACACCTGTCCAAATAGGACTGACCTTCAAATCTGAAGGCCAGACACTTATAAGCTAAACAAAAGGATAGACTAAATGGGACTGATCGATTTGGGGGTGGTCCAACTAAAACATGGGCAGCAACATCTAATCCTATTTTCTTGCAGGGACTTCCTAGATATTTAAGACATTCAGAGGGGGTTTGTACTAGGCTGTTCTTGGATGATTTCCTATGTGAGTAGGAATAGGTTATGCACAGCCTACATGTACAAGATCTGATATGCTGGTTGGGTCAATCGAGTGTTGTAGTTGGGTACTCAAATGGGCTGGACAGAACAATGGCAAATCAAGACACAAGTTGAAAGGGCATAACGTCAAATGGGGACTGACTTTATATATGATGTGGACTAGTACTCTAAGGATATCAGTCAACTGGTACAATAGTGGGACTGGTCTTGTCTAACACTTCCTAGTTCTATAGCAGCATCCTCTACACACTCAACCTTAGATTTAGTCTTTAGACCAGAAATCTACTCCCTGCCCAATATAGTGTCTAACCCCTATCTTGTATTGGGTCTTATAATGGTTAACTGAATATGATTGTTCAATGAGAGAGTACCCTCAGGTAACTTCCTCTAAACTACTCATTCAAAAATTCCAACCCATTACTAGACAGGCCTTGCTCTCGGCTGACCCTAGGTTTTGGATTGGGTTTGTGGCATGTCCTGTCCTAGACTAACCTAGGCTACCATTGTAGTATCACCCACTCCCATGCTCCTCTTGGTTAACTGGCCAACCTATAAACTGGTAGGTGTTACCCCCCAATCTGGATTCGTATCTCTGGGCAAGTACTTCCATGGTACAGGGACATGGTCAACTGAACCATAATGCAATAGATTAATGTTGGTCAGATACAACACAAGAAAAGTGGGAACAGGACAGGATATTGGCTCGACTGAGAATATATATATGTGTAGAGACTGATCAATGCCTTCAAGGTGAACTATATATGTATATTGAACACTGTGTGAAGGGAAAAACTGAACCAAATTACCAAGACTGAACAAAACCTCTCCTGACTCAACTTGATGCAGGAGACTAACACATTATTTGTTGTCCTGCAGTTCGATTCAGTCCTGTGACTTGTGTATAAGCCAATGGTACTTCTTAGGAATTCTATAGAACACCTCATCTTATCAATGGAATTAATCGAGACGAAGGTGAAGGATTACCTGGTGATTGTACGACTTGACTGCTCCTCTTCCTCATTCTTCTTCCTACGGCAGGGAAATTATTTTTTTAGGGTTTGCCGAGGGGTTTTTGGGTTCGGTTACAAGCCTCTGTATTTATACTCTTGTTGATCTCCTGGAGAGATTCGGAAGAATCTGATTTGATTCATCTAAAATTTTGATGAGAGTTATCATGAATTCAGTTTGAATTCAAAACAAGGATTCGGTTGTTTAAAGGAGATTTGAATTTGACAATTGCACCGAGGTCCCTGTCCATTATTGTATTTCCCTTTTGGTTCTCCTTTTAAAGTAAAACAAAACATAACAATTACATATGAGACAATGAAGATTTGTGTAACTTTAATAAAAAAGAAAAAAAATTGGTCAAGGGGTTGACAACTCTATCCCTCTTAAACAAATTTCGTCCTCGAAATTTAAGGAGTCGTGATCTACTAGAAGGAATAGACTAGAACAAACTGCTATAAAAGAAATTCAATTCCTCTTAAATAATTCAAAGTTTAATATAAGCCTATCTATCCTCCTGCCAATTCTACTGAAAATTCTTGCCAGCTGCTCCTTGTGGGGTTGCCGCATCCTCCATGATCATGGCAAAAGCTTGTCCTTCTTGTGCGATTGGTAGAAGGGTCGCTCGCGTTCCTCTTCGGATAATTTCGAGACAAGTGCTGGTTGGATCCACAAGTCCAACATAACACTAATCTGTCGCAACAATTTGCTTGAGTGTGGCTTTTCTTCGAGCAATGTTGGCAGGTGGGAACATCTTGGACTTGGCGTGGGGCTGCTTGTGGTTGCTGCTGATGCTGCTGTGTTGAGATCTTTCCTGGAATGTTGGGACGTTTTGCCAGAGTTGATTGGTTGTTGCCTCCTCCGAATGCGTCTCGGCTCCTCTTCGGTTTGTGACTCAGCTCTTCTTCTACAGCTTGGGCGACCTTTAGAATCTTCTCGTAAGTGGCAGCTCGACTGGTGGCGATGGCTAGATGAATCTCGTGAGGTAGTTCCTTCCTTAATCGTCGTGCCTTATCTTCAGGGGTGCTGACCAAGTTCTCCGCGAAACGGCTGAGGCGAGAGAACTCCGATGTGTACTCGTCGACGGTGTGGTTGCCTTGCTCTAGATGCTCGAACTGACTCACCAACGCCTCTCGTGCTACGTATGGATATAATTTCTTCTTGAACAGTCGCTTGAACTCCTCCCAAGTCACATCTGGAGCAGAAAATCTGGGCTCGCTTTGGTACCACGTCCGTACGATGTCGATAAGTTATCCACTGGCTGACTCGATCTTCAGATCTTCTGGGACTCGGGCCGTCTTCAGGTATTGTTCAACATTCTCCAACCACTCGTCAGCGTAGAGAATCCTTTCGGTCCCATGGAATTCCCTAGGCCAAAGGTCCATGAAGTTCTTGGAAGTTCCAGGGCGCTGTCGTAGAGCATCTCTAATCTGAAGAGCCTCTCTAAAAGTGTCGTAGAACATGTTGGCTTGCTGTTAGAATATCCCCAAGAGTGTGACATTATCCAATGCTGGGGACGGAGGCAGGAATGGTGCTGGATACATCGTCGACGGGGGTGCATGGCAAATGCTGAATACATCGCTGGTGCTGGGTGCATGGCTAGTACTGGACATGGAACCCCTGGCGGTGGGACAGATGCTGGTGGCAGAACGGGTGCTGGTGGTGGAGTTCATGGAGGAAACTGTAGAGGTGGTGGCAGGTCGTCTCTACAGAATCTTGAGAGCTGTGACTGATTGCCCATATGAGTGAGCTGGCCTCCTTGTGTCGGTAGGGTCATGTACGCGAAAAAGCCTTTGACAGTCGGTGGAGTGTTCAGTGCAGCATTGTTCCTGTCTTGCGAGTCCATCTTAACTGTAACAAAGAAAATACTTTAGCCGTTGAAGAAATTTTCAGGCAGGATGCAAATCAAGGATTCAATGAAATCAAGGATTAACAAGGAGTCAAGACATGTGGATGAGATTCTATGAGTCTAATCTTATTTTTAGGCTCATGATGGCATAGTGACGTAACCGAAGTGATTAACGTTGATCTGCATGGGCCACCAAAAAACTTATCACGACCCACATCCGTTTTTCGGATACGAAGCGTATCCATGTCCAGCCTATGCCGCAGTGTCGATTGTAGAACGCTGTCTAATATACACAAGTCACGATAATCTAGAATCTCATGGTAATCTAAATCTCATCCACAGAATAATCAAATCATAATCAAGATCAATGAATAAGACACGAAACTGGGCAATAATAAATATAACTGAATATCTCCAAGAAGCAATGTCACGTCCAGAGGACACAAATCCACTACCAATAGACGAAAAGAAAAAAGTACATGAAATACACTAACTGAGTACAACCTGCTAATCAAGGCGACCTTAACTGCAAGCACTGCGGTATAATGCAGACCCAAACCTCTCGTCTGCTCCTGACTCAAACTCGGCTAACCTGAAGAGATTATCAGGTCCTCAGAGGACTAGCAAGATACATAAAAACGAGCCTTTATAACAGTTTATCATGCATGGAGAAAATCCAAAATAAATAAGTAAAACTAAACAATAAATAAAACACGAATCTGTACACTGACTACACATAAATGAACTGCTGAACGAGGACGAGAGAACTCATATCAAGATGTCAATGGATAACCAAATCGAATACTCAAACCCTCGCCCCTAGTGTGGACTCGCAGGTTTGAACAACTACTAACCCTCGCCCCTAGTATGAACTCGTGGGTTAGCTTCAACTACTAACCCTCGCCCCTAGTGTGGACTCGCAGGTTAGCTTCAGGAAAATACCCTCGTCCCTAGTGTGGATTCGCAGGTGTGGAATAAATACTACTAACCCTCGCTCCTAATGTGGGCTCGCAGGTTAGCTTAAGACAAAGATAACTACTAACCTTCGCCCCTAATGTGGACTCGCAGGTTAGCTTCAAGATTTCAAGACAACGAAGTATAGCAGTTCAGTTTATGACTTCTCGACCCACGACATGACTCAATCAAGGCACAAGTGAACACGACCAATAAGACACAAGATTAGCTGTGAACAAGGGCTATGTATCAATGAAATAAAATACTAACATGATATGAAAACTACATATTAACAATAATAAGAAAAACTGAATAATGAAAGACAGTGCATGTAAATAAAGCTGTAAGAAAGGCAAGGTATACTTGCCTGTGGTCCTGTGCTGCTGGTACGGATCGATGCACTGAGTCAAGCCCAATTAACCTGTTTAATAATTTATTATGTCAATGAAGGATGAATGAATTTAGCAATCAATCTATTTCTCTTGCTAGGCTTCTAGACCAGGATTCATATATCTAATATAACTAGTGTTCTTCACTAGGCATGATGGGTTTGTCTTTGGGTTACTAATTATAAATTGATTACACCACTGTCTGTATTGGAGACTCACCCTTATAAACTTTTATGCCCTTTGTTCTTTGTACTCTGTTCTACACCTACAGGTAGGGTATTCTAGGTACACATGACCTTGATTATTCCTGTTTTCTCAGTTCTCTTACTAACTTCCCTATCTACTATAGCTAATCTCCATTCAATATATAACCTGACCTGGTCTACATCATATGTTTATTTGATTTAAAGTAGTACTCATCAGGACAAAGAGTATTGATCAGGTTCAATCATAGATGATCAGCACTTATGTACATTCAGGCATCCCCTTTCATGGTATGGTTGATTTCTAGCATATTAAAACATAACAAAATCAGGCCTTTAACTCTAATGTAATTTAGACCAAGACTCTGTCCATAATACATATTCTCAGCCCTATGAAACAATGACAGAACCCATATTGGGTTATCTGCTTGCTGCTACTGATACGATTGGATGACTTCTCAAGTTTTCTAATACCACTCTCTCTTTATTTTTTGTTATTCATTATTGTTTACTTGAGTATCCAGTAGCTTGCCCCATTGGTATACTACCTAATCCTGAACACTTGGATTTCTGTCTCCTGCACAGTATTACCTGGATACTAACATCAAGGTAAAAGTTACAACAACTATAATGGGCTGTAATCAAATATGGACATGGTAGAACCCTGGGTAATGGTTGAGATTAATGATTAAATTGATCGCAATTCAAACCTGGACTCTGGTATTTGCTCATTAAAACGAATGTACTCAGATACTTGGGTACCTGGCTCGATATTAACTTATACAAATAGTTAGTAACTAGGAACTACCATCATCCTGAACCTATGAAACTATAAAATAGCTTCACATGCCTGTGGTATGTCTACCCAAGTCATCATGCTTACAGTACATGCATATGGCATTATGCTATATAGTCATGAGCAATATATCCTACCCGAGTCTATCACCTAACTAATGGACTGCCACAAAGAATAACCTAAACATTAGGTAGAGCAGGGACTATTCATAGGGACCAGGCATCTAAATATACTATGGATTGAACATCATATACAGGATTTAACAAGGGTATGCAAGGGTTGTTAGCTACCAAGATTAAACCCTAGTCACACTCAAACTTGAGACTCTCACTTTATCTCAGCACTGAACACCTGTCCAAATAGGACTGGTCTTCAAATCTGAAGTCCTGACACTTATGAAGATAAGCTAAACAAAAGGATAGACTGAATGGGATTGATCGATTTGGGGGTGGTCCAACTAAAACATGGGCAGCAACATCTAATCCTATTTTCTTGTAGGGACTTCCTAGATATTTAAGACATTCAATAGGGGTTTACACTAGGCTGTTCTTGGGTGATTTCCCATGTGAGTAGGAATACGTTTTGTACAGCCTACATGTACAAGATGTGATATACTGGTTAGGTCAATCGAGTGTTGTGGTTGGGTACTCAAATGGGCTGGACAGAACAATGGTAAATCAGGACACAAGTTGAAAGGGCATAACGTCAAATGGGGACTGACTTTATACATGATGTGGACTAGTACTCTAAGGATATCAGTCAACTGGTACAATGGTGGGACTGGTCTTGTCTAACACTTCCTAGTTCTATAGCAGTATCCTCTACACACTCAACCTTAGATTTAGTCTTTAGACCAGGAATCTACTTCCTGCCTTGTATAGTGTCTAACCCCTGTCTTGTATTGGGTCTTATAATGGTTAACTGAATCTGATTGTTCAATGAGAGAGTACCCTCAGGTAACTTCCTCTAAAGCTACTCATTCGAAAATTCTAGCCCATTACTAGGCAGGCCTTGCTCTCTGCTGAACCTAGGTTTTGGAATGGGTTTGTGGCATGTCCTGTCCTAGACTAACCCAGGCTACCAGTGTCTACTCCCATGGTCCTCTTGGTTAACTAGCCAACCTATAAACTGGTGGGTGTTACCCCCCATCTGGATTCGTATCTCTGGGCAAGTACTTCCATTGTACAGGGACATGGTCAACTAAACCATAATGCAATGGATTAATGATGGTCAGACACAACACAAGAAAAATAGGAACATGACCGGATATTGGCTCGACTGAGAATATATATATGTGCAGAGACTGATCAATGCCTTCAAGGTGAACTATATATGTATATTGAACACTGTGTGACAGGAAAAACTGAACCAAATTACCGAGACTAAACAAAACCTCTCCTAGCTCAATTTGATGCATGAGAATAACACATTATTTGTTGTCCTGCAATTCGATTCAGTCCTGTGACTTGTGTATCAGCCAATGGTACTTCTCAGGAATTCTATCGAATACCTCATCTTATCAATAGAATTAATCGAGACGAAGGTAAAGGATTACCTGGTGATTGTACGACTCGACTGCTCCTCCTCTTCCTTCTTCTTCTTCTTGCGGCAGGGAAATTGTTTTTTAGGGTTTGTCGAGGGGTTTTTGGGTTCGGTTACAAGCCTCTGTATTTATACTCTTATTGATCTCCTGGGGAGATTCAGAAGAATCCGATTTGATTCATTTAAAATTTTGATGAGAGTTATCATGAATTCAATTTGAATTCAAAAAGGGGATTCGGTTGTTTAAGGGAGATTTGAATTTGACAATTGTACCCAGGTCCCTGTCCATTATTGTATTTCCCTTTTGGTCCTCTTTTTAAAGTAAAACAAAACATAACAATTACATATGAGACAATGAAGATTTGTGTAACTTTAATAAAAAAATGAAAAAAAAATTGGTCAAGGGGTTGACAGAGCCATCTCGAGAACCAACCTTATCCTCATCACAAAAAAAGACAACCCGGAGATATTCTGCGACTTTCGCCCAATCAGTCTCCGTAATTTCACCAATAATATCATATCCAAGATCATCGCCTCCCGCATGTCAGGCCATCTCCCCAAGATTATCTCAGAGGAGCAGAGTGGCTTTGTTCGGAGAAGAAATATCCAAGATAACATCATGCTGGCTCAAGAGCTAGTCACCTGCATGAAGTTCCCAGCAAGAGGAGGCAACATTGCTATCAATTAGACATAGAGAAAGACTAGGACAGACTAGATTGGCAATTTATGATCTGGGTCATCAGAGCCTTCGACCTCTTCGAAACCTGGACCAACGTTGTGTGGAGATCGATCAGTAACTCCTGGTTCTCCACGGTTATTAACGGCCAAGCAGACGGGTTCTTTAAATCCACTCGCGGGGTCAGGAAAGGGGATCCACTATCCTCCACCATCTTCATCATTACGGCAGATGCGTTGAGCAGAAACCTTAATAAGATGGCGAGCACCCCCAACTTCCAGTACTACCATACGACTAGCGGCTGCCCGATCATCACCCACCGAGCTCTCACTGATGATATCCTTATATTCTCATCCGAAGATGCCAGATCGGTGGAAGTCGTCCACAATACGCTCCAGAAATATGAAAGGTGCTCAGGGCAGAAGATCAACCCAGAGAAAAGCGTTATCTACATCCACCACAATATCAAGAGAGAGAGCAAGCGGCTAGCATATCAACCACCACCTCATTCCCAATAAAGCACCCTCCATTCCTCGACCTTGGGTGCCCCCGCGTGTACGGCAGATCCAACGCCGAGATATTCGAGAACCTAACCAATCGCATAAGGAAGAAGCTCGAGGGCTGGCACAACGCCACTCTATCCCCATGAGGTAAGATTATCCTCATCAATCACGTCCTCACTTCCATCCCCATCTATACCCTGGCAGCATGCTCCCCCCAAGAAAGTTCTATCTTACATCGAGAGCATCTTCAGCAACTTTTGTAAATCCCCTAAATTTCTACTACATTTTATCGATTTTGGTACTGATTTAAATTTTTTGTATTGTACGTCGCGCAGTCGTATTGTATGTTGTACGCAAACGGCGTATTTTATAATTGCTCATCGAGTGCGAATATGTGCGAGCATACATATATTTAGAAAAATATTTTTATTTTTATAGTTCAAAATAATTTATATAATAAATACTTTGCTATCATACAAAAATTGTGAAGTTTGTTCTTTTCATTTTAAAGGCCCTTCAGTTACAAATAATATTTTTATTGAATACTAGAAATGTATATTTATATGAATATTATTGTGCATACCCATTTTCGTAAATATTTATTAGTTATTTTAAATAATAGTACAATTTTTGAAATTAATTATTTTATTATTTATGAAAATGGTATTTGAGATATTTTTAAAAGTTAATATTTGATTAAATGAGACAATTTAAATTTGAAACGATTTTATTTGAATTTGAATCAAAATGAAGATTTATTGATGTTTAAATTGAATTCGAACAAGTAAATGTTTAAAGCAAATTAAATAAATATGATATTATCTATGGAGATTTAAAACTTCCACCATCCTATGCAAATGAAAATTCCCACATCCTATAAATAGGCAGGTACTCCTCCATAATTTTTATCACCCACGTGCATCGTGTCCATGTTTCCCCTCCCACATCTTATTCCAACATTTACATATACAAGAACCTTTCCCCATGTCGACAATCCCGACACAATCAAATCCCTAACCTAATCCTACTCTAAACCCTATCCCCGCTCGTGTCCTCCCCCTGCCTCCGTCGATTCCTCAGCCATAGCCACTACAACCAAAGACCACCACCATCGCCATCCTGGCGTCCCGGCCCTGACCACCACCACGGATCCGAACCCGAAAAATAACACCACCAACCATACCAGCGATACGCTGCTGTTCTCCAAAACAGAACCTCACCCGAACTCTGGCCAATCCGCCACCATGAAACACCACCGTCGCCACCATCACTACTAATCCATCACCAGCACCCAGAGCCAGCCCCTTACACCCCAATAACCACCCTGTCTCCGGCCATCAGCAGCACCATTATCGTCATCCATCACCACCCCTACGAAACCCCTCTCCTTGCCGCCGCGTCTACACCCACCACCACCTATATCACCACCACTGCAACCCTCCGCCTGACCGGAGCACCGCTAACCCCCTATGACCTCACCACCAGTTAAACCACCATCACCGCCACCATCATCGAAACCAAAACAAAGGAAACCTCTTACCTATCCTCCGTCTCGCCGGCGTCGACAACGCAGGAGACAGCCACGACCTGCCTTCTCCACCACATCTGACCACTGCCGCAGGAACTCCCGGCCACCATCATCTCCTCCATCTTTCGACCGGTCTGCACCCGTACCTCGAGCAACTATCGCATGCGTCACCGCTCCGTCGAGCGCACACAGCTCTGGCGTACCTCCTCTATGCCCCTTTTCTTCGATGAGAAACCCGCTTCTTCAGCTCTCTTTCCCTCTCGATCTCTGTAGCTCTCCCCTTCTTCCACTCTCTAATGCTCTTTCTCTCTTCCACTCTTGTCATCTTCTCTCTCTACTATCTCTCCTTTTTCCCCGGTTTCTTTTATTTCCCTAATGGCTTTTCTCTCTCTCTCTCTCTCTCTCTCTCTCCTCTCTCTCTCTCTTTCTCTCTTCTTCCTTATTCCGAGGAGAAGAAGAATGCTCAATTAATGAGCATGGGGATGAAGGAAACATTTGTATTAGTTTTTTTATACTAATGTACTGGTGTCAGAATAGGTAAGTTTGTAGTATTAAGATATTTTCTTTGCAAAAATCAAGGCAGGTAGTAGAGTAGGTATTTAATATACTATACTAACTACAGTAGTGTATATATGTAGTTATACTGTCATATTTATTAATTATTAGTAATACCTTTAGTAATATTTATATACAATGTATTTATTAAAATTATTATATATTAAATAGTTTATTTTTAAATTTATATTGTACCCATATATATAGATAGTATTGGGCTTGACCTTGCATATAAATTTCAAAATGGAGATAGAAGCTTAAAATATTATGGTATTATTTTGTGGTGTTTAGTTATGGCCTTTGACCTAAAATCTTATTAATTTATAGTATTTTAAATTACAGTTTTGACCTAAAAGATATTATAGAATTTTTATGTATTTTAACTAATAAAAATATAGTTTTAATATAATAAATAATTATCCAAAATATATATATCTATATTTGTTTATGCAACTTCCTTTAAGTCATAATCATGACTAATCTGGTCATTTTATACTATTTGATGACAGACTTCTTTTCAACCTCGATGATTGTGTCAAACTCTGATTCTAGACTTTTTTTTATCGACCCTACCAATTTGGCTCTTCATGACTCAATGATACGGTATGTTCCATCATCTAAGAATATCTTACGTTAATTTTGACATCTATGACTATTTTGTGCCAACAAGATCATATCGCACACGTTGACTCCAAACTAATCGATCTCTAAATTAAACCGAGACTATTCGGGGCATCGTCAGATCCTCCAACCACACCAGGAGACACCAGGCAAGATATCTTATCTTATTTACTGTTTATAATTATATGCACCTTTATTTATTTATTTACTGTATGTTTATTATCTGTTCTCAGTTGGATCCATTACTTGCTATTTTTAGTTCATTTTATTTTGCTTTCAGTTATTTTTCCTTCTTGCCTTTTTTGTATGCACATGGACCTAGTCTTAGCGAACTACCTTCTGTTAGTGACCTTGGAAGGGAGAAGACAATTAAATGTATGGGCTACCCCAAATCCAAAAGCTGTAGTAACTGCGTACTACGGTAGTATAGTCGCGAGGGTCACTAGCCTCGAGCTATATGGACTGATGGGTCACGTAGGCCGCAAGCCTTGAGTTATGCCGGCTGATAGTATTGGTGCTTGACGTGTGCGTGTTGTGAGTTATTACCTTGTCTTGGGGGAGTCAGCCTTCACCTGCCCATATATCGAGATCTCTTCTAAATTGCCTACTAGAAAGGTTAGGAGACCTTAGCAAATTTCATGTTCCAACCATGACATAAAAAGATGTCACATCGTAAAATTGTTTGTTACCCCTTGTCCTTGTCTGGTTGTAGGGTAGCCTACTATTTCGATGATGGGATATTAAGCCGTGTTATGGTTTGGACACTTTACTTTATCTTTATTTTATGGTGCATTTATATCCAGCTCATGTGGCATGTTCTTTATGTATCTTGTTACGTCCCTCTAAGGACCTGGTTATCTCGCCAGGTGTGTGCTCTTATCTTTCGTAGGTGTTCTAGCCGTGGCCATGATCATCTCCTATGTCTTCGAGGATGATTGTACTTTGATCGTCTTCGCTTCACTCGTCAAACTCTTTCTTTTGTTGTGTATTTCTTTTCATAGTTGGTAGTGGATTTGTCTCCGCCCAACTACATGCATCAAATAACAATTTTATAGTTGATTATATGATATCTTTTATTCTTACTTTATGTGGATGAGATTAGTTAGTTGTGGTTTACTGAATTTTACAGCTTATGTATCCATACGAGGCCTATGTACTTCGTATGAATACAATTGGCATGTCTGCATTCCTAGTCCTACGTATTTTGGGACTGGGGTGTTACATATTTTTGTGGAGGCCCACGCAGGTCTAGTTTATTACTTTGCTTACGTTACTGTAGCGATGTGAGCCGGTATCTAGGATTAGAGTCTAGAAATATCATCCACTTACTTGATCACCTTCCTTGATTCAAATCTCTGAACTCTCGTTCGACCTTCTTGCATCCTGCTTGATCTCTCCTACCATAAGCCTTACCTCTTATTTCATGCTTACCAACCGTTAGGAAGATGACTATACTAGTATATGTTCATAGGTCAAACACATGGCTTGGAAGATTCCATTGGCAATTAGTATGCATTAGAGATCATATTGGAGTTATAAAGACATTTTTACTTTAAGAATCAAAGGACCATATCTTGTTGATGTATGATCTTGTAGAAAAATTTGTTGATTCCAAGTGGGATAGTAGCGACATTACAAACCTAGAAGATTGTTGGAAATTTATTACTACAAGAAGATAGTTAGTATCTATATACAAATGTGGAAACAAATTAATATTTGATTTTGAGTTTTGAAAGTCTTGAGCTGTAGAGTTATGATTAACTCATCCTTAAAGATCCTCGAAGAGAAAAAAATTGTTAAAAGGATTTAAATATTGCAATATGACTACAAGTTTTAAGTTAGAAGTGATGGAAAAAAATGGTTTAAGATATTTTTGAAGATATGAAATTAACTTTAAGAGAAAATTTCAAATTTGTGTCTTAAAAATTATGATCGATAAATTCATTTAGAGTTACTAGTTTTGATTATGAATATTAGCAATCATGGTAGATTTGATTAGTGATATACTGAGGTTCACTTCTTGAGAATGATTAAGGAATTTAAGATTTAAAGTCTTGATGGATAAGAAACTTTTGAGGAAAACTCGAGTTAAAATTTTTTAATGGAAGACAACCAAGATAGCTCTAATAAGATATTAAATATTCCACACTGGTTGCCATATCACTCGTGCCTTGATAGTTGTATATACTCAAGTATAGTTAGTCATCTACCAAGCATGTGATTATATCTCAATCTTGACTTACTCAACCTCAACTCAATTCTTTCGACCCAACGAGTGCTTGTGATCCATTTAATTCCTTGAATACTTAACTTATGGTTTATCTTGAATGCTTCACCCATTGCCCCATCACACTACTAGCTTAACTCTTTTAAGTTGGATAGAATGCCTCACGGTCTAGTATTTCCATTGACTTTATGACCTATTAAGGAACTTAGACTATTTGTATTTCCTTTCTTCATTATCTAGCGTACGTATATTTTGACTAACTTGACTAACGCCACAAATATAGCCTAGTTTTGCAAACTCATCCTTTATCAAGCTTGTTCATGAACTATGTTATTGGAAGAGCTTCCACTAACATATCGTGTAATCAGAACCGGTGCATGATGGTCTGATCAGCCTAGTGCACTATGGTTCGCTTTTACCTATTATTCTATGTGGATGTGATGTAGTTAAACTTACCCCTTGGAATCCCATCCAAGACTGTCTTGACGATTCTTTTAAAATTTATACGACCGCCTTTGAACCACGTATTCGTAATCGATAACGTCTCCTTCGAACTCTATATTGCGTTCGCCTTCACCTATTTTAGAAGGACGAAGGCGTTATACTAGAACTTCCTCTAGCCTTCCTATCGACTATGACCATTCTCACCCGATGTTGCTATATCTTCATCCTAAACTACTCGCCCTTTTCTCGGCCCTATCATGACCTTCTAATCGCTTAATTTAGGAGTGAATCTAATTTATTCTCTTAATCATGCCCTCGACCTACTCTCAAGCCATAACTTTAATTTGTTTTCACTTGTTACCATAATTTTCTTTATTGCCCGTTATCTTGTTTTAACCTTAACCCTTACTCATTTTCCTTCCCGTGCTAACCCATGATTATTCTCGCCATTATTGAAATTGTAATTTCCTAATGCATGTTTTGTTGAACGTTGTAAGTGATTGTTCCTCACCAATACACCCTTGTGCCTTCTCACCCCCCTGCTAACCCTTAATTTCGAGGATGAAATTCTTTTAAGTTGGGTAGGATGCAAAACCCCTAAATTTTTACTATTTTTTTTATCGATTTTGATAATGATTCAAAATTTTTGTATTGTATGTCGCGCAGTCATATTGTACGTTGTGCACAAACGGCGTATTTTGTAATTGCTCATCGAGTGCAAATATGTGCGAGCGTACGTATTTTTAGAAAAATATTTTTATTTTTATTTTTGTAGTACAAAATAATTTATATAATAAATACTTTGCTATCATACAAAAATTGTGAAGTTTGTTCTTTTCATTTTAAAGGCCCTTCAGTTATAAATAATAAATAATATTTTTATTGAATACTAGAAATGTATATTTATATGAATATTATTGTGCATACCCATTTTTGTAAATATTTATTAGTTATTTTAAATAATAGTAAAATTTTAAAATTAATTATTTTATTATTTATGAAAATGGTATTTGAGATATTTTTAAAAGTTAATATTTGATTAAATGAGACAATTTAAATTTGAAACGATTTTATTTGAATTTGAATCAAAATGAAGATTTATTGATGTTTAAATTGGATTCGAACAAGTAAATGTTTAAAGCAAATTAAATAAATATGATATTACCTATGGAGATTTAAAACCCCCACAATCCTATCCAAATGGGAATTCTCACATCCTATAAATAGGCATGTACTCCTCCATAATTTCCACCACCCACGTGCATCGTGTCCATGTTTCCCCTCCCACATCTTATTCCAACATTTACATATACAAGAACCTTTTCCCGTGTCGACAATCCCGACACAATCAAATCCCTAACCTAACCCTACTCTAAACCCCATCCCCGCTCGTGTCCTCCCTCCTGCCTCCGTCGATTCCTCAGCCATTGCCACTACCACTGAAGACCACCACCATCGCCATCCTGGCGTCTCGGCCCTGACCACCACCACGGACCAGATCCCGAAAAATACCACCATCGACCATACCAGCGACATGCCGCTATTCCCCAAAACAGAACCTCACCCGAACTCCGGCCAATCCGCCACCAGGAAACACCACCGTCGCCACCCTCACTACTAACCCATCACCAGCATCCAGAGCCAGCCGCTTACACCCCTATAACCACCCAGTCTCTGGCCATCAGCAGAACCATTATCGTCATCCATCACCACCCCTACGAAACCCCTCTCCTTGCCGTCGCGTCTACACCCACCACCACCTATATCACCACCACTGCAACCCTTCGCCTGACCGGAGCACTGCTAACCCCCTATGACCTCACCACCAGTTAAACCACCATCACCGCCACCATTATCGAAACCAAAACAAAGGAAACCTCTTACCTATCCTCCATCTCGCCGGCGTTGACAACGCAGGAGACAGCCACTATCCGCCTTCTCCACCACAGCTGACCATCGCTGCAGGAACTCACGGCCACCATCATCTCCCCCATCTCCCGACCGGTCTGCACACGTACCTCGAGCAACTGTCGCATGCGTCACCGCTCTGCCGAGCGCACACAGCTCTGACGCACCTCCTCTGTGCCCCTTTTCCTCAATGAGAAACCCTCTTCTTCAGCTCTCTTTTCCTCTCGATCTCTGTAGCTCTCCCTTCTCCCGCTCTCCACTGCTCTCCATCTCTTTCACTCTTTTCTTCTTTTCTCTCTACTGTCTCTCCTTTTCCCCGGTTTCTTTTATTTCCCCAATGGCTTATCTCTCTCTCTCTCTTCTTCCTTATTCTGAGGAGAAGAAGAATGCTCAATTAATGAGCATGGGGATGAAGGAAACATTTGTATTAGTTTTTTTTATACTAATGTACTGGTGTCAGAATAGGTAAGTTTGTAGTATTAATATATTTTCTTTGCAAAAATCAAGGCAGGTAGTAGAGTAGGTATTTAGTATACTATACTAACTACAGTAGTGTATATATGTAGTTATACTGTCATATTTATTAATTATTAGTAATACCTTTAGTAATATTTATATACAATGTATTTATTAAAATCATTATATATTAAATAGTTTATTTTTAAAATTATATTGTACCCATATATATAGATAGTATTGGGCTTGACCTTGCATGTAAATTTTAAAATGGAGATAGAAGCTTAAAATATTATGGTATTATTTTGTGGTGTTTAGTTATGGCCTTTGACCTAAAATCTTATTAATTTATAGTATTTTAAATTACAGTTTTGACCTAAAAAGATATTCTAGAATTTTCAAGTATTTTAACTAATAAAAATACAGTTTTAATATTATAAATAATTTTCCAAAATATATATCTATATTTGTTTATGCAACTTCCTTTAAGTCATATTCATGACTAATCTGGTCATTTTATACTATTTGATCACGGACTTCTTTTCAACCTCGATGATCGTGTCAAACTCTGATTATAGACTTTTTTTTATCGACCCTACCAATTTGGCTCTTCATGACTCAATGACACGGTATGTTCCATCATCTAAGATCGTCTTACATTAATTTTGACATCTATGACTATTCTGTGCCAATAAGATCATATCGCATACGTTGACTCCAAACTAATCGAGCTCTAAATTAAACCGAGACTATTCGGGACATCGTCAGATCCTCGCACCACACCAGGAGACACCAGGCAAGATATCTTGCTTTATTTATTGTTTATAATTATATGCACCTTTATTTATTTATTTACTGTATGTTAATTATCTGTTCTCAGTTGGATCCATTACTTGCTACTTTTAGTTCATTTATTTTGCTTTCAGTTATTTTTCCTTCTTGCCTTTTTTGTATGCACATGGACCTAGTCTTAGTGAACTACCTTCTGTTAGTGACCTTGGGAGGGAGAAAACAGTTAAATATATGGGCTACTCCAAATCCAAAAGCTGTAGTAACTGCGTACTATGGTAGTCGAGTCGAGAGGGTCACTAGCCTCGAGCTATGTGGGCTGATGGGTCACGTGGGTCGCAAGTCTCGAGTTATGCCGACTGATAGTATTGGTACTTGATGTGTGCGTGTTGTGAGTAATTACCTTGTCCTGGGGGAGTCAGCCTTCACCTGCCCATACATCGAGATGTATTTTAAATTGCCTACTAGAAAGGTTAGGAGACCTTAGCAAATTTTATGTTCCAACCATGACATGGAAAGATATCACATCGCGAAATAGTATGTCACCCCTTGTCCTTGTCTGGTTGTAGGGATAGCCTACTGTTTCATTGATGGAATATTGAGCCATGTTATGGTTTGGACACTTTACTTTATTTTTATTTTATGGTGCATTTATATCCAGCTCATATGGCATGTTCTTTATGTATCTTGTTACGTCCCTCTGAGGACCTGGTTATCTTGCTAGGTGTGTGCTCTTGTCTTTCGCAGGTGTTCTAGCCGTGGCCATGATCATCTCTATGTCTTCAAGGATGATTGCACTTTGATCGTCTTCGCTTCACTCGTCAAACTCTTTCTTTTGTTGTGTATTTCTTTTCATAGTTGGTAGTGGATTTGTCTTCGCCCAACTACTTGTATCAAATGACAATTTTATAGTTGATTATATGATATCTTTTATTCTTACTTTATGTGGATGAGATTAGTTAGTTGTGGTTTACTGCATTTTACAGCTTATGTATCCATACGAGGCCTATGTACTTCGTATGAATACAGCTGGCATGTCTACGTTTCTAGTCCTACGTATTTTGGGACTGGAGCGTTACAACTTTATCTGGGGACACAGTGGTGGCCACGAAAAGCACCATTGGGCCAGCTGGGACACCAAGGCTCGTCCCACCGGGGTGGAGGGTCTTGGTTTCACCAAACTTTCCTATATCGTTAACGCTTTCTCGATGAAATTGTGGTGGACGCTTCGCACCAGTAAGAACTTATGGTCCATGTTCATGAAGGCCAGATACTTCAAGCATATCCACCCGTCCACGGCCAGCGCTAACTACAGATCATCCACGGCCTGGCGTCGCATTCTTCTCGGGCGGTCCCTCGTCGAACCAGCGATTCGCCTTAAGGTTGGCATCGGCAAAGCATTGCTATTCCTGGAGCGCTGGGTAGGCGACTTCTTACTTCACAACACCACGACGGCTCCTACGAACAGCACTATCAAGGACCTATGGGATCCTCCCAATAACATCTGGAATTGGATCAAAGTTAGATCATGGGCCGGGCTCGAAACGGCCGATTACATTCGTCGTAGCGATTAAAGGATCGGTTCGGACGCAGATCAGTTCGTATGGTCGCCCAATGGTGCCGACGCATTCTCGTTTAAGTCTGCCAAAAGCGTTATCCTGGATAACGCGACCCCATCCGCTACCATTGCATCGTTCTGGCAGTCGTGCATCCCCACGAAGTGGTCCTTCCTCATCTGGAGAGCCCTACGCAGTATCCTCCCCTCTGACGACAATCTCAACACAATCGGGTTCAGCCTTACCTCTGCGTGCACTTGCTGCTCCGATCGACAATCGAAAACAGCCAACCACATCCTCGGTCAGGGGGACCTATCGGTCCAGGTCTGGAGAGCTCTTTTCCAGCGTTGCAGATTGTGTCATGGAGGCGACAACTTCCACCACCTCATGGCCACCTGGGCTTCAGCGTCCCATGGACACCAGATCGTCGCTGCGGCCGCCACGTGGGTTATCTGGAAAAATCGGAACAAGGCGAGATACGAAGGCCTCCAGTATAACACAGATCAACTGATCCGGGAATCCATTCGCCAATGCCACAAACAGAGACCCCTCTGTAGCCATGGCCAGGCGGCTTTCTGAAACTCTCTCCTATCCCCGGCTTAGCCGTTTTGTTTCTAGTTTGTCTCTTCTTTTGTCGGTATATGTGTACAGGCATCAACATTTTGCGCCTTATGGTATACTTGTAAAGGTTCGGCCTTTTCGGCCTTCTTGAATAAAATGGCTGGTTGTTTCAAAATATAATATGTGTGTGTGTCTGTGTGTGTGTGTGTATATATATATATATATATATATATATATATATATATATATATATATATATATATATATATATATATATATATATACACACACACAGAGACACACACACATATAAGCATTCTATATATATATAAATATATAAAAAAAATTATATATATATATATATATATATATATATATATATATATATATATATATATATATATATATATATATATATATATATATATATATATATATATATATATATGAGAATAAGGGAGCTAAGGTGCCACGTTATAGGTAGTGGCGATGTGTCACCCTTTATGCTATCATTATGCACTGAAAAGTGTGCAAGTGTATGATGATAGCATGGGGGGTGATATATAGCCACCTCACCGTGTGGTGGCACCTCATCTCCCTTATTCTCTCTCTCTCTCTCTCTATATATATATATATATATATATATATATATATATATGTATTTATGTATTTATGTATTATATATATATATATATATATATATATATATAATATACATAAATACATAAATATATATATATATATATATATATATATATATATATATAAAGCCTGGCCTGTGTGATGCGGGGCATCTACAAAGTCGGAGGACTGATGAAAAATGGCCATGATCTGAGTTGGCGTGGGACAGAATGGGGCTCCCCGTGCATGAAAACTCAACGGCTAGGGGTGCCGCATAAGCGGTCGACGACCGGCACCATTCTACCACGGATAAAAACAACGGCCGACCGTGCGACATGTCGTGCGGTGTCCAATGGGCGTCGGAAATATGTCGTAAGGGCGTCGTCCGCATAGAATGGGTGGCTGGGCGGCATCGACTGTCGTAGGCATCGTGAAGATGTCGGGGGCGCCTTCGATGTCGTGGGCGAAGCGAGGCGTTGAGTTACCGGCGTTGAAAGATGTCGGTCGTCCCGTGAGGCTCAGGATCGCACAGAGTGCACGAAGTGTACTTGTGGGCAATTATGAAAAAGCCAGTACAGACAAGATCCGACGAAGAGTTCGAAGCGGCATGACGACCAGCTAGAAAATCGTGTGCGGGGAGACACACGATTTAACTATGCCCGTACATACTAGTTTTTGAAATATACATATACATATATATATATATATATATATATATATATATATATATATATATATATATATATATATATATATATATATATATATATAAAGAGTCGAACTGAGCGTGGATACTCACGAAGTTTCGTGGCAGAGGATAAAATTTACTGGTATTTGGGCTACTTTCCGTCGTAGTTACGGTTATCTCTTTACTAGAGCTGCGAAGATTTCTTAGTTACCACAGTTTCCACTCATGGAAGGGGAGAACATTCATTGGGTGTTGCCCCCCATTCCTTCATAATCTATTAGGTGTAATTGTAGTTACCAACCCCCTTCACACAAACACACACACATATATGTATGTGTCACCCCCAGTATTCAGAAACATGAGTATTTTTGTCATTTTATATTTTTGAATATTTTTAATTTTTTTATTATTTATGATATTATTTTGGGGTTGAAATTTATTTTATTATTTATGATATTGTTTTGGGGTTATTTGAGTCGGATTCGAATTTTAACTCAATCCGACTTGAAACGGGGACCCGGGGGGTAGTTTAACTCTAGTGGGACCCCACACTAGTTAGGCATGGCCCACATGATATTAATTTTAGTACACATGATATTAATTTTAGTTATTAGTTAGACTAATTATTTATGGATAGGTTTAGTTTAATTAGAGACTTAAAACTAGACTAAATTGACCTCAACCTTTAACCTATTCCTAATTTAAATCAAATAGATTAGTGGAGGGCATTTTGGACATTCAAATAGGGGACACCTCACCATTTTTGGGCAGCCACCTATGGGGGGGATAAGGAGTGAGTCACTCCTTCATTCGTTTGTTTTCATCCACTTTCTCTCTCTTGTTCTTCCCCAAATTAATTTAGAGATGAACCTCCATTGATTTCATCTCCAAATCGACCCCTTCTTCTACCAAATCTTCTTCATTTCTCCTCTACTCCATGGTTAGAGGGTGCTAGCCAAGTTTGGGAGGATTCGGAGCTCGTTCGTGTCCTTTTAGAATCTCTATGTGTCGGTGTCGTATCGGAAGGATTTTCCTTTGAATCTTTCTTCCGGAAGGTATAATCTCTCCTCTAATCCATCCCTACATGCATATAGGAATATTTTGAACCTATAGGAATGACCCCCATGGTTGTATCTCCATTTGTGTCTATTTCGTGTCCATTTGGAGGTCATAGGAGTGTCCTTTGTGTTGTGGTTGTGTCCATGTGGGAAAATCCCAAATTTGGACACACTATATGTTGTTGTTATGTATGAATGAATTACTACATGTTTAATCTCATATTTTTGTATTGGAGATGTGTTCTATAGTGTCTCATATATATATTAGTGTAGAGAGTGAGTTCTTGATATATTATGTTATATACTTGTGTTTCTTTTTTCTCAAACTACCTAAATTCGTCATAATATTTATCCACATTTTTAATAGCAATAGCAACTTAGAAATGTCATAACTTTTAGCTTAAAACTGTGATTTATCTCCCGTTTTCTTTAAAAGAACTGTATCGAAGTTAGCTTTCCAAATATATATTTTAATAAGCCAAATTCGTTCTGAAACTTTCTGAAAAATTATTTGAGTGTCAGCTGTACAAAAGACGAACGCGTTTCGGTGTTTTTGCGATTTCGGGAGCTTTCGGACACGAAAATGCGATCTATTTAAAGTTTCGGAAAGCTAACACAAAGATCTATAACATACTTTAATCCTAGAATTTAATGAATGCCTAATTTGTATAGTATTGATTTTAAGTAGAAGATTACTATACGACATATGCATTTTGTATATCCTTGTATGTACAAATATGTATGTATGCATGTGTATATATATATATGTGTGTGTGTTAAGAGAATGTAATATAATATAGAGTATGCATAAATGATATAATGTATGAAAGTATATAATGTATTCAAATATGTATGTATAGGTACATGAATGAATGAATGAATGAATGAACGAATGAATGCAATACATGAATGAATGGATAAAATGCAAGCATGTGGGTAATGCAAGGTATTGAAACATGTATGCAAGTATCCATATGTAAGTAAGTAACGTAATCAAGTATGAATGTATGCTATATATGAATGCCAACATAATAGGAATGTATGATGCCATATTAGCACTTAGCACCATGTTCATATGTTAAAACCCCCTTCTACATGTTGACAGTAACCCCAAACATGAATACACATAAAACCTACATACTGTTATGAGTAAACCCTTTGATGTATAAATAAACCCTTTTGTTATGATTAACACCCACACACACACACATGCTAAACCTATGCTTTACATGTTATTTCTTCTATGTGACACAATGAACCCTTGCTAAATGTTATCCTTCTAACATAACCCCCTGACACATGAACACATTGTACTGCTATGTACACAATGCCATATCCACATTCATGTATCACTCACTCCTTGTCTTTATGCACCTTGCTTGTAATATAAATACATATAAATATATATATAATGTGTGTTTGATAACTTGTGTAGCTTTGTGATTTTGTGTGAGTGTTAGTCTGGGCTTAGTTAGGCCTAATGAGACTTGTTAGTCTAGGTTTAGACCTAGTACTGCCTAGTTAATCTAGTTTGACTAGTACGGTTGACCAGAGTTGACCAAGAGTTGACTTTGACCTAGAATGACCTAGAATCATGTAGAATGCATAGTAGAGCTTTATTTTACCATTTTGAACTTGTTGTGACTTGTGCTGTTCTAAATAGGAGCCAGACACCTCTCCTCGGACAGTACATTTTCTTTGGACATTCAGATAGCAGACGAGTACATTCTCTGACCGTTTCATACTTGTCTAGATTTACATTCTTGCTCTAGATTACTGTACCTGATGCTGACACGATTGTTATCACGGATTGGTACTATATGGATCTTCTTTTTAGATGTTATCCCCTTGTATTCACTAAATACATATTGTGATGTGCGTTTCACTTACATATTATATTTATTGAATACCCATATCCTTGTATACTCATTGTGCATATTGTACTCTCATTATCACATGAGTTCCAGGGATAGACCATTGTACACTATTGTATAATATTGTACAACTATTGTATAACATTGTACATCTATTGTATAATATTGTTCATCCATTGTATAACATTGTACACTATTGTATAAGATAACGTAACTGGAGTGGATCCTTGTGTATTGATTGGGGAGGGAGAGTAGAATTGGTTATGTACTCAAATCCTATTGTACAATATTGTATAACTATTGTATATGTCTATTGTACACCCACGTACAATGGAGTTACCATTGCATTGTCCTAGACCGTTTACATAACCATATTGTACTCTAAATTACAGTTGGCTTACAGTTCTTACTTATCATATATAGATATTTCCTGTTATCAAATCTCTACTATTTTTCATATACATTCTTCTTTCAGCGTTTCATGTACCGTACTCTATTGCATGATTTATATTTCCTAAATTGATATGAACTGTGTGATATGTTTTGTGCTCGCTCCTGTCCTGACTGGACCTGTTGATAAATTTTACAGGTAGCTTGGAGGTTGCCTGCTAGCCTAGAGGAGACACAGTAGAGGTTGTATAGATAGCTAGGGTTTTGCTCATAGTTTATTTTCAGTTGTCTTGAGTTGTATTTATGGATTACTGTATTTGAGCTTTGAGATGTATTTCTGGGTTTGTGTATCTTAGACACTTAGACTTCTATCTGTTGTATCTTTTTTGGATTACATGTTTTCTCTATCTTTATCATGCTCTACCTTAGATGTGATTGAGACTGTATCTGCTATGTCACCTCCATTCGGAGAGTATATATTGTACAGGTACCTATATATTGTTAGATGTTTGACCTAGGACAGCGTTCTACCACCGACACTGCAGCGTTTGCTGGACGTACCCACGTCTCGTGCACTTACTCTAGGGTGCGGGTCGTGACACATTTTTAGTGGTGGCCCATGCAGGTCGAGTTTATGTAGTGGTATTCGAACTAGAGTATCACTACAGCCTGCAGTAGGATTAGGATATATTTTTGAAGGTACTCAATCACAGATAGGATCCCTTGAGAGATTCCTGGGACGACCCTTGAGAATCTTATTTTAACTTCGATTTGAAAATTCTTCTTCCCTTGATTTGATTTATCTTTATTTTCTATTGTTGAATTTGAGTTTGTATTTATATGATTTGATAGATTTTTGTTCATTTTTGAATCATGATGTTCGTTGATAAATTTGATTTTTGGGTATCCATTGTTGATTTAATTTAATTTTTGTCAAGATAAAATTATATGGGCTAGGTCATCTAAGTTATGGAATCTAGTCTTCTACAGTCACATTAGCTAGCATGGTGAGGACATATAGTCTGGCTTTGGATATATTTCTCGGGTGTGGGAATTTAAGGTTTTCACAACTAAGCTAGCGGTATCACGAAAATGTTAAATACCACGATTCTAGAGGTATGTGCCTAAGTCGAGGACTCTGTGATTATCATAGCCTTGCTTACTAGTATGACGAGGATTTAGAGTACCATAATTTTGGATAGACGCATATGATTATCAGATTGTACCTTAAATATTTTTGAACATGTTTTCTCTACTTTTGTTTCAGTCCTTCAAAAAAAGAATTATTATTTATTTGTTTTGTTTTGTTTCTCATTATTTAACTTAGGAGTTGCTTTACCTATTTTTATAAACCTTTGTGTAACTTCTTGCTATGAATTTCTTCTTAATATAATGAATCGATGATTTTGCTAGACCTTACCTTGGATTTGATGTTATAACTCTGGTTTCAAAATGGTTCCTTCTTTTAAACAGATAAGCAGAACAGATTTTATCATTATTTTCTTTTTGCCATTATTTCTTGTATTACCTTAATATATATATATAGTGGACACAGATGCTTGCCTGACATGTATGCATGCTACACTTGATTACCGACCTATCTAAATGCATATTAATATGTTGATGTTAATTTCTTAAAATCCCAATAATTCTAATATAGGACACTATCAGTGACTAGTTCTCCGTTTCCCAGATTAATTTCATAAATTAAATTTAAATTTTATGTTATTAGTTGTTGTTTACATTACTGCACATGTATGTTACATGCAGGGTTTCAAGTCTTAAAAAAATTGGTTGAGATTGGTTGAGTTTTGTGTTACATTTGTCAAACCTGAGACTGTGTACATATTAAACCTTTAACTCTGGATTCTAAGTGTTTAGTTCAATTTACAGTTTTAAATTGTAATGTTGAGCCGTATACATTGTTGTGTGTAGGTATATAATGTTAGGTTTCATACTCTTACATGTTAGGTTGTGGTTGTGGTAAACATTGAGTTGGTTTTAATGTTCGAAATTCTCCAAAATTTTGAAAACTGAAAACATGTTAACATTTTTACATTGCTTTCAAATGTGTAGTTCAATTTCAGGGCTAATATGTAATGTTGAACTAAACTGAAAGATCGAACCCTTTATTTCAAGTTTTAACCCATGTACACTTGACACTCTACACTAATGTTCACAACTGCCATGAAAACCTAACCCTTCATCTCTATGTTATGTTCATATAGCTATAACATGTTTATATAGCTATATATATATATATATATATATATATATATATATATATATATATATATATATATATATATATAGTTCTGTATACTTTCATGTAACTTGATAGCTACAGTTGAGACCCAAATCCTCCTATACACTTTCATGTATAATTCACACAAACCACATAACCCTTACATAATGCTAGCTTTTCTCTCTCTAATGCTATATATATAAATATATTGTGATTTGATTTCCATGCAATTGGCTTTCATTCTTTAACTTTTGATTTTGATTTTCTTGAATAGTACCCCTTATTAGATAAATGGTAGTTAACTTTATTTTATTTTGATAAGTACCAGTTTTCATATAGGATGGTAGACTGCCTTACAGTCTTGATGATTGTTATTTCTGTATCTTTTCTAGTTTAGCATCCTAGATTGCTTGTGTGTTTTGATAACTTATGACCGTTTTGGTTTAGCATGACTAGTATACCTAGATGAGACTTTCACTACCACCGTATGCCATGGCCCTGTATGTCATCCTTCTAAATCGTATGATTGTTTAAGTTCTGAGACTTTGATTGTGGGGGGTTTGACCTAGAAGGAGTATGAACATTTTAATTTCGAGGACAAAATTTTTCTAAGGTGGGTAGACTTGTAACACCCACTTTTCTAAAATGAGGGTAATTTTAAAATTTTGTAATTTTAATCATTTATTGATTTGACATTTAAATCATGATATAATTTTTGGTAATTTTTAAATTATTTTAAAACTATTTAAAATTATGACTTGTGATTTTGATATTTTGCTAGTGAAACCCTTGAGACTGTTTGACCTAGAGCCTAACCATGTGATTAGGATATTTTAATGTCATTTCTGGCCTAAGGATATTTTGTATTTGACCTCTTTGAATTATTTTGATATTTATTGCGTTGGTGATTGTTGATTTTGACCTTTGATAGGTGTGATTTTGTGATGGTTTTGTGTCCGTATCGGACACGTATCAGTTTTTATTTACAAATGTTTGATGTGCCTCAAAGAGATTTTTTTATTGCCATGTTTTTTGAAAAGTATTTGAATGAGATTGTTTTCTGCATGTGTTTCCTGTGATTGCTTTGTTTTAATTTCGAGGACGAAATTTTTTTTAAGGTGGATAGATTTGTCAGCCCCAGTTTTCAGAAACAGGGATATTTTTGTCATTTTATATTTTTGAATATTTTTAAAATTTATTTTATTATTTATGATATTATTTTGGGGTTGAAATTTATTTTATTATTTATGATATTGTTTTGGGGTTATTTGAGTCGGGTTCGAATTTCAACTCAATCCGACTTGAAACGGGGACCCGGGGGGGTAGTTTGACTCTAGTGGGACCCACACACTAGTTAGGCATGGCCCATATGATATTAATTTTAGTACACATGATATTAATTTTAGTTAGTAGTTAGACTAATTATTTATGGATAGGTTTAGTTTAATTAGAGACTTAAAACTAGACTAAATTGACCTCAACCTTTAACCCATTCCTAATTTAAATCAAATAGATTAGTGGAGGGCATTTTGGACATTCAAATAGGGGACACCTTACCATTTTTGGGCAGCCACCTATGGGGGGGATAAGGAGTGAGTCACTCCTTCATTCATTTGTTTTCATCCACTTTCTCTTTCTTGTTCTTCCCCAAATTAATTTAGAGATGAACCTCCATTGATTTTATCTCCAAATCAACCCCTTCTTCTACCAAATCTTCTTCATTTCTCCTCTACTCTATGGTTAGAGGGTGCTAGCTAAGTTTGGAAGGATTCGGAGCTCGTTCGTGTCCTTTTATAATCTCTACGTGTCGGTGTCGTGTCGGAAGGATTTTCTTTTGAATCTCTCTTCCGGAAGGTATAATCTCTCCTCTAATCCATCCCTACATGCATATAGAAATATTTTGAACCCATAGGAATGACCCCCATGGTTGTATCTCCATTTGTGTCCATTTCGTGTCCATTTGGAGGTCATAGGAGTGTCCTTTGTGTTGTGGTTGTGTCCATGTGGGAAAATCCCAAATTTGGACACACTATGTGTTGTTGTTATGTATGAATGAATTACTACATGTTTAATGTCATATTTTTGTATTGGAGATGTGTTCTATAGTGTCTCATATATATATTAGTTTAGAGAGTGAGTTCTTGATATATTATGTTATATACTTGTGTTTCTTTTTTCTCAAACTACCTAAATTCGTCATAATATTTATCCACGTTTTTAGTAGCAATAGCAACTTAAAAATGTCATAACTTTTAGCTTAAAACTCCGATTTATCTCCCGTTTTTTTAAAAAGAACCATATCGAAGTTAGCTTTCCAAATATATATTTTAATAAGCCAAATTTGTTCTGAAACTTTCTGTAAAATTATTTGAGTGTCAGCTGTACGAAAGACGAACACGTTTCGGTCTTTTTGCGATTCCGGGAGCTTTCGGACACAAAAATGCGATCCGTTTAAAGTTTCGGAAAGCTAACACAAAGATCTATAATATACTTTAATCCTAGAATTTAATGAATGCCTAATTTGTATAGTATTGATTTTAAGTAGAAGATTACTATACGACATATGCATTTTGTATATCCTTATATGTACAAATATGTATGTATGCATGTGTATATATATGTGTGTGTGTTAAGAGAATGTAATATAATATAGAGTATGCATAAATGATATAATGTATGAAAGTATATAATGTATTCAAATATGTATGTATAGGTGCATGAATGAATGAATGAATGAATGAATGAATGAATGAATGCAATGCATGAATGAATGAATGGATGAAATGCAAGCATGTGGGTAATGCAAGGTATTGAAACATGTATGCAAGTATCCATATGTAAGTAAGTAACGTAATCAAGTATGAATGTATGCTATATATGAATGCCAACATGATAGGAATGTATGGTGCCATATTAGCACTTAGCACCATGTTCATATGTTAAAACCCCCTTCTACATGTTGACAGTAACCCCAAACATGAATACACATAAAACCTACTTACTGTTATGAGTAAACCCTTTGATGTATAAATAAATCCTTTTGTTATGATTAACACCCACACACACACATGCTAAACCTATGCTTTACATGTTATTTCTTCTATGTGACACAATGAACCCTTGCTAAATATTATCTTTCTAACATAACCCCCTCACATATGAACACATTGTACTGCTATGTACACATTGCCATATCCACATTCATGTATCACTGACTCCTTGTCTTTATGCACCTTGCTTGTAATATAAATATATATATGAATATATATATATATAACGTGTGACGTGTGTTTGATAACTTGTGTAGCTTTGTGATTTTGTGTGAGTGTTAGTCTAGGCTTGGTTAGGCCTAATGAGACTTGTTAGTCTAGGTTTAGACCTAGTACTGCCTAGTTAATCTAGTTTGACTAGTACGGTTGACCAGAGTTGGCCAAGAGTTGACTTTGACCTAGAATGACCTAGAATCATGTAGAATGCATAGTAGAGCTTTATTTTACCATTTTGGACTTGTTGTGACTTGTGCTGTTCCAAATAGGAGCCAGACATCTCTCCTCGGATAGTACATTTCCTTTGGACATTCAGATAGCAGGCGAGTACATTCTCTGACCGTTTCATACTTGTCTGGATTTACATTCTTGCTCTAGATTACTGTACTTGATGCTGATACGATTGTTATCACGGATTGATACTATATGGATCTTCTTTTGAGATGTTATTCCCTTGTATTCACTAAATATATATTGTGATGTGCGTTTCACTTACATATTATATTTATTGAATACCCATATCCTTGTATACTCATTGTGCATATTGTACTCTCATTATCACATGAGTTCCAGGGATAGACTATTGTACACTATTGTATAACATTGTACAACTATTGTATAACATTGTACATCTATTGTATAATATTGTACATCTATTGTATAATATTGTACACTATTATATAAGATAACATAACAGGAGTGGATCCTTGTGTATTGATTGGGGAGAGGGAGTAGAATTGGTTATGTACTCAAATCCTACTGTACAATATTGTATAACTATTGTATATGTCTATTGTATACCCACGTACAATGGAGTTACCATTGCATTGTCCTAGACCGTTTACATAACCATATTGTACTCTAAATCACAGTTGGCTTACAGTTCTTACTTATCATATATAGATATTTTCTGTTATCAAATCTCTACTATTTTTATATACATTCTTCTTTCAGCGTTTCATGTACCTTACTCTATTGTATTTTTTATATTTCCTAACTTGATATGAACTGCGTGAGATGTTTTGTGCTCGCTCCTATCCCGACTGGACCTGTTGATAAATTTTACAGATAGCTTGGAGGTTGCCTGCTAGCCTAGAGGAGACACAGTAGAGGTTGTATAGATAGCTAGGGTTTTTCTCATAGTTTATTTTCAGTTGTCTTGAGTTGTATTTATGGATTACTGTATTTGAGCTTTGAGATATATGTCTGGGTTTGTGTATCTTAGACACTTAGACTTCTATCTGCTGTATTTCTTTTGGATTGTATGTTTATCTATCTTTATCATGCTCTACCTTAGATGTAATTGAGACTGTATCTGCTATGTCGTCTCCATTCGGAGAGTATATACTGTACAAGTACCTTTATATTGTTAGATGTTTGACCTAGGACAGCGTTCTACTGCCGACACTGCGGCGCAGGCTGGACGTACCCATGTCTCGTGCCCTTACTCTAGGGTGCGGGTCGTGACAGTATGTATGTATATATATATATATATATATATATATATATATATATATATATATGAGAATAAAATAAAAAAGATAAAGCCGCTGCTCTGCTCCCATGGAGCTCTCGGGGTAATCAATCTCCGCCCGTGACTCGCTGCTCTGGCCTGTTTCCTCCGCCGTCTGCCGCCACGGGGTTGGGTTGAATCGATCGATCTTCCATTTCCCTCATTCTTCTCGCCCCCTCCCCCGACATGGCCACCGCCCCGCCCCCTCGAGGTCAGCTGGCCCCATGACCACCTGAGCTACTCGTACCCCTGGGCCTCCCACCCGATCTGTCTTGCTGCACCCCTCTCCCTTCCGCCTTTCCCTCCCCCCGCTCCCGGTCACCTCGCCTCCGCCCCCCTTCTCCACCTCTCCTACCTGTATCCCCCCTCTCCGCCCCGTCCACCTCGCCATCCTCTTTAAGCCGCTAGTGTAACACCCATATTCTGAATACGTATTTTGTCAAGCTTGCATGTATTTCAGACCTGTATTTATTTTCTCGGATTTTGGCATGTACTTGTAATTGGCTTGACTTGCAGATTTTGGTTCTCGTAATTGGGTTTTATATGGCTTGGTTTATTTTGTGGAGAGGGTTTGGTTTGGTTTGGTTATCATGGGAGGAACACCTTAACCTATTCTCCACCCTCATTCCACCACAACCCACCATCATAAATCCCCACCTACTTTTCTCTCTCCTTATTATTTTCATTTATTTCTTCTTCTTCTTCCTTCCTCTACACAACACCAACACCCATAGGCAAGTGCACCTTGCCACCACATGAGAACCACTTTTTATTTGTCCATTAGCTAGATTAGGCCATGGAGATTAACTTTAGAACTTGGCATTTTGTGATTTGGAGTCTCCATTGTTCTAGATCTAAGTTTCTCTATTTTTGGATTTACATGGTTTTAATCTATTTTAGTTGAGATTTTGTGGGTTTTGATGCTTCCATGTGGAAGAGAATTCAATTTTACTCAAGTTAGACCTTTGAAAATCCAGATTTAGTTTTGATTTGATAAAGGTATGAAGATTTGAACTTTGGAGTTCTTAGAGTGTTCTTCTCGGCCTGGAGAAGGAGACAGCAGCCTGCGCTCTTTAGCGCAGTGCTGGACTGCGCATCCTCCTCTCGGCCTGCGCTCTTTAGCGCAGCACCGACCACGCTGCTTGCCTCTTGGCGAACTGCGCTCAACCCCAGCGCGTATCCATCCATGCGCAACCTGTCCTGCGCAGTCTGCTCATTGCGCAATCTGTCCATGCGCAGTCTGCTCATTGCGCAATCTGTCCATGCGCAGTCCACTCATGCGCAATCTGACCCCTGCGCCAACCAGCTCAGCGCGAGCCGACTTCTGCGCAGCTCACTCCTGCGCAGTTGGCCCCCTGGCGCACTTGACTCCTGCGCAATCCAACCCCCTGACCCCTTGCGCAATCCATTGGCTCTTGGAGTTTGGGTTTTATTTCTCTAAGCTTGGCTCTTCTATAGCCCTGTATATTGATATTTTATTAGATATTTTATGCCCATTTTATATCCTTACGCCTTTTGTCATGAACTTGATTTTACTTAACATGTTTGGAATGACTATTGTACATGGCATGGTATGACAAGGAACTAGCATAACACGACAGTGACCCGTAGTGGTGCACTCCTGACATGACCAACCTGACCTGATAGTGGCCCGTCGTGGCGCACTCCTGACAAGTAACCTGACATGATTAATCTTGATACTTGATAACTTGATAGTGGCCCGTGGCGGCGCACTCTTGACTTGTACCTGACTTGACTTGTAACTTGTAACTTGTAACTTGACTTGACTTGATGCTGTTGCGACGGCTAACTTGACTTGTATAATCAACTTGACACCGTGGGTGTTCCTGCTTGCTTGCTTGTGCAATCCACTTGTCTTGTCTTGCATCATGTCTAGGACGTGACTCCCTGGTTTCCACGGTCAGGGATTCACACTGAATATGGATCAGGCTAATGACTAGATCAAAGTATAGTTCATAGAGAATTTTCAGTCACAGGCAATCTCGTTATCTGGGCGCTTTAATTGGACTTGTAGCTTGCCGACGAGTAGAGCACATTTCCAGCACACCGTCGCGTGTTGCACCCTCTAAGTCACCTAAGGGTACATTTATCTCCCGGGCGATGTACCCACCTATAACTCTCAACCCGCGGAAGGATAACTGGATAGTCTGCAGGGCTTGGGACTGTAAAATTCTCACTTGCATCTTGTTAGTAATTAGGCTTGTGATAACCCTAGTTAGTTAAGTAGTAAGCCGTAGTACTTGCTTGGCCGTGATTGATTGGATGGAGTCTAGTCCCGCTTGTCTTGTCCTGATCCTGTACAAGGTTATGACATGACATGATTACTCGTGCCTTACCTTAATCATGATTAATTACAGGTCCTGATTTCTTGTATTTTATCTTGCTGATAAATGGTGGGAGAAACTAAGTTCCGTTCAGACGAAGGGTTACTACCCCGGTCCTTGTTTGGTTTACGGGTTGTAACCTGGTTATCTGAAGAGTTCCATGGTTATCTCATCGTATATCACCTGCCAGGTTTCTCCTTAATAATTGTCTTCATTATGTAATTATTTTCTTATGTTCTGATATGCTGGCTTTTGTTCTTATTTTGTGGCCTCCTTTGTGGCACTTGCTCTTTCTGGGGTTTGACCCAGCTGGTTTTGTGTGGCCAGATTTCGGAGCAGCACCCGAGGATCTACCGAACCTCCAGCCCGATGGTGGCGACTAGACGGAACCCGGGCTACGAGTGGGTTTTCTATTTTGTTTCGCTCACTCTATTGTAAAATTATTCTTTTGAGGCGTTTAGCCGACGAGCACCTGTTAGCTCGATGCACTTTACTTACTGTCTGCCTACGGGCTGTGAACATGATTAACAAATCCTAGGGTTGATCATGTATGACTTAACTCTTGCTAGTCCTAGCATTTTGTACGACTAGCTTCATGATCAGCTGATATGTAATATTTGGGACGCCTTTTATTGTATATTTGGTGGTCAAACATCTTGTGACTATATTACTTGCTTGAGATTGAGACAATAGGCTTGACCTTAAGAGACTGTTGGCTTGTAGTAAACCCTCATATCTAGACAGCCGTGACCGTATAGCGAGGTGGATGCCATTTCGATATACGTAGCTGGCTATGTGCACCCCCGCTCTTCAGTATTCTGGTTCTGGGGCGTGACAGCTGGCCGGGGTTCCGACCTGCCGTCAGCCTCGCCTAACCTTGCCGCTCTTCCTCCTCCTCCTTCTTGCCGCCACATGGCTCTCCCTTGCTGTCAGAGATTTGCTGGAGAACCGTGGGCATCGGGCGCCGAGCCTACCCCTTGGCTTCCTCCCCCTCCCCGCTCAACATCCCACGTTCTATTTTCGAATCCCTCTTCTACGTAGATTTGCTCTCTCTTGCGCAACGAGAGGCCTTCGGTCAGTTGTGCTAGACTTTTGGCTACAACGGCTGTTAGTGGACCCCACTCTGGCGACATCTTTCGTTTGGTGCCATCTGCTTGTGGCGCACAGGGACTCTCGAAGCTCGCTGCTGACGGCCAGTGTCTCGTGCGCCCCTCTTTTTTTTGAGGCACATGGCGCCAACTACTTTAGGCACGATTAGTTGCTTGCGCAACCTGCCATCATTCGCGGGTGCTGTGCCTACTGCAGGTTCAGGAGGCGCACTCCCTGGTGGACATGGCCCCTCCACGATTGGTGCCATCGCCCCTTGGTCGGCTGGGTCTTAGGCGCTACCAGCAGGCTCTCTATTCTATGTGCTCCATTACCGGCATCCTACCTGCGCGCTTCTGGCTCATCTGCTCGGCTCACCCCAGTCTTCTTTGGCTGACGCTCCCCAGGTAGTTCCCGGTGGTGCCCCCCTCGCACGCGGGTGCATCCTTTTCTGCGAGGTCCGTTGCTGCTATTAGCGCCCCGGCTCCCCCCCGGTGGTATGATCAGGACCCCTCCTTTTGATTTTGGCGATGACCTGCACGCGATCTTTCCGGAGGCGTATAAGTTCTGCGCACCCTTCCCCCCCCCCCCCGCCCCTTCTACTGGTGGCGCTGCCCTTCCCTCCTTAGGTGGTCGCACGAGCTTTGAGGGTCGCGTCGGAACCTCATCCCTGCCTCCTGACGTAGCGGTCCCACTCCCTCTCTTCTCCTCACTATTTCTCCCTTGGTGTACCCCACTACGGTCTCCGAAACTGTTGCTATGTCCTCTGCCAAGGCGTACTCACCGTCAGTGCCTCATCATTGGCCGACGCCATTTGTGGGTTGTGCCCCCTAAACCACCCCTTCCTCCTCCTCCATCCTTCCCGCTGGCCCTCCTACTACGTCTTTTGCAGCGTTGCTTAGGCCTGACCGAGCCGCAAACCTCCTCCCTCCTACCAAGGAGATAGCTCTCCCGGACATCGAATACCCCATCCCGTCTGAGAATCAGGCTGTTCGGGTCCCCTACACCTCTGATGAAATATCCTCTTTATATACCACATTCTCTCGGACTTTTATCCTCAAATTCTCGAACGGTTGTGTGAAACTCTCAAGAGTTCATGAAGTAATTGTCGGATGGAGCCTAACATCAGGATATAGGGTCACGCCTATGGACCCCAAATACTTGTTCCTCCATCTCTCTTCTAAGAACGACTATCAGAAGGTTTGGACCAGAGGCACAGGGAAGATTGATGCCAATAGCATGAAAATTGTTAAATGGACCCCAGAATTCAACACCAAAGAAGACTCGGCGATCGTCTCGGCATGGGTCACACTTTTCAACTTACCGCTCATCTGTTTTTCTTCTGCTGCCTTGAAGAGAATCGCTAACTCTTTCGGGACTTACATAGTCATGGCAGAAGAAACTCATAACCTCTCCATGGGTAATTACGCTAAAGTTTGTCTGGAACTAGATTTGTCGAAGGACCTGCCCAACCAAATCAAGATAGAACTCGGTAATAAGACGCACACTCAGCAAATCATTTATGACAACAACGTAATCTTCTGCAAACAATGCCACATGAGAGGTCACTCCACGGTGCACTGCTACAGGGACCACCCGACATTGAAGAAGAAAACCACCCGGAAGGCAGACAACTCCCTGTACGCTAATCGAACTTGCCAATCTTTGATTCTTCGTCTACCAAACTTCCACATTCGATTTGAAGCCAACAACGGAGAACAAAGCCCACAATCTCATGTCTTCCCGAGTAGAGCCATTGCACCATACGAAACTTAATCTGTAGATCTCACAAACAAATTCGATATTCTTGCATCGGACCTTTTGGATGACTCCCAGGTGATCTCTACCCCTGACACCATTGTAGGGGCCCCCAACCGGGCAAAATCTTTCGAAAACTCAGCAGACACCAACAAAGGGGATCAACAGCAACAAGAGTACCAATCGGCATTCAACAGCAAAGAGGACCCCCAAACCCCGATCCACCTGCCATCCCTAATATCCTCAACACAGCGATTATTTGTGTAGACACATTAGCCAACATCGGTCAAGCACCGGTGGCCAGGTTACAACAGGCGATGGATGTCGGCCTCACCAGCTCGACCGGCCTCTTCGGAGCTTTAGCAAGAATAGAGGGAGTGGTTTATATGCACCCAACAGAGGATGCAGCTGTTATTATCAAAGACACAGTCAACTCGAAGGATGGAAAATAGGCTACCACCAACACAACATCCAAAAATAATAGAAAGAAGAAGGGTGATAAATAGCTCACTGTCATGACCACCAGGTTAGCCACAAAACTCAACAAATCCCCCCTCCACAACACTCTCAATGCTTAACATTCTCCTATGGAATGTTAGGGGCCTGGCGAACAAACCCACCTTGCGAAGGTAAATAAGTCTCAAAAAAATCCACAAGATTGACATTTTAGTGATAATTGAACCTAAAATCCTCCACAAGAAACTCAACACATCCAGCTTCAGTTAAGCTTCCCCTACGTTGTAGCGGGATGTCATGACATCTGAATTTTTATTGCGGCCGACTTCAAGTTCGGCACCATCCATGACTCGAAGCAGGAGCTATCGTGCTGGGTGGAACATCCACGCTCCAGTCCTGATCCCTCTTGTCTACAGTTCACGGTAGTCATGATATCTCCGAATGCAAATAACTCTGGGAGGTTCTGAGAGACACTCACCTCAATCACATCAACCTCTTGTGGCTATGTGTTAGCAACTTCAACGCCATCACCAGCAGAGTAGAGAAGTCGGGGGCGTCCGCCGCTTCGACGGCTATTGATGATTTTAACAGCTTTATTTTCCAAGCTCACCTCACCCCCCCTTCAGTACTCTGGTAATATGTTCACTAGGTGCAACATGCAAGAAGGTATCCGACGGCAATACTCACGTTTGGACCGTGCCCTTGTCAATGCTCAATGGTCTGAAATTGGGATTATTTCTAACCTCTCGTGCCTCAACTCTACTGAATCGGACCATTCCCTCCTCCTTATCAAAATTAGCAACAACTTGAATCAGATCAAGAAAAGTTTTTGCTTCCTTGACCTTTGGAGCCACCACCCCCAGTTCAAGAACACAGTAGCAGCTGCTTGGAACTCCCTTGCCGACCTCGACCCCGACCCCCTCATTCGAGTGGCGACAAAATTGAAAGTCATAAGAAAAGCACTAACTACATGGAGTAAAGATACTTTCAACGACATCTTCTCGGTCGTATGTACGGCTGAGGACGACGTTTCCCGTGTGGAGACTCTCTTTGTGTCCGACATATCCCCTGCGGCCCGTGCTTCCCTCAACCTCACCTGAGCTTTGCTGAAGTTATGGCTGAAAGTTGGGGCAGAATTTTGGAAACAGAAAGCTAGCCTCAAATGGGACATTGAAGGTGACAGAAACTCTAGCTACTTCCACTCATGTGTCAACGGGTATCCAATTGGCCGTCGCTAATTTCTACTCCCAGTTATTTACGAAAGAAGTCATTGTCAAGGACGTGGAATTACTAGCGGAGATCCCTCATTTGATCGATAATAGTGATAATTCCCAGCCTGAACTTATCCCTTCCGAGAACGAAGTCAAAGATGTTATTTGGGCTCTTAACGATCAGAGTGCTCCAGGACCCGACGGATTCACTGGTGTCCTCTTTAAATCTTGCCGAGACATCATCAAACTGGACATCTATAAGGCGGTTATTTCCTTTTTCCATGGAGCAAGGTACCCCAGATCGATCTCTTGTGCTAACCTCATTCTCATACCCAAGAAAGACAACCCAGAGACCTTTAAAGACTTTTGCCCCTTGGACTTATGCACCTTCACCAACAAAATCATCTCGAAGATCATTGCTAACCGCATGTCTGGGCTGCTCTCCAAGATTATCTCCGAGGAGCAAAGCGGCTTTGTACGTGGCCAGAACATTCTAAGCAACATCATGCTGGCTCAAGAGATGATCACTTGCATGAAATTTTTGGCTGGAGGCGGGAACATTGCCATCAAGATTAACGGAAAGAAAGCATACAATAGACTAGACTGGCAATTCATGATATGAATGTTCAGGGCCTTCGGATTCTCGGAGACCTGGATCGACATCGTGTATAGATCTATCAATAAATGCTGGTTCTCCACTGTTATCAACAGTTAAGCTGAGGGTTTCTTCAAATCTAGTAGAGGAGTCAGACAAGGAGGCCTATTATCCTCCACCATCTTCATCATTGCTGTAGAACCTCTTAGTAGAAACCTCAACAAAATGGTCGGCTCTCCTTATTTCCAGCACTACCACCATATTAGCGGTTGTCTGATCATTACCCACCTGGCTTACGCTGATAACATCCTCATTTCCTCCTCTAGCGATGTTGGATCTGTGGAGGTGGTCTACAATATGCTGGAGAGATACACCAAATGCTCTGGTCAGCGTGTCATTTCCAACAAGAGCGTCATCTACACCCATCGCTCGACCAACAAGGATCATTCCTCCATCCTCACCAACATTACCTCATTTTCTGTTGCTTATCCACCTGTCTCTTACTTAGGATGTTCGCTGGTGTACGGCAAATCCAATGCAGGTATTTTTGAAGATCTGGTAGGCAAAATCAGGAAAAAAATCGATGGATGGCACAACACGATATTATCATCAGGCGGTTGGATGTTTCTGATTCAGCACGTCCTCTCTTCCATCTCCATTTTCACCCTCGTTGCTTGCTTGCCCCCAAAGAAGGTACTCACATCCATTGAGCACTTGTTTGCCAACTTTTTCTGGGCTACTGCGATGGTAAGGACAAGCATCACTAGACCAGTTGGGACTCCATAGCTAGACCTACTGAGGAGGGCGGGCTCGGATTTTGCAGACTGTCGTATGTCATTGACGCTTGTTCCATGAAGCTGTGGTGGAAGCTCCACGATAATAGTCGTTCTTTATGGGCGAGGTTCATAAAGGCCAGATATCTTTGGTCCTCACATCCTTCCTCTACTGACTTTAACAACATATCATCTGCTTTCTGGCGCCGCATTCTCATTGGGTGACATCTCACAGAGCCTTTCATTCGTCTCTAGCTGGGATTGGAGGTCTCGTCCCTCTTCCATGAATATTGGTCCGGAGACGTTCTCCTTCTGTAATTTTCTGCTGCTCCCCCCAACAGTGCCATTTGTGACCTATGGGATAGCGAAGGTGTCTGGAATTGGGCGAGGGCTCTGGAATAGATTGGAAAGGAGGCAGTAGATACGCTGGCGGCCACTGGTCTTCAGGTCCAGTTGGACCCAGATGTTCTGTGGTGGTCCCTCTGAGCCGACGGTGTCTTCTCTCGCTCCTTGATGAGAAGGGTCGTCCACTGTATCGGCGCACCCAACCTTATTACCGGTGCTTATTGGCAATCATGCATTCCTAAAAAATGGTATTTGCTGGTTTGGAGAGCGTTTTGCAAGAAACTCCCAACCGATGATGCGCTAACCTCTATCGGCTTCAGCATAGCATCAACATGTCACTGCTGCGTGGAGCAACAGTCGAAAACTGTAGAACACATACTATATTTAAGAGACCAAGCCATACAGGTGTGGAACGTCCTCTCCCGTCGATATAGATAGGAACAAAATGTTGGGGGCTTCATAAAATCTCCTAGCCATATGGGGCGGCACCTCGCACGAACATTAGATCGTTGCAGCCACTATCATATAGGTTACCTGAAAGAACCGCAACAAATTCAGATACGAGGGTAGATTTTTAACACCTCCAAACTGATCTGGGAGGTTCTTAGATAGATCCACAAAGTCAGCAGACTCTACAAGTACGTTAGAGAGAAATTATGCCTCTCTTTATCTGTCTAACAGGATTCGTGGTTGTGTACGGGATTTAACCCCCTGCTACAGTTCTTGGCTCCTTTTGTGCTTACTTGTAAAGGCTTCGGCATTTTTCGTCTTACACATGAATAAAAATGGTGGTTGGTGTCAATATATATCTATATATATATATATATATATATATATATATATATATATATATATATATATATATATATATATATATATATATATATATATATATATTTGTTAATATATATACATATATATATATATATTATATATATATATATATATATATATATATATATATATATATTTATATATATATATATATATATATATATATATATATATATATATATATATATATATTTGTTAATATATATACATATATATATATATATATATATATATATATATATATATATATATATATATATATTTTGTTAATATATATACATATACATATATATATATATATATATATATATATATATATATATATATATATATATGTATATGTATATATATTAACAAAATATATATATATATATATATATATATATATATATATATATATATATATATATATATATATATATATATATATATATAAAATATATATATATATATATATATGCGCTACCTACCCCCCCACACCCTCAGCCCCCCCGCCTCCCAGGCCCCTCCTCATCCCTCAGGCAAGTATATATATATATAATATATATATATATGCGCTACCTACCCCCCCACACCCTCAGCCCCCCGCCTCCCAGGCCCCTCCTCATCCCTCAGGCAAGTATATATATATATATGCGCTACCTACCCCCCCACACCCTCAGCCCCCCCCCCCCGCCTCCCAGGCCCCTCCTCATCCCTCAGGCAAGTCTGCCTACCCTACCTCGTCTCCAGCGCCATCCGTTCCCCCTTCCTCCTTGCTCGCCTTGGTCAGCTCTTCTCCCCTCGGGGGGACGCACTTCGCTCCTGAGCCCCCGGAGCCCCTCCACGATCCCACCCCCCTCGGCCACTCCCCCCTTTCCACCTTCGGCCCCGAGCTCTCTCTCCCTCCGAGCGAGCCACCTCCCTCCCGTCCCGTCCCTTTGGGTCTTGCTCCCTCCGGACCATCCCAACCCTCCTACGCCGCCATGCTCCGTCCGGACCTCCTTCCCTCGAAGGGTATCATCTTTCCAGACGTCCATCTGCCAGATATTGAATACTCACTAGAGTCATCAACCCCCGTTATTCCCTTCACTGATTTGGAACTGTCGTCTCTGTCAACGGCCTTTCCTCACACCTTCATCCTTAAATTCTCCACCGGGTGCCCCAAACTTCCCAGGGTGCAGGAAACGATCGCCAAATGGAATCTCTCGTCCGACTACCGAGTAGCCCCCCTCGACCCCAGGCACATTCTCCTTCACCTTTCTTCAGATCGCGATCACAGGACCTTGTGGTCCAAGGGAACCTGCAAGATTGACTCCCACCAGATGAAGATTATCAAGTGGTCCCCAGGATTCAACACCAAAGAAGACTCAGCTACGGTTGCAGCTTGGGTTACCCTTTCCAATCTTCCCCTCATCTGCTTTGTTCCTGCAGCGCTAAAGCGCATCGCCAACTCCTTCGGGACGTACGTGGCTACAGCTCCCGAGACCAGCAACCTCACCAAAGCCCACTACGCAAAAATCTGTGTTGAACTAGACCTCACTTCAGAACCTCCCAACTTCATCAACATCGAGCTAGGCAATTACACCCACACCCAACAAATACTATACGACAACCACATGTTGTTCTGCAATCACTGCCACCTAAGAGGCCACCTCCCTAAGAACTGTCATCGCATGCATCCGGAGCTGAAAAAGAAGCCACCCAGGAAAGACAAAGTCAATGACCAACCGGTTGGGGAGCACCCCAAGTCGCCCATTCTTCCCCTACCGAACACTCACATTCGATTCGATTCCAGCATCGGAGAGCCGGACTCCAGCGAAGCCCCGAGCAGGGCCCTGATCCCCTTCATTCCCCAACACATAGAGATCTCCAACCCTTTTGCCATTCTCGAGGCAGAGGACCCGGAGCCCGGATACCCTCTAGAAGGCACCAGCACCCTCGACCTGTCACCCTCATCCCCCACCTCCTCGTATGTGGAGGATGCAACCGACTCAGGCAACACAGATCACCGACAACTCCCCTCTAGTCAGGAGGCCGCCCCCTTGGCCACTTTCCCTCCCAAAGATACTAATCAATCCCCCAGTACGATCCCAGTTGAAGAAGTCCTAGCCATTCTGGGACCCGATCAAGTGAGGAGAGGCATCCAAGTTCGAGCTGCTGGAGCCCCCCTTCAGCAACTATTGATCGAGAGTGCGCAAGACTCTCTGGCCATTCCCCCGGAGGAGACAGCAGTCGACACTGCAGGCAATCTGATAGGACCTACCCTCGGTCCACACGAGTGCCACAACCCCAATCCACCCACAACATCGACCATCAACCCGGCGGACTCCCAACGGAGCAATTCAGGCTCCGACAAAACCACCACCATCCAAACTAGATCCGCCACAAGACGGAACAAAAAAAAAACACCCCACAATCTTTAAATGCTTAACATCCTTTCTTGGAACGTTCGAGGTCTGGCTAATAAACCGACATTACGGAGAATTATCAGTCTTCGGAAAATTCACAAGATTGACATCTTCATCATTATTGAACCCAAAATTCCCTCAAAATGTCTCAAATCTACCCAGTTGGCTCTGGACCTCCCCACGGCGATTGCCGGCAGACACGACATCTGGATTCTTGGGTCGAAAGAGGTTAATCTCGATATCATCCAGGACACCCAACAAGCTCTCTCTTGCTGGGTCACCCATCCCACCCTACCGGAGCGGGCCATCCTGTCCGTAGTCCACGGTAGCTGTGTCATTGCAGAACGAAAACACCTATGGAACGACCTTCTCGATACCTATCTCCACAACACCAACACCCCCTGGCTTTGTATAGGGGACTTCAACGCCGTCACCTGCAGCGACGAGAAGATTGGAGGTCGCCCTCCGCCCCTATCAGCCATGCAAGACTTCAACAATTTTATCTTCAATGCTCACCTCACTCCTCTTCAGTTCAAAGGCAACGAATTCACCTGGTATAACATGCAGGAAGGCAACCGTCGCCAATACTCCCGTCTGGATAGAGCTCTCACCAATGCCCGCTGGCACGATATGAGAATCAGCTCCACCCTGTCCTACCTCAACTCCACCGAATTCGACCACGTCCCAATCCTGGTGGAAATCAAAAACAAAACCTACCCATCAAAAAAGAACTTCCAATTCCTCGACTTCTGGATCGACCACCCGCAATTCTTGAGCTTCGTGGCAGAAGCGTGGAATAGTCAGGACTCCCCTCATCCTCTCACTCGGGTCAGCAACAAACTCAAAGCCACCAGGAAAGCTCTTTCAAATTGGAGCAAACAAGCATTCGGGGACATCTTCCAAGCGATTCGCGTAGCAGAAGACGATGTCACCCGCGCTGAAGCTTTATTCCTCTCCGACCGATCCCCTGCGGCTAGGAGAGCCTTGAATCTAACCAAGGCTATTCTCAAATTCAGGCTCAAAGTCGAGACCGATTTTTGGAAACAGAAAGCCAGACTGAAATGGGACAGCGACGGGGACAAAAACTCTAAATACTTCCACGCCTGCGTCAACGACAAAAGAAACAAACTTTCAATACATCACATCTCTGACGAGCAAGGCACCATCAGATCAGATCACAAGGGAATCCAAGAGGCGGCTACTGATTTCTACTCTAAATTATTCGCCAAGGAGATGGTCCTTAAAGACAACTCCTTCCTTGACCAAATCCCCACCATCATTAACGACTCCGACAATGCTCTGCTGGAGCGCCCTCTGTCCGAACAAAAAGTGAAAGACGCGGTGTGGGCCTTAAACACGTATAGCGCTCCCGGCCCGGACGGCTTTACTGGCAATTTCTTTCGCACCTGCTGAGATATTATCAAGCAAGACATCACCGAAGCGACGATCGCCTTTCTCGAAGGAGCTTCTTACCCCAAAGCCATCTCCAGCACCAATCTCATCCTCATCCCGAAAAAAGATAACCCCAACTCCTTTCGTGACTTCCGACCCATCAGCCTTTGCACATTCACCAATAAAATTATCTCCAAGATCATCGCTACCAGAATGGCAGACACCCTCCCCAAAATTATCTCGAAGGAGCAAAGCGGGTTCGTGCGCGGAAGAACCATCCAAGACAACATCATGCTGGCCCAAGAACTTATTACCTGCATGAAATTCCCGGCGAGAGGGGGCAACATCGCCATCAAAATTGACATGGAAAAAGCATACGACAGACTCGATTGGCAATTCATGATCTGGGTCTTCAGAGCTTTCGGATTCTCAGAGAACTGGACCAACATCGTGTGGAGATCCATCAGCAACTCTTGGTTCTCCACAGTTATCAACGGCCAATCCGAAGGATTTTTCAAATCTAGCCGAGGAGTCAGACAGGGCGACCCTCTATCGTCCACGATCTTCATCATTGCTGCCGACGCCCTGAGCAGAAACCTAAACAACATGGTCAACACCCCAAACTTCCTGCAATACCATACCGCCAGCGGATGCCCCATCATCACCCACCTGGCTTTTGTCGACGACCTTCTATCTTCTCATCCGGGGACGTCGGATCGATGGAGGTGGTTCACAATACCCTGGAGCGGTACTCCAGATGCTCCGGCCAGAAGGTCAACCTTTCCAAAAGCGTAATTTACGCCCACCACAATATCAAAATCGAGAATGCGACCAGACTCACCAACCTCACTTCCATTGCGGTGGCTCATCCTCCTTTCAGCTATCTCGGATGCCCCCTGGTGTACGGGAAATCCAACGCCAGCATCTTCGAGAATTTGATCACCAAAATCAGGAACAAGATTGTTGGTTGGCATAACGCAACCCTATCCCCAGGAGGGAAAATTATCCTTATCAAACATGTGCTCAACTCCGTCCCCATCCACACCCTTGCGGCCTGCGCCCCAACCAAGAAGGTTATCACGTCTATTGAGCAGATGTTTTGCAACTTCTTCTGGGGGCACAACAAGGGGCAAGACAAACACCACTGGGCCAGGTGGGATACTATGGCATCCCCGATCGCGAACGGCGGGCTAGGATTCACCAAACTCGATCACATCGTCAAAGCTTTCTCTATGAAACTGTGGTGGAAATTATACACAAGCCACAACCTGTGGACCAAGTTCATGAAGGCCAGGTACTTCAAACACATCCATCCAGCGACGGCCACAGCTAACTGCAGATCTTTCGCGGCTTGGCGACGAATTCTTCGCGGCCGTGATTTGTCTGAGCCCGCGATCAGACTCCATCTGGGTACTGGCGAGTCCAACCCTTTCCTGGAAAGGTGGATTGGAGACAACCTTATCCCGAACATTACTGATTCCACTAGAAACACTAAGATTAAAGACCTGTGGAATCCCACCAACAACGATTGGAATTGGAACAGGATCCGTGATTGGTCAGGCAAAGAAACAGTTGCCAGCATTCGCCAACTCGGACTTACCATCGGGACCGACGCTGACAAGCTGAGGTGGTCGCTGGCAGCTTCAGGAGCATTCTCTGTGAGATCGGCTAGACTCACGATCCAGGACAACAGCCCAGACCTTTTCATTGCGCGTTACTGGCACTCTTGCATCCCTAAGAAATGGTCCTTTCTCCTATGGAGAGTCATGAGAAAGAACTTGCCAACTGACGACAACCTCAACTCCATCGGTATCAGCCTGGCATCTGCTTGTAATTGCTGTATCGAGCGTCAGACGGAGACTATTGACCACATCTTCAGGGAAGGAAGCCTCCCTAACAAAATCTGGAGCACCCTCCATCACAACTACAACACCTCTCCAAAAGACGGGCGCTTTATCGATCTTCTGGCCCACTGGGAGCCGCATCCCACGGCCACCAGATCGTTGCAGCGGCCGCCACCTGGGTAATTTGGAAGAATCGTAACAAAGCAAGATACGAAGGACACCAATACTCTGCCGACCAGCTGATCAAGGAAATTCACCGGCAATGCCGCAAAAGGAGCTCCCTTTGCTCCCACAGATCTCCGGCTTTCGGGATTCCGATCTTCTCTTAGTTTTGGCGGCTGCGTCCGCCTTTTCCCCTGTCTTTCCGTTTGGTATACTTTTGTCTTGTATACGTGTCCGGCTTCCGCTTTTGGAGCCTTGTTTATAAAAAGAGGGGTTTTTTCTATATATATATATATATATATATATATATATATATATATTTAAAAAATATATATATATATATTTTTAAATATATATATATATATATATATATATGTGTGTGTGTGTGTGTGTGTGTGTGTGTGTGTGTGTGTGGCAAAACCCTTCACATTTTATTCCATAAGACTGAAAAAGCCGAAGATATACAAGTATACCAAAAGGCACAAAATGCTGAAGCCTATACACGTATACTAACGAAAGAAGGGGAGGAAAGGAACCCAAAACGGCTATACGGGGATAAGAGGGAGTTCCAGAATACCGACTGGCCGTGCTTGCAGAGGGATCTCCTTTTACCACACTACCTGATGATCTCCTAAATAAGCTGGTCAGCGGAGTACTGATGACCTTTGTGTCTTGCCTTGTAGCAATTCTTCCATATCACCCACGTTGCAGCTGCTGCTACAATTTGGTGGCCATGGGACGTCGAGCCCCAATTCCCGACCCGATCTTCGCAGCTCCCGTCCCCAAGTGTCGTCCTACAGCACTTGGAGAGAAGGCTCTATACCTTTACCAAAAGTTCTCCCTAGCTGAAGATGTGGTCCACCGTCTCCAATTGACGATCAATACAGCATGTACATGCGGACCCAAGGCTGAAGCCGATAGTGCTGAGGGTGTCGTCGGTGGGGAGGATCTTGCACAAGACTCTCCAAATGATGAAGGACCACTTATTGGGGATGTGGACACACACAAAAAGAGAAAAAGAAAATGCTGCCTTTTCTTTTATTGGCGCAAGGCACCACAAATCGAGTTCGCCTGAGAGATCCTGCGCTGAGGATCCCCAAGTACAAAAAAGAATTCTGGGGAATGGGACGATAGAGATTGAGTGGCAGTTGCTCCTTTACTCCGTTGACACTCCGATTACAAAAGTGGGAGAAAACCTAAAAAAATTGCTAACTCTCGGCTCACTGGCAAGAAGTACAGCAATTTGGCTCTTGAAAATGCTCTTCGTTCTCTTATTTTGAAGAGGGGTAAGGCTTCCTTTTATAGTCGTTCTCGAGCTAGAATGACGTTATGCGCCCACATGAGGAAACATGCTGGTTCTTATGTGGGCGCATAGTCCTGCTTTGGATGTATAGGATGTAGGCGCATACAGGCTGTGAGATCGTGGGTTGGTCGTGGTGTTGATATGGCCGTATGATTCGATGCACGACTACTCGTGGAGACTGACATGGCCATGCACTTTGGTGCATGTTTTGGTCATGGCTTTGACTGATTCAGGCTTGGGCACATAGCCATGTCTCAGGCTATGCGCCCTCCTTTCGAGGGAGCTAGTCTTGGGCGCATGAAGCTTCACTGACTGGGCGTATGGAGCTAAACTTGACTGGGCACATGGAGCTTCATTAAGTGGGCGCATGGAGTTAAACTGTCTAGGCGCATGGAGCTACACTTGACTTGGCGCATGGAGCTATACTTGACTTGGGCGCATGAAGCTATATTTGCTAAAAAAAATTTATGCTTCTACAGGACCTCCTTCAAAGTTTTCGATACTTGAACAAGTTCGAAATACTTTAAAAGAAGCATAGATCATCTTCTCGCGAGGCAATGGACGCATAGCTCGGCCCCCCCTTAGGTGCATAGTATTTGGCCAGCTTGTCAGGGAGATACGACTGTTGAGATTTTCCTCGAAATCTAAACTGACAGATTCATCAAAACAGAATTTGAAGCAGTCCATCCTTTATACGTCATCCACGTCAGCAAGGGACAGTCGCATAGTATGTAGAGAGCTGATCCTTCACGTGGGCACATAGGCTGTAGTGGGCACATATAATGGGCGCATACAGCAGACGGGCGCATAAGAAGTGGCCTATGCCTATAAATAGACCCTGGAGGAGAGAGAAATTTTATTATTCCTTTCTTTTTTAATTTCTCAGAAAACTCTTCGTCTTCTTTCTTTGAGAACCATGTCTTCCAAGGCCGCCAAGAGATCCACGAAGGGCAAGGGGGCTGCGTCGAATGACTCTCCTCCCGCGGCAGCGCCCTCGGCAGTCCAGGATACGATTCTGGGTGAGGGCATGTTTCAAAAAATGAAGTCTCGAGCGTTAATTTGGGACGCTCAGACTTCTCTTCTGCCTAGACGCTTGGGCCTAGGGTAACATACTTCTGTGAGCGTTACTCTGTGCCCACAGAAGTCATGTGCCAACACTGTGGTGTGCTATGCGCCCTCGTGTTGCCATATTATGAACCCCTTTAAGCCGTGGCATGTTATGCGCCCGTGTACTATCCGAGAGTCATGCGCCTATATTTCTTATTTTGGGCGCATATCCCCTTGGGAGCATAGCCCTTTGGGCGCATAGGAGTCTTTAGGACTTAGTTTTTCTCTGCATTTTTCTAAGTCTGACTGTCTTTCTGCCCCTTTTCATATTCTGTAGGGATCGTGCTAGCAAATATTTCCATGATCGGTATTAGCAATTCTGGGCATGGTGAACAGCACTTGACACCAACATCAGAGAGCTCAGGACTCTTCATATTTTGGAAGGGTTTTCCTTAGATAGTAGGAAGAACCTTTATACATCAAAGAGTCGGACGAAAGTTGGGCATTACCATGAAAGTTCTGCTTTCACGGTTCTTCAAGTAGGCAAAAGCAACACTAGGGATGTTGTTTTGAAGGTATGGTCTCTTGAAGAAATGGGCCCACGACGTTCGCCATATGGAGGAGAGAAGATCACGATTTGTAGATGTTTTAGCATGCTATATTTGCCCTCCTCCGTATAGCTTCTCGAAGGTTCAACAGCCTTGTTTGCTTGCTCAACAGTAAAACAAGACCTCCTTCGACGAAAGCGTGGTGCTGCCAAACTGACCAAGCTATATGTTGCTGATGATTAGCGAATTCTTCCTTCTTTTGGACATCAATATAACCCTTTACTTTTTATCCAGATGAAGAGATGAAGAACCTTCAGTTTTGCTCATGAGGTGTAGTCCTGTGAATGTAACTGATTTTGAATAAACAGAATACATTCGCTCTATTCTTTGCTTGTGGTATCTGTGGTGCTTGTATTAGAGAGCCAAGTACCACTTTTGTGTAAAGGGTATCCCGCTGGGGGATCCCCCTCTCTTTTTTGTTTGGACCTATTGCCCTTTTGTGCATCCGAAAATGCGAGCCAATAGATTGGAATAATGCTTTCGTGGACCTATTACCCTTTGGCACACCAGCGGTACGGGTAATAGATTTGAAACAAAACCTAACAGAGGTAACATGGTCGTGATAGGTTTTATGATCTTGACACCATGTCTTTTATCCCGGATTGGGTATAGGTGTCGAGTCGGAAGACTACCAGTATCAGAGGAATTATTGATGTGACACACGATAATCAGGAGCGTTTTTGTCCTCGAGAGCATAGCCGGGTATGAGGAGCGGGCCAACACTCTGAGGAAAGTTCTGAACGACCTAGAGGATGAAGTGGCCAGGTTCCGGGATGCCAAATAGCGGAGTCCGATGCCACTGTTTCGCGTAGAGGATGAGGCTTTGATGACAGCTCTTGCGGAGGAGAAGGCTACCTTTCAGCCAAGGAAGAACACCCTCATTCAGGATACTGGCGAGCTGGCTAACTAGTACAGCCAATTCAACACTACAAGTAAGAGACGTACTGCCTCGAAGAACAGGCTGGCTATGCAGATTACTGAGAAGCACAATCACATTGCGCAGATTAGGAACAAGATCGCCCAGTTACAAGTTGACTTGAGGGTGACATCATCTGAACAAGATGATTATCTATCCCAGGCTGCCATGATAGGCACCGCTTCTGCCTGTTTAGAAGAGCAGCTGGCGAGGTTGGAGGGGGAGCATCTTGATCTGGTCCTCTTTGAAGATGAAGCCGCTCGCCAAGAAGAGGCACGATACCGAGCTGCTGTAAAATCTGAAGCCGAGATTGTTGCTCTGAGGGACAGCATAAACCGCCTGTATATCCCGTAGATTTTTTTTTGGCCGTCACGGCTCTTATACCCTTTTTCCGTCTTTCGATAGACGTTTTTAGTACAAAATGAAGAATCATTTCGAAAATGGATGTAGTTTTTTGAAATATCGATGCTAGAGTTAATGTGGACGTAGCAAGGATATTTCTGGTGGGTATTCCGCTGGGGAAGTTTGATGTGGACCTATTATCTGTTTTATATTCAAATTATTTGAATATAGATAATAAGGTTAATGAAGCTGCTAGTAGAGGTAATGTGGACGTAATAGCAGAGGATATTCTATATCTGACCAGAGGTAATATGGACGTGGAAGGATGTATAACATTTTTAGGGGGGAGTAGATAGTTCAGAGGTAGCATGGACATGACTATCTTTGATGAATACTTTGCTCAGAGGTTATGTGGACGTGGCAAAACTTTTAATCATTCTGTTGGGAAAATAATTATCGGAAAACAATTCAGAGGTAATAGGGACGTGATTTGTTTTCCTCAAACCGAGTTTGGTCGGAGTAAAAAAAGGAAATGATTCCACTAGGAAAATATTTTGAGGACCTATTATCCAGGGCGTATTCAAGACTCTTGAAATACGGATAATCGTTAGATAGTTTTTTTGAATCATATAAACATCGCACTGCACATTTACATGACTGAACATATGTGAACGAAAAGAGGTTACACATAGTATTTCTTCAGGAACTTGCCATTGATAGGCATCATGAGCAATTCACCGTCAGGTTAGGTCAGCCGGTACGTACTGTTAGAATACACTGATTCTACGACGAAAGGACCTTCCCATTTAGGCTAGAATTTTCTTTTTGTTTTGTGCATCATGACCATCGGTCTTCTCACCGCTAGGACCAGATCACCGATTTGGAAGATCATTTTCTTCACCTTTTCGTTGAAAGCTCTGGAAAGACGTGCTTGGTATAGCTCAATACGCTGTTGAACTAATAAATATTTTTCGTCGAGCGCTTCGAGCTTTTGGAGTCACAAACGGTAGCTCTCTTCAGTAGTCAGCTCGCTGGCTAGGGCTACCCGAAGAGAAGGAATCTGGATTTCTAGGGAAAGAACTTCTTCGCTCCCATAAACCAGAGAGAATGGCGTACTGCCTGTTGGAGTCCGGACTATCGTGCGGTAGGCCCATAGACATTTACCGAGCTTCTCGTTCCAATCGCGCTTATTTGAAGACACGAACTTCTTGAGAAGTTTTATGATGGTTTTGTTGAAAGCTTCTGCTAGCCCGTTAGCCGCTGGATTATAGGCAGTAGAGGCTACGTTCTGAATTCGATTCTTATCGCAGAATCGATAGAATGCATGACTTGCGAACTGTGGACCATTGTCATGGATGATCCTACGAGGTAAGCCGAAGCGGTAAATGACGTGATGTTTGATGAAACTGATCACGTTTAATGTCTTTACTTCGGTGAGTGGTATAGATTCTGCCCATTTAGAGAAGTAATCGGTTATAGCGAGGATGAACCGATGTCCTTTGGACGATGGCGGGATGATTGGTCCTATGACGTCCATGCCTCAGGCTTCAAATGGCCAAGATGCTGCCGTCGAGTGTAGAAACTCCGAAGGTTGATTAATGAAGTCGGCGTGGAACTGGTAAGCTTAATACTTCTTTGTATATTCAACAACATCCACTATCATTATGGGCCAGTAATAATCCATTCGTTTGAGACGATCTTGTAATTTGGGACATGGTTGATGTGCACCACAAACTCCATCATGAGCCTTACGGAGTGCATGCTTGGTTTCTGCGTCTGATAAGCATCGTAACAGTAGCCCGTCATAAGAGCGTCGGTATAGCATCTTGATAGCTGTATCGTAGTAACATCTGAGGGATCGCCTTTGGATGGATACTGCCTCTTTCGGGTCCTCGAGGAGGATTCCATAGACAGCGTAGTCTATGAGGGGAAATCTCCAGTCTTTAGCATCGATGTTTGTTTTCGCTGCGTAACTGTGATGAATATGCAAGGCATTTTTTCACACAGAATAGTTCTCGACCAGTCACTGTGATCGACTACTGTGTATTGGTAGGAACGGTCAAGAAAGCAGCGAGACCGACTAGAGCATCTGCTTCTATATTTTGTAGTCGAGGCACGTGCTCGATAAAGAATCCAGTGAAAGTAGATGCCAGCTCGATTGTTGCTCTGTGGTAGGGGATAAGATCTTCATGGCGAAATTCATAATCCCCTCGGACCTGACTAACTATTAGCTTGGAATCGCCGTAAGCCTCTAGATAGTCAACTCACAGTTATTTTGCCAGTTGTAGGTCGATTAATATGGCATTATAATCGGCCATGTTGTTGGTACATAGTTCTACGAGAGAATATGTACGGTGTATAACCAGATGATCGGGTGACACGAGAACTACACCTACTCCAGCCACGATATTCCTTTTGGGTCCTGTTCTTGATGCGCCGTCGAAGAACATTCGCCAAATAGGGATTTTTTCAGTTGCAGTGTTAGACTCCACTACTTTGTCGGGGATTTCATCGTAGAGTTTGGACAATTCCGGCACAGGATGAGCTGCTAGGAAATCAGCTAATGCTTAGCCTTTGACTTCCTTCTGAGGAACGAAGACCATATCGTACGGAGTCAACAGCATTGCCCATGTAGCTAAACGGGAATTGAGAGAGCCCGGTTTAGTCATGAGTATTCTGAGAGGGTTGACTTTAGATATAATATGGATAGTCTGCCCAGACACATAGTAGCGCGTCTTCTAGATGGCAAATACCAGTGCGAGGCATTCTTTCTCCACCAGTGTGTATCTGTGCTCGGCACCTACCATTGTGCGGCTGAGGTAGTAAATTGCCTGTTCATGGCCGTCTTCGTTCTTCTGAGCTAAGAGAGCGCCAAGAGAATGATCCATAGCGAGAATATATAGTAAGAAGGGCTTTACCATTATTGGAGCAACCCATACTGGAGGGCTTATAAGATACTCCTTGATGTCGTCGAATGTACGTTGACATTGTTTAGTCCAGACGAAAGATACGCCTTTCTTCATGAGCTGAGTGAATGGTTGACACCTTCCAGAGAGGTTGAAATGAATAGTCTGATGTAGGCTAGCCTTCCTTGTAGTCTGCATAGCTCTTGGATGTTTCTTGGAGGATGCATGTCGAGAATAGCCTTCACTTTCTCCGGGTCCAGATGTATACCCTTTGAAGTGATGACGAAACCAAGGAACTTTTTGCTGGAGACACCCAGAGAAGACTTGGTTGGATTCATCTTGAGTTGGTGTGCACGCATTAGTTCGAACACCGTTCTCAAGTCTTGGAGGTGGTTGCCCTTGAGACGACTTTTGACTACGATATCGTCTACGTAGTACTCCACAGTTTTGTGTAAATGATCGCAAAAAATTGTGTTCATGGCTCGCTGGTATGTTGCCCCTGCATTCTTCAATCCGAAGGGCATCACCGTATAGCAGTATACCCCCAACGATGTTCAAAAAGATGTATGCTTCTCGTCGTCGGGGAACATATTAATCTGGTTGTAGCCTGAGAACCCATCACTGGAGGACATCCGCTTGAAGCCGTAAGTATTGTCGATCATTACGTCAATGATCGGTAGGGAAACTCGTCTTTCGATCATTCAGAGTTCAAATCACGGTAGTCGATATAGATTCGAACTTTATCATTCTTTTTTATGACCGAAACGATGTTGGCAACCCAGTCCGGGTGTTGTTCCTCACGAATGAATCCACTGGCAATGAGCTTCTTGACTTCATTCTCGATGGCTTCCATGACGTCTGGTCGGAATCGTCGTTGTTGCTGCTTCACTGGCTTAGCTTTAGACGAGATGTTCAGGCGATGCATGGCAACTTTAGGGTCCAAGCCTGGCATGTCTTCATAGTTTCATGCAAAGACGTCAATGTATTCTCTTATAAGCTGTATAAGAGATTGGCGTTCATCACTAGATAGGCTTTTGCTGATGAAGATTGGTTTGAAGGATGCTTCATCTCCTAGATTGACTTGGATGAACTCGTCTTCGGTAGGTGGTTTCCGTTGTTCGAAGCGTAGCTTCCATTTGGTGTCCTTCTTTTGAGCCCATTGTTCGAGTTTGATTGATTGGACATCGTCTGTAATTTGGTCGGCGGAAATCATGTTGACGGACAGAGTTGCTTTGAACATGTCACCGATCCTGGAGTCTGAGTCCCAGAGAGAGGAATTAGAGGAATGAGAACAACGATCTGCTTCATCATCTGATCTTTTGGGAGTTGTTGGAGGAGAGACATAGCCCAAACCAACACCGCTTCGTTGATAGTAGTTCTCGGGTTTGCCGGGGAGAGCAAAGTGTCGTATCGGCAACCGTCGTCCTTGGCCGTAATTTAGCCCTTTGTCGCTTGAAGTCATATTCTATGTTCTGGATGATATTCTTGGCCTGCCAACTATACCAAAAAAGTTGTATTTTTTCGGAGTCATAGTCAGCTTCTTTGTTGTGCTTGGAAGAAGTAGAGTCTGGAACGAACTTTCTCTCGCCAATTATATGACCGAAGATGATTAGCTCTTCATCTTTCTTTCTGGCTGGAACAATGAAGTAGAGGATATCTTCAGGATAAACTTTTTCCTGCAGATGAGGTATTGTGACCGGCATACAGAGGTGTGGTCCTATGCCGTTCTCTAGAGCATTTATCGTATCTATGTAGTGGTTTACAGATTGATAGACATCAGAGTAATTCAAAGATAAACCTTTACTAAATAAATACGCAAGTTCTTCTTCAGGGATAACATCATCCACCGAAGGTACATTATTATGAGCATTGACATACTCATTGAGAGGGTCATCATCTGAAAGAGGAGCCACAGTCTTGACCGAGTTCACCACGTAGGGTAACTCTTCAGGATTGGGGGGACGGGCATCAGTAGGTTCCTTTCGGGGTGTCTTGTTGAGAGTGATAGTCAGTAGCTTGACCTTGTTAGGGTTCTTCTTTTTTACCCAGATTGTGAGAGGCTTCGGAGTACTTTTCGGAGTAGTATGTCCTTTGACTCAGATAATCAGGGGACCATCGTTGGAGGATGGACTTGCTTCAGCTTCATTATCAGCTTCATTGCCGTCATCCTTGGGAGGTTGAGACTGGTAAAGTACCGAATCTCCATAGTAAGCTTCGATGCCCTTGAAAGGATAAACATCAGCAAACTTCGTCTTTACGACATCGTCACTGTTGATGTACTTGAAGCACTGGTGGAGTATGGAAGGAACGATCATGTTCTTGTGTATCCATGGACGTCCCAACAAGACTAGGATACATTGGTATCGATCACATAACAGGAAACTTCCGTTCGGAGATCACCGATCTGACATTTGAGACGGATCTTTCCTAGTAGATGGCTTCGACCAGCATTGAAAGCTATGATAGTTGTGTTTGTTGTGGATAGCTTATGCAGAGGGATTTCTAGAATTTGAAGCAAATTTTTAGGAATGATGCTGAGGGAGGATCCTGGATCGATGTGCATGCGGTCCACCTTGATCGCCCCGATATACCGTGTATAGTATAGGGGTCTATCATAATGATTATTCTTGAGTAGCAAGTCCTCCTGTGAGAAGGTGATGTTGGGAACCACTTCCATAGTACTATGGCAGTGGGGACAGGAGACAGGATCTTCAGCGGGGGCTTTGACTTCAGCGAGGTAAGAGTCGGCGTGTAGTAATGCCTCACTTAAGGCCTTCCGCGTTTCTTTGTAGAGTCGCAATAGATCGAACAGAGACAACCTGGCAGGCGTATTGGCTAGCTGAGCCAGTATGTCAAAGTTGTAGGGCCGATCCATGCCTTCGAAAGCTGGCATCTTTAAAGATTTATCAAACCATGTCTTCTTCTGCTTCGATTTGTCCGTGGTTTGAGGCCTGGACGAGCCGGCTTCTGAGCTTGTGGGGGAAACATGAGCTTGAGGAGGTACTACTTCTTCTTGTGCGGGATCGTACGTTCGAAGATAAGTCTTCTTCGATCGCATATCGCCAGATAGAACCTCGTAGATGGGGGAGGATACCATATGGCATGGCATGATTTTCTTGCCCTTTCTTGCTTTGGGAGGTGCTACCCCTGCATCACTTCTTGGACAAGGTCGGGGTGGACCTACATGATCTCACCACGTTCAGTTGTGAGTAGGACCAAGGTTGAGTTGCGAGCTGGTGTTAGGTTGACGACTTCCATCATCGCCTTGGGGATCGGGACCACGCCGTCTGGAACTTCTGTAGGAGTAAAGTCGCCAAATTGAAGAGAGATCATATTAGCAGATATGACCTTGTCTTCCGCTTCAAGGTTGATCACTTGACTGTCGATAAGCTGTTGTATTTTTTTCTTCAGGATAATGCAGTCCTTGGTAGAATAGTGTACGTACTGATAATAGAGATAGTACTTGGGATCATTGAGTTGGCTCGCCTCTGCAGGACGTCGTGGTGGAGGCAATGTCAGCTTATTGCCCTTTGTCAATGTGTGAAAGATGGTGATGACATCGTTTTCGTCGAAGGATAAGGTCTCCTTTGGCTTGTCGGAGGCGCCTTAAGAATTGGAAGCTCCTTTGGATGTGTCGACTTTCAGGACTTCTTTTCCTTTACCTCCACAAACAGGGATAGTTTGAGGATGCTTGTCCTTTTCTTCAGATTTGGGTATCTTCAACCCTAGTAGTTCCAAGTTAGGAACGTCATTTTCAGCAGCATCAGCGGCCCCAATGAAAGTAGGCCATGTATCATACTTATGTATACCCAGACAAAACTTTACTGTAGGAAGGAAGTTGTGTCGGCAAGTATCCATAAGTTCTGAGTCTGGTATGCTTAAGGGCATCTTCAGTGCTAGCCGCCTGAAGCATTTGATGAAGGCGATGACCGACTCAGTCCTCCTTTGCTTGGTCTCGATGAGGGTGGACATACTAACATACATGCCACTCTTGTAAAACCTGTTGAGGAACAACCTCTCCAAGTCTTTGAAACAATTGATACACCCGTCAGGCAGACTGTAGAACCATTCGAAGGTACCCCCTATAAGGTGCTAATAAACAACTTCGGCAGAAACGGATCATCTCTGGGCAAGTGCAGAGTCTACATGATGAAGTACGTTATGTGTTGACGAGGAGAAGTCAGACCGTAAAAAGAGTTCAGCATCAGCGGCTTATAGTTAAGAGGGCAAGTAGCGTTCTCCCATTCAGGGAAATATGGTTGAGATATCTCCATCTTTTGAAGCTCGTCTTTGTGTGAGATGGTGTCGAGGCGAGCGACCAAGGAATCAATTACATCCTGTTGATTGAGCAGGTGTTGGAAAACGGCTGCTGAACGGTTGTCAGGCATTGTTGGCGAAGGTCCACCCTCGGTATTTGAAGGAGGGTTGTTGCTGTGAGCCGGACTAACGTGGGCAGAGGCATTTTGTTGGGGAGGAGGAACAGCCCCAGCAGCTTGAACTGCCATGATACTGGTAAGTATGTCAGTGATCTTGGCGAATGCTGTTTTGAGACCCTCTAGCCATTTGCTAGTCTGATCACTGGCTTCTTCAGGTCTTTTTTCGTTTTCCATGTATGTAGATAACATGCAGGGATGAACAGAGGAAGCAGTGCAACTGGTGCTGATATTGTCTGTCTTCGAGTGAATAAGTCCTTCATCTTCAAGTAGAGGAGGTAGATAGTCTCCATCGGATTCGGAGGGATCATCCTCCTCTAGAAGTCTACCCCCAGTGTGAGGGTTATCTGCTTCAGATTCTGAGGGAATACTACCCCCGGCTTAGGAATCTTCATCGTCCATACGGAGTCTTGCCTTTGATCGAGTGCCCATATAGACTCCTTCGGATGCGACAGCCTGTTGGCCATCTGTTGGTAGACTTCTCCTTCTTCTTCTTGCAGAGCTAAGAGAGAAAGTTGGGTTCGTAGTCCACCGTCTTTGATTGGGGCTTCCGTAAGGGGGACCCCATGAAGCCATGTTGGATGAAACACATAGTGGCCTTTCGTCGTCAGAGAAGTGTAGCCGTCGAAACACAAACTTTCTCTGAGGCGCTCTTGTTGTTTTGGAGCAATAACAGTTGATAACAATAATGGTGCACGAAAGCGCACTATGAATTGTTATGTTCTTCCTTGCTTTGCGCTTATGATTTATGATGTCGCGCAAGTCAGCAGAAGAAAGTTTTGCCTTACAACCCATGTTGCATGCATCGCCGAGCTTTACATGCGGGTTCGCAAGGAGAGTAGGCGCATCCAAACTTAGTTCATGTGCAGGGGCAACCCCCACACCTAAGTTCTGTTATGTCCTTGAAGACAGTCCCGTGCTATACGCGTTGGGGCCTGTCTTTTTGTTGTGGGCGCATAGGCCTTGGAGACTGGCCTTCGGCGCATGCTCCTTGAAAGCATGTCTGAGCTTCCTTGATGTGGGCACATAGTATGGATCCAGAGAGCCTAGGCGCATAGCCTTGGGCGCATGGCTCTGGGTGCCCAGCCTGTTGAAGGCAAAAGTCTTCTGGTTGGGGCTATGCGCCCAAACACTCCCTTGGGCACATGGCCTTGGGCACATGCCTGGTGGAACAGCACTATTTTCTTCCAGTTTGGCCTCCTTCGTTTGTGAGCCTCGCCGGGTTCGGCTAGAGTGTCGTACGTCCCGATTCTTGGCATCGTAGTGTTTTCTTTTGCCAAGTCTCGGGTGTTGAACACCCTGTTGTTGGTTGTGCTGGAAAGAAGTCACTGGGCTAGTAGAGCCTGGAACGGTGTGAGCCTTCTCCATTTGGAAAACTTCTGTAGCATAGTCCTCCAACTGTATATCTGCTATGGCACTAGCAGGATATGCACAGCGAGCCTTCGGAAGCCAAGTCTTGCGAGAATTATTTGGCTTTGCTAATTTTGAGGGAGTAGAGCCGTCCCTCGATAGTATCTCTTCAAACGCATGCTGATCAAACTTTACGATCAGTATCTTCTGAGTACTCTCTACTTTGTCGGTATCGGATTGTGTCACCAACTTTTCGTCAGAGAAAAAGGTAGTCCCTAGCAGAGTCATCATTTTTGTGGACACACACAAAAAAAGAAGAAGAAAATGCTGTCTTTTCTTTTATTGGTGCAAGGCACCACAAATCGAGAATGCTTGAGAGATCCTGCGCTGAGGATTCCCGAATACAAAAAAGAATTTTGGGAAATGGGACGATGGAGATCGAGCAGCTGTTGCTTCCTTACTCCGTTGATACTCCGATTACAAAAGTGGGAGAAAACCTAAGAAAATTGCTAACTCTCGGCTCACTGGCAAAAAGTACAGCAATTTGGCTCTTGAAAATGCTCTTCGTTCTCTTGTTTTGAAGAGGGATGAGGCCCTCCTTTTATAGTCATTCTCGAGCTGGAATGACGTTATGCGCCCGCACGAGGAAACACGCTGGTTCTTATGTGGGCGCATAGTCCTGCTTTAGGTGCATAGGATATAGGTGCATACAGGCTACGAGATCGTAGGTTGGTCGTGGTATTGACGTGGCCGCATGCTTCGGTGCACGACTGCTCGTTGAGACTGACGTGGCCATGCGCTTCGGTGCATGTTTTGATCATGGCTTTGACTGAGTCAGGCTTGGGCGCATAGCCATGTCTCAGGTTATGCACCCTCCTTTCGGGGTAGCTAGTCTTGGACGCATGAAGCTTCACTGACTGGGCGCAAGGAGCTACACTTGATTGGGCGCATGGTGCTTCATTAAGTGGGCGCATGGAGTTAAACTGTCTGGGCGCATGGCGCTACACTTGACTTAGGCGCATGGAGCTATACTTGACTTGGGCGCATGGAGCTATATTTGCTAAAAAAAATTATGCTTCTACTGGAGATGCATGTCTGCCAGAACGGAGCGATTCTTGGGAAAGGGGTCACCGAATTGCGGACCATTTTTCTGGCCGATCTGACCGAAAAAAAGCCCGATGCATCTTCCTGCCACCGAAATTCGTCAGCGTAGGCTCCGATCGTCAATCTTCCACGACAGATGAGCTTAACCGCCTGGGGCCCAGCCCAGTCCCGTACCTTTTTCCAGTTCTAGTTGTTATCGATGGTGTCCCATATATCCTTGATCTTGCAGTACCTGTGAGCATCTGAGCGATTTAGAAGCAAGGTGTCTCCAACCCATCTATCGAGGAATACTGATGATTCACCGTCGCCCAACAGGAGCCGCATCACCGGTTTGGCAAGAGAACGTCCGATCAGCATACGTCGCCACGCTGCAGAGGACCTGCTGTTAGAAATAGCCTTCGACGGGTAGATATGCTTGAAGTATCTGGCCTTCATGAATCTGGTCCATAAGTTCTGAGCGGTGTAGATTTTCCACCACAGTTTCATCGAGAATGCTTTAACGATGTGGAAGAGTTTGGTGAATCCCAGGCCCCCTTCTCTGGTCGGTCGCGCCATGGTATCCCAGCTAGCCCAATGATGTTTGTTTTTGCCTTCGCTGTGCCCCTAGAAGAAGTTGCTAAAGATGCTCTCGATCGATTTAAGGACTATCTTAGGTGGGGAGCACGCTGCCAGGGTGTAGATGGGAATGGATGAGAGGACGTGCTTGATAAGGATCATCTTTCCGCCCGGGGATAGTGTAGCAATATGCCATCCTTCAAGTTTTTTCCTGATGCGGTTGATCAGGTCCTCGAAAATACCAGCATTGGATTTCCCGTACACGAAGGGGCATCCAAGATAGTGGAACGGTGGGTGTTTGATGGGGAAGGAGGTGGTGATGGCGAGGATGTCCTCTTGCTCTCTCTTGATCTTGTGATGGACCTAGATGACACTTTTATCCGGGTTGACCTTCTGGCCGGAGCAACTGGCATACCTCTGGAGAGTATTGTGGACTGCCTCTACCGACCCGACGTCTCTAGATGAGAAAATGAGGATGTCGTCTGCAAAGGCTAGATGGGTGATGATAGGGCAGCCATTGGCAGTATGATAGTGGTAGAAGTTAGTAGTGCAAGCCATTTTGTTAAGGTTCCTGCTTAGGGCGTCCGTAGTGATGATGAAGATGGTGGATGACATAGGGTCGCCTTGCCTAACCCCACGGCTCGATTTGAAGAAGTCGTCAGCCTGGCCGTTGATCACTGTAGAAAACCAGGAGTTGTCGATCGATCTCCACACGATGTTGGTCTAGGTTTCGTAGAATCCGAAGGCTCTGAAGACCCAGATTATGAATTGCCAATCCAGTCTGTCATAAGATTTTTCTATGTCTAATTTGATAGCAATATTGCTCCCTCTTGTCGGAAACTTCATACAGGTGATTAAATCTTGAGCTAACATGATATTATCCTGGATGTTCCTGCCGCGAACGAACCCGCTCTGCTCCTCAGAGATGATCTTGGAAAGGAGACTAGACATGCGAGAGGCAACGATCTTGGATATGATCTTATTGGTAAAGGTACAAAGACTGATAGGTAAAAAATTGCAGAATGTCTCCGGGTTATCTTCTTCGGAATGAGCATCAAGTTGGTGCTCGAGATTGCTCTAGGGTACCACGATCCTTGAAAAAAGGCAGTGATCGCTGAGTGGATGTCTGCCTTAATGATGTCCCAGCAGGATCGAAAAAATACATCGGAAAACCCGTCCGGTCCTGGAGCACTGAGCTGGTCGAGAACCCAGACGGCTTCTTGTACCTCTAGCTCGGACGGGGGGAAGCTCGAGCTGGATGTTGTCCCCTCGGTTATGAGGTATGGAATTTTCTCTAGGAAGGTTCGGTCCTTGGTAATCGTCTTCTTGGTGAACATGTGGGAGTAGTACTCCGCCGCCGCCGCTTGGATACTCTTATGATCTTTGATAATATTTCCATTGTTGTCAACAATTTGGTACAGAGTGTGTTTTTGCCTGCGACCATTGATACAGGCATGAAAATAGCTCGAGTTTTTGTCGTCCTTACTGTCCCATTTGAGCCTTGCTTTTTGCTTCCAAAAATCGGTCTCCACCTTCAAGCGGAATTTGAGGATAGCCTTGGGGAGGTTAAGAGCAGTCCTAGCTTATGGGGATCTGTCGTTCAAGAACCTAATTTCAGTACGATTGACGTCATCCTTGGCCTCGCGGATGGCCTAAAAAATGTTGCCGTATGTTAGCTCCAGGCCGCAAGGGCTTTTCTCGTGGCTTTGAGCTTGTTGGCCACCCGAGTGAGCGGTTCGGCGTCATCTGCGCTGGTCCAAGCTTCGGTGACGATGCCTAAGAACTGGGGGTGGTTGCTCCAGAAATCCAGGAAGCGAAAACTTTTTTGTTCATGCCTGAGTTGCTGGTAATGCCCACTAGCAGGGGGCGTGGTCGGACTCAGAGGCGTTGAGATGGGAGAGATTGGAGGTCATCCCCCTATCGTACCATTGGGCGATCGTAAAAGCCCTGTCCAGACGGGAATACCGGCGTCGGTCTCCCTCCTGCATGTTGCACCAGATAAAAGCGTTGCCGGTGAAAGGAAGGGGGAGAGGTTAGAGTTGAAGATGAAGTTGTTTAAATCTTGTATGGTCGAAAGAGGGGGGGACGACTGCCTGTCTTCTCATCTCTGCAGGTGACAGTGTTAAAGTCCCCAATGCAAAGCCAAGGGAGATTGATGTAACGGAGGTGGATGTCCAGGAGGTTGTTCCAAAGATGTTTGCGCTTCGTGATGTCGCAGCTGCCATGCACAGCGAACAGGATAGCATGCTCCGATTCTAACATCCTTCGAGTAGAGGATCCAAATGTTGTGTCTGCCAGCAATGGCCGTAGGAAAGCCTAACTGCAGCTGAATGGATTTGAGTCTCTTATAGGGGATTTTGGGTTCAAGAATGATCAACACGTTAATCTTATGAGTTTTATTAAGGCTGGTGATTCTCCTCTTGGTAGGTTTGTTCGCCAGACAACGGACATTCCAGGAGAGGATGTTCAGGATTAGTGGAGATGGGGGGTGGGTGGTTAGCCGCTTTGTTGTGGACCTGGTTCGGGTTGTCGGGGATTCTCCATCTCTTTTCTGATCTGGTTTCCTGATTTTGGTAGAAGCAACTCCCGCCTTCAAGGTGGATGTGCTAGAGGCAACTCCGACAGAGTGGTTGGTGGGAATTTTGTCGTTCGGTTCGATCAGCTCTCCTGCCGAATCCGAGACTGGTTCTTTAGAGGGGATGAGAATGGAGTCGTCCAGGTTGCCACACTGGTTTCCTTCCGAATGGAGGTCAAATCCCGCGGCTAGAACCTGAAGACCTCTCTGAACTTGATCTGGCCCTAGAATAGCGAGGGCTTCTATGACATCGACTTCATGGGTGTATAGGTGGTCATGGATAGCCTCCTCTGCGGCTACCGGTTGGTAGTCTCTAACGACCACAGAGCCCGTCTGGGAAGTCGCCTTAGGGCCTTCAATAAAAGCGATCTCTTGGGAGGGTTCTACCGCTTCCGTGTCGAGGACGTTGAACTGATTGGAGAGGTTCAGAGTTGGTAGGTGAGAGGGGGTAACCGATCTGGCAGATGGCGGGGACTCCAATCTGTCCATTATGGTGCCTTGGCCTGTTTTGATGTCACTGGATTGGAATTTGGTGTGGGAGTTCGGCAGCTGAAGCATGGGGGACCGGGTGTGCGAGTGGATCTTGCTCTCTTAGGTTATGGGCTGTTGGCCTAGCCGATTTCCTCTTAAGTTCAGGATGGAGACGGTAGCAATGCTTTGAAAGATAACCACGCAGATGGCAGTGGGAACAGAAGATGATATGATTGTCGTAGATGATTTGCTGGGTGTGGGTCTGGTTGCCCAGTTCAATAAGGATGTGGTTATGGGGCTCGGTCGAGAGATCGAGTTCAACACAGATCTTTGCATAGTGATCTTTGGTTAGGTTGCTAGTTTCTGCGGCAGTGGCCACATAAGTCCCAAAGGAATTGGCTATACGTCTGAGGGCCACTGGGACGCAGCATATTAGAGGGATGTTGGGAAGGGTCACCCATATGGCAACCCTCGCCGAGTCTTCCTTGGTGCCAAATCTCGCGGACCATTTAATAATCTTCATTTGGTGGGAGTCCACCCTGCTGGTGCCTTTGGACCACACCGTCCTGTGGCCCATATCGGAGGATAGGTGGAGCAGTATATGCTTAGGATCAAGGAGGCGACCCTGTATTCAGCAGATAGCCGCCAACTGGCAATAACCTCCTGGACTCTGAGAGTTTGGGGCAGCCCGAGGAGAACATGAGGACGAATGAGTGGGAGAAGGAAGTGGCCTGGGATTGGAGTTCCTGGTCGGAGAAAGGTACTGTTGGCATAGGAGATAGGGATGAATACTCGACTTCGGGAAGGTAGACGTCAGGGAATAGAAGACCCTGCTTGGCTGCCCTGTCTGGCCGAAGCCTGTCGGCATAGGAAGGAACCTGATGGGCCAACGAAGTCTGGATCCCCTGGGGGACGCCATGGGGGCATGCGCCGTAGAGGTGTGGGAGAGGGGGGAATAACCGGCCTGGGGTCCCTTTCCCAACACGAGAGGAGAGCAAGGAGGTTGGCAGGGAGAGAGGATCCGGTCGGGATAGATGTGGAAATGGAGGAGGCAGACGTCGCAGACGGGTCATCGAGAACCACAACACTGCCACGGAGACCAACCCCTGCAGAGGGGATGGCCAGAAGAGGACGGGGCGTCGGCGGAGTTGCCACCAACCGCGGCCCCAGAAGGATGGATCCCAAAGGCGGCCGCGCTGGCGGAGCCATAAGCACCGACCGGGGAGAGAGCATATGCGCCCACAAGAACCCCTTGGGAAGCTGCGAATCTTGCCGAAAGGGGGAGGGGGTATGCGCCTACGGAAGGGGAGCCTTCGAAAGCGTTCATGGAGAGGGGACCCAGACGACGGCCCACATGCGCCCACCTGTGGCGGATGGGACTGGAGGAGGCAGCATGCGCCCACGAGGGGGGGCAGCATATGCACCCACCGGAGGCGGTTGGGTCTGGTGGAGGGAGCATGCACCCACTAGGGGATATATATATATAAAAAAAAAAAAAAAAAAATATATATATATATATATATATATATATATATATATATATATATAAGGGATCTGAGGTGCTGTGTTATGGGTGGTGGCTATGTGTCACCCTCCATACTATCATCATGCACTAAAAAGTGTGCAAGTACATGATGATAGCATGGGGGGTGACATATAGCCACCTCATCTCCCTTATTCTCTCTCTCTCTCTCTCTCTCTCTCTATATATATATATATATATATATATACACACACACGTTATAGAGTCGAACTGAGCGTGGATACGATTCACGAAGTCTCGTGGCAGGGGAGAACATTCACTGGACGTTTGGGCTACTTTATATCGTAGTTACCGTTGTCTCTTTACCAGAGCTGCGGAGATTTCATAGTTACCACAGTTTTCATTCATAGGAGGGGAGAACATTCACTGGGTGTTGCCCCCCATTCCTTCATAATCCATTAGGTGTAATTAGAGCTGTCAGGACGGGCCGGCGGGGCGGGCCGGCCCGCAACCCACCATAACCCACTAATTAGCGGGGCGGGGCGGGCCAACCCACCATTTGAACGGGCCTGAAAATCCCAGCCCAGCCCAACCCGCCGGCGGTCCGCGGGCCAGGCGGGCCAGCCCGCTTCACCAATGCCACCGGCCCACCACGAGCCGAGGTCAGTCCAGTCTCCGCCACTCTCGAACCCCCTAGCTTCCAGTACTCCGCCTGCCGCTGAGACCCGCATCCACCACCACCACCTCAGTACCGCCGACGTGCCCCAGCCCGAGCCGCCGCCCTAGCGCCGACGAGTCTCCGGCCACTTCCGCGTCTGGTTGAGAGTTTTGCTCCGCCCCACCGGCACGAGCTACCGGCACCGGCCCCGCTCTGGTACGGACCCCTCTCACCCGATCTCCTTTTTCTCCCTCGATGTCTTCATTTGGGATTTTTATGAATGGAATTAGTTTGGGATGGGAAGAGGAGAATGGAATGAGCAGACTCTCTCTCTCCCCTTCAATTTATTTGAGATGAGTGCTTTATGACTTATGAGCACAATGAACTGTTGTTCTCACTTCTCACTGCAGCAGCAAGCCCGCGGGCTAGCCCGCCCCGCCCAAGCCCGCGGCCCGCACGGGCCAACCCACCGAGGCCCGCTGCGAAACGGGCCTCTAAATGTATAGCCCAACCCACCTTTTTTATTGGCGGGGCGGGCCGGCCCAATGGACCTGTCCCGTTTTGACAGTTCTAGGTGTAATTGTACCCACGCCCACAAAAAAAGGGACAGTAATTAAAGTAAAAGGGTGGCTCTATTCATTATCAACCTTCGTAAATTTTAAATTTTTCTTCTAATCTAGATAGACTATATTTTCTCTGGAAGATTATTCCTTTGGATAGTTAGAAGTAGTTGGTTTCTTCTACTAGTTGCTTCATTTCAGTTATTTATTATTTAGTAGGTTTCAGAGGTTTGACCTTCTCTATACGTAGTTAATGTTTTGCCTTTCTTATGTGTTTGAGACTTAAGTTATATCATGTTCCTTTCTTCATTGTCCATTCGTGCTATTATCATCATATATACGTTTTCTGAATGAGTTGGAATAGTAGAATTGTAATTACTTATGTTCTATGTGCATGATTGAGATAATATTTGAGATATATACAATGTACTAATGTCGATACCGTAACTTAGGCTGAAAGCACTTATGTACTTATACCTAATTATTTTGGAATCTGTCGTGACAATACTTGTCATTCCAAGAAGTGCATCCCTAAAGGGGCGTTTGATACACAAATATTTTTTTCCGAAATTTTTTAAGATAGAAACTTATTCTCATGTTGGTTTAGCATATAAAAATTTATTTTCGAAAATTACTAATATCTAGATAAATAATTTACTTACAAAATATGAAAATCCTATACCTTAAGAATGTGGGTATTTTTTTGGGACAATTTTTTTGCTTTTTTTTCTAGTACTTTCTTGTAAAAAAAATTTCTTTTATTTTTTATTTTTTATTTTTATCCTTTTCTATTTTTTCAAGAACTTTTTTGGTTTGTTCAAGTTTTCTCGTTCTTTTTCATTGTTTTAAAGAATTATTTTTTCAAATTTTTAATCTTTTTTTAATAATTTTCTTCTCTTTTTTATCCTTTTTATTTTTTTTAAGAATGATTTTTTCATTATTTTTATTTTAGAATGATTTTTGTTTGTTTTCATTGTTTTTATTTTTGAAGAACCTTTTGTTGTTTTTGTTTTATCTCAGTTTTTTATGTTTTTTTTTTCAACTTTTTTTCTTTTTACCTGAGATATTTATATATTCATCAAACATAAATTTTTTTTTTTTAAGATATTAGTTATCGAATTTTTATTTTTAAAAATATAGAACTTTTAGCTAAATAGTATTTCACGTAAGAAACATTGGCTTAGTTGGAGCTTTAGACCACAATGAAAAATTACTTCCCACTAAAATTTAAGATCGACCGGCCCATGGCCTTATTTTGGGTTACACAACAATGAACCAAGCAAACTTGGAAGTGCCTAAAAGGAAACAACTTATATATATATATATAAAAATAAAAAAATTGAATGATATATATAAAAATAAAAAATTGAATGATAAGTTTTAGTCTTCCAAGATTCCAAATGTTTAGTGTCAACAGAATGGCTTATGTTTCCTAATTAGTTTTGTTGCATCAATTAAGTTGTCCATATGTTGTAGTCTAATCATAATCAAAGTATTGCCTACAACTCATTGTACCACTCAAAGGGATCAAATCTCAATGATGTAAAACCAAAGTACAATTTGAAGGCCAGTGACTCTTGTCCACTCTTCCAAATTTGTGAAAACAGAAGGATTCATGCCCACCCAAACAGCTCTTGATATCTTCAAGTCAAGGTGCTCAATGGATTTGGACCGGACACATATCAGGGTTAGAGTGGGCCGGACCGAGTCCAACTGGGCCTCTAGACCTAAGGAGCTGAACCCAATCCAGACCCAGTAAAGAGTACGGGCCGGATATGGCCTGGTCTAGAAAGTAAACCCAATTCGAATCCGAAAGAAGAGTGGACCAAGCCGGCATGTCCGTTGAACAGAACAGAGTCTGATTCAGGGCGGATTTTGATCTCCAAGTACAATTTAAAAGTGTATGAATTTTTTAGGGCTCGACATACACGTTCAGGACCTGCGGTTCCGACCCGGCCAAAAGCGTATATTGCTCAAACAAGTCGGTTTCTAAAATTTTATATTTAAACAGGTCAGATCGGGACCGGACATGTAAAATAAATGGACGTGGTGGGTTAATTTATTTCTAAAATAAATGCGACCCTGCTTCAGCCCATTTATATTGAAAAATTAATTTTTTTTACTCTAGGCTTGCAGCATAGTGACATACTAACTTTACTTCAGTTCTAACCCATCTTCATTTGTGTTGTCGGCCCTTTTTTTCATATTCTAACTCGTCTCTCTCATCTCCCTCACTCATCCATGTTGCCGCCAAGAGGACAACCGACGTCGGACGTCCTTGTCTTCGTCAGGCTGGCAACCTTCTCGTCTCGACGTCCCGATGCCTTTGCAGCACACACCCCGACAACCCGATGCCTGGTACCCACATCAAACACATGAACTTTTATTTTTCCATAAATATAATGTTCCACCTCCTACCTTGGATTCCACCCTCAGTTTGTTGTATGATCGCTTTAGAAGGATGATGACTGCTACAAAGATTTTGACTTCCGTCAAACCCTGCAGACATAAGCTATTGGCAATACTTTAACTGATATTCAGTACACCTTATCTCAGCATCCTACCAGACCATTTTTGATTGTTCGTGATTCGACTCGTACTGGCTATCGCATCCATGATGACTACGTTCAGAGATATATGGATCATATTGATGCATTCTCTGATCCAAATCGGGTTATTGATCATGATACTAACGATGATGATTGATGGATTTTGCTGCTTAGTTGATTTGTCTAGATGGCTTCGATCTCCTATTACTCACTCCACTTTTTATTTGTAGACTGCTGTATTTTTGGTTTTGAACTTAATAATGAATAAATAAAAGCAATGTTATCTCTTGTTTTGCGCTTACAATATTGCTTTATTTGTGTTATTTCACTCTCTTGTTTATTTGTCATACATACCACTCCACATCTTACGGGGGAGCGAGCCATTTCGATCAAATGACAAAGGAAATATGACGACTCATCACATTGTTATATCAAATTGCTCGAAAAGTTATGGGGGAGCTGTGCTCGTGCTATTCAAAAAAGATTTTCCATATCATTCGTAGTTTGTCAATAATCAAAATGGATATTGTTGGCCCATTCTGTCCCAGTCGACTTGATTTTAATAGTTAACTAAACCATATCCCGATAGGTTGCAATATGACTCATATGAAGATTCAAGAATGCTACGATGCTTGAAGGTTGTAATTGTGATCAATTATGTAATTTTTTATTTTATTGGGTCTAGAACATGTGTACATCAATTTGTACTTGGTACCAGAAGTCCACTCATATAAACCCAACTAGTCCACTCAAATAGCCTACAAGTCCATCTACAAAAAGTCCAACCGATTTAAACCAAAATCTGTAAGCACACTGACTTTTTTTGGAAAATTATTTTTATTTATTTTATATGATTTTTATTTATTAGATTATAATTTATTTTTAATTATGACTATAGATGTACTTTCGTAGCTTTGATTTTTGGAGCACAAGAAATGCCAATCTTTCGAAATATTCTCCACGAGTTTTTACGTAGACAAGTTCACCTTCGATATGATATGTTATGTCCCATCCAAACTTGTCCACTAGCATTCTTTTGACTTCGCACAACTTCGAATAAAATTTAGGCCATTTGATTATTTATCATAATTCTATACCTAACTTCCAATGTGAGTTCAGAACTAGATATAGATCAAAACCATTTGACCCAATATACAATTTTGACCCATTTTGAGCCTACGATATACATGCCAAAAGTGTGCCACTCAATCAAGTTTCCATGTGCTATTTATTTTTAAATGACACATAGACCCAATTAATGGACTCTTGGTGTCTATTTCGATTCGATAAACCATACCGTCTCTAAACTAGGTCAATGAGCCTTTGTAGAGCCATATTAGGTTGCCATGACTTAGTAGAATTATTTTGAGATTATTTTGGAATATTATACGATTTAAGGACAATTTTGTATATATATGATTATATTTATAATAGCCTAATACTATATATAAATGGTTAATTTGAGATGCATATCGACCAAAAATTTTGGCATTGCTAGTGTAGTGGTGTGCTTTGACTAGTTTTTGGACATGGTAGGAAAGGCGGAGTCATATGTGGTTTTCTACTAGAAAAATAAGTTAAAGTTGTGAGTTGACCTCTATAAATGATATATTAGTTATGTATTAAGACTATGACTTTTTAGGAGACCTGATTCGACCGAACTAGCCCGTACTTGATCCGAACTAAATCTAAGTCATGTAGACATGTTGTATGTCCAAAGATGACCATGCAGATGTATATTGAATATACATAATTGGTATTTTTATTTCAATGGTCTAGTAAGTAATTTTGTAAATGATGGTTATATTTAATATATATGTTACTTGCTATTAAATTGATATTTTATTTTGGAATTACGGTAACATTTTCTTAAAATATCTATTAGATTTTGGGATTGTTAGGCTAAATATATAAGTGTGTAAAAGGAGTGTGTAATATATATATATATATATATATATATATATATATATATATATATATATATATATATATATATATATATATATATATATATATATTTTATATTTTATATTTTATATATATATATATATATTTTATATTTTATATTTTATATATATATATATATTTTATATATATATATAACTATATATATATATAAAATATATATATATATATAAAATATAAAATATAAAATATATATATATATATATATATATATATATATATATATATATATATATATATATATATATATAGTTAGTTAGTTATATATATATATATATATATATATATATATATATATATATATATATATATATATATATATATATATATATATATATATATATATATATATATATAGTTAGTTAGTTAGTTAGTTATATATATATATATATATATATATATATATATATATATATATATATATATATATATATATATATATATATATATATATATATATATATATATATAGTTAGTTAGTTAGTTAGTTAGTTAAAAATATATATATATATATATATATATATTTTATATATATATATATATATATATATATATATATATATATATATATATATATATATATATATATATATATATAGTTAGTTAGTTAGTTAGTTTTATATATATATATATATATATATATATATATATATATATATATATATATATATATATATATATATATATATATATATATAGTTAGTTAGTTAGTTAGTTAGTTACATATATATGTAACTAACTAACTAACTAACTAACTAACAGAACAATATGCCCATACTGGTAGTCTATTCGAGGATAGACTTCCAAAAGCTAGTCTGGCCATGCGAACAGACGCTCCTTATCATACGGCACTGCCTGATCACTTCCCGTATGAGCTTATCCGCGTTGTACTTGATGGAACTGGGGATTCCCAGGGCCCTTCCTTTGGTGTGCGTATTGATCGATAGAAAGTTGAAAAGATCTAATACGTGTTCTAACCCTTCATAGGCGAAAACTAGGGTTCACGAATTATACCTGCGGCGGAAAGGAGACAAGTAATTCCTGGCAATCTCGAACGGACGACCCCAAGATCTTCTTCACGTATTCCTTCCTCGAGTTGGACGTCGTGTGGACGACGATCTTTCAACCTTTTCTTCTCCTTGGCAGCCCTCTCTTTCTCTCCTTACGTGAATCACGAATTTAGAGAAAATTTCCGATTTCTGATCAGTAATCTGGCGGCCAGAGAATCGAGGATATATATAGGCTACGGCAGAGACCATGAGGAGAAATTAGGGTTAGACCTCCTAACGGATCTAGATATCCCGTATTCAGCCCGAACACACAATCCAAGCCCATTAACAATAGCTCGGTCCACTAATGAGCTATTGTTGTACTACCTCCCTAATCCCAAATTATGTTTGTGGGCTCCTTTTATTATATGCTCGTTTGGCATTCCATGTTAAGATATCGTATGTCCGTCGATCAAATTAAGTTACTGACAACTATATTGATTCGACATCTTTTATCCTTAAGTAGTACCGCTCAACTTTATTTGTCATGTCGGATATAATCCACCTGCAGGGTTTACATGACAATCCTTATGAGCTCCTTAAGAGGACATCATCAACCCGATGTATCGGGACATGGATTCCATTTATAATCAACAGTCCATCATACATACAATGTTATTACCCAATTCATAGAGGTTGTTGATCCATAATGAATCTCACTCTTTTATGAGTCAAAATAATACACACTGCATATACATGTCCGTTATTATATCCGGATTAAGAGCACAAGCATCCATAATAACAGAGGTGTTTATTCTCTTATGTAGTCAGTACAAAGAGAACAACCTCAAATGGTCCTGTTCAATACATACAAAGTGTACTAGTGTAAACCTATAGTCAAGATAGACTAATACCAGATTACACTACAACCTTTCCAATAGATTGTCCAAGTCCATCTAGGTTGTGAACTATTTATATACTCCATAGGAAACTGATAATATGATCTTCTGTGTGACACCACACACTATATTATCTACAATATAGAATATCAGACATTTGTATTAACACTTGCAACAAATACAATATGCAAACATTTGTCCATATGATTCTCATTCAAAATTTAAAGAAATAAGGTTACTACAAAAGTGATGCTTTTAGTATATAACCCTAACAATCTCCCACTTATACTCAAAGCATTGCTTTTCAGTATACTGTTACAAATCTCCCACTTATACTTAAAGCCATGCTGCTACACATCTGACTCCCATTCCCTCAACATGACTGTCAAAAGCCTTAGCTGGTAAGCTCTTTGTAAAGGGATCAGCTAGGTTGTCGGCTGATGCTATCTTGATCACAGTAACTTTTTCTTTCTTTATGAAATCTCATATCAGGTGGTACTTATGCTCAATGTGTTTGCCTGTCTTATGGGCTCGTGGTTCCTTCGAGTTTGCAACTGCACCACTATTATCACAATAAAGTGTAATAGACTTAGGCAATCTAGGTCCCACATCCAAGTCTAACAGAAAGTTTCTGAGCCAAATCGCTTCTTTGGCTGCCTCAGAGGCTGCCACATACTTGACTTCCATGGTGGAATCAGCAATACATTTTTGCTTGATACTCCTCCACACAATGGTTCCACCTCCCAAAGTAAACACATAACCTGAGGTAGATTTCCTGGAATCCCTATCTGACTGAAAATCTGAGTCTGTATACCCCAAGGGAACTAAACTATCTGCCTGGTAAACTAGCATATACTCTTTAGTCCTTTTCAGGTACTTTAAAATATGCTTTACGGCAGTCCAATGCTCTTGTCCTGGGTTAGACTGATATCTGCTGACCATGCCTACGGCAAAGCAGATATCTGGTCTCGTACATAGCATTGCATACATTAAGCTTCATACTGCTGAAGCATAAGGAACTGCCTTCATGTTCTCTATCTCTTTAGGTGTCCTCGGATACTGCTCCTTTGATAGAGTAATTTCATGTCTAGAAGGTAAGAAACCTTTCTTAGAATTTTGCATACTAAAACGAGTTAGTACAGTATCGATATAGGAAGCTTGGGATAAGCCCAACATCCTTTTCTTGCGATCTCGTAGAACTTTGATCCCAAGGATGTGACCTACTTCTCCCAAGTCCTTTATATCAAACTGTTTGGATAACCATACCCTTACATCAGATAATACCTTCATATTGTTTCCAATGAGCAAGATGTCATCCACATAAAGTACTAGGAACACCACCACGTTTTCATCACACTTTCTGTATACACATGATTCATCCTGACATTGATCAAATCTATAGGATTTTATCACCTAATCAAAACATATGTTCCAAGATCTGGAAGCTTGCTTAAGTCCATAAATGGACTTCTTGAGCTTACAAACAAGATGCTCCTGGCCCTTTTCAATGAACCCGTCTGGTTGCTTCATATAGATGTCTTCCTCAAGACTTCCATTAAGGAAAGCTGTCTTGACATCCATTTGCCAAATCTCATAATCGAGATGAGCTGCAATAGATAAAATAATCCGAATAGACTTAAGCATGGTTACAGGAGAAAAGGTTTCCTCATAATCGATACCCTCTCTTTGAGTAAAACCTTTTGCTACAAGCCGAGCTTTAAAGATTTCAACCTTACCGTCTGATCCCCTTTTTCTCTTATAGACCCACTTGCATCCAATGGCTTTTACACCAACGGGTGGTTCTATAAGTTCCCAGACCTGATTAGAATCCATAGATTCTATTTCAGATATCATTGCTTTTTGCCAAGACTCTGCATCTTTATCTTGGAGTGCTTCATTGTAGGTACAGGGATCATAATCTTGTTCCTCAGGGACGAAGTCTGACGACTCTCCCAAGAACATATATCTATCAGGTTGTATCACAACCCTCCCACTACGATGAGGCACTATCGGTTGTGGTGTAACATTTGTAACACGTTGTGCAGTTATTTGTGGTTCAACCTCTTGTACTATTGGTACTGAAGTACTTGGTGTCTCACGTCTCAGTTCTTCTAGAACAACTCTACTTGTGGGTTTATGGTTCATCACATAGTCTTCCTCTAAGAATCGGGCATTGGTGCTAACAATGACCTTCTGATCCTTAGAACTATAAAATAAACCTCCTTTCGTTCCTCTTGGATAGCCTACAAACAAGCGTACTTCTGTACGAGATTCCAACTTATCTGCTTTGCCATTCAGCACATGTGCTGGACTAGCCCAAATGCGAACATGTTTTAGACTAGGCTTATGTTCAATCCACAGCTCTGTGGGAGTAAGAGGTACTGACTTAGAAGGAACTAAGTTCAAAATATAAGCTGCAGTCTCTAAGGCATATCTCCAAAACGAATCTGGCAAATCCGAATAACTCATCATTGATCTAACCATGTCCATAAGAGTTCTATTCCTTCTTTCGGCTACACCATTCTGTTGGGGCATTCCAGGTGCAGTCAATTGGGATGCAATTCCAGCCTCTGATAAATAATCCCTAAACTCTCCAAAGAGGTACTCGCCATCACGATCTGATCGTAATGACTTGATACATTTTCCATGACGTTTCTTCGTTTCAGCCTTGTACTCTTTGAATTTCTCAAAGCACTCAGACTTACGGTGCATCAAATAAATGTATCTATACCTTGAATAATCGTCAATAAATGTGATAAAATATTCAAAGCCACCTTTAGCTTGGATAGTCATGGGTCCACACAAATCAGAATAAACCAATTCTAACACATCTTTGGCCCTATACCCCTTTGCCGTAAAAGGCCTTTTGGTTATTTTACCTTCCAAGCAGGATTCACAGACTAGTAGTGCCTCCACTTCTAATGAACTCAAAGGTCCATCTTCAACCAGTTTTTGAATCCTTCTTAGGTTAATATACTCCAATCGCAAGTGCCAAAGATATGTTTGGTTCATACAAGAAGGTTCTTTTCTTTTATTTAAGTTAGATGACATATTATTCATTTCCATAAGTTGCATTGTGGGCGAAATAGGATTAATGACATACAAATTATCAACCAATGTACCAGAACAGATAAAATGTTTATTCTTTCTAATAACAATATTGTCATTAAAATAAACTGAATATCCATCCTTAACTAACATAGAAACAGAAAATAAATTTCTTCTAAGTGAAGGTGCATAAAGACAATCTCTCAATGTCAAAGACTTATTTCTACCAAAAGATAAAGTAACATCTCCTAATACAATGACCGATACTTTTGTAGCATCACCCATGAACAAGCATATCTCTCCATCACTGAGCCGTCTGATTTTCGGGAACCCCTGTAATGTATTGCAGACATGATTAGTGGCTCTGTATCTACACACCAGGTGCCGGTAGATAACACCGCTAAACATGTTTCAACTACTAGTAAATGAGATATACCTTCTTTGTTTTCTTGTTTGAGAAGTGGACAATCAGTCTTCCAATGTCCTGACCCTTTGCACTTGAAACATTTGCCTTTCGGCTTTTTTACCACGCCTTGAGGTCCCATTCCCTTCTTTGCTGAGTTTGCCTATTTCTGAATGTTATTATTCTTCTTACCGCCTTTTGGCTTAGAAGTAGAAGCCTTTTCAGAAACAAAAATATGACCACTCTGCCTAAAGAGAGATTCAGCATCCTGTAGCTCTTTTGCAAGTTCTGCCAAACTATACAACCTTTTGTTCATGTTGTAATTAAGGCAAAAATTGTCAAAACTTTTAGGCAGAGTCCCGAGAATGATATCGACCTGGAATTCCCCATCGATTTTAGCTCCAAGGATCTCCATCTCATTCAGATGACCCATCATCTTGAGAACATGATCCCTTACTAGTGTACCCTCAGCCATTTTTATATTCATCAAACATTTCATAGCAAACTGCCCAGCTGCTCTACTCTGATCTCCGAAGAGTTCCGTGAGGTTATACATCATGTCATAAGCTGTGGCCATGGCCTGATGCTGATGTTGCAGTACATTTGACATAGATGCCAGAATGTAACATCGTGCCATCTCATCTGCCTTTTTCTACTTCTTATAAGTCTCTTTGACCTCTTCATCAGAGTTAGCATCAGGCTTAGGTGGGCATTCCTCAACAAGTACATATTTGTACTCCTCAGCAGTCAGAACAATGTCCAAATTACGTTTCCAGTCAATATAATTAGGTCTAGTAAGTTTGTTTTCTTTAAAAATCACCATAAGTGGACTGAAAGAACCCATTTTTGAAATCCTGAGAATCATATAAATAAAATTATGTAGGGCAAAAAAACTTTTTGAATTAACTAAATATTGATTCCCTCAAAACAATAATAAGAAATTCACCAACACCTTGAACACTATGAATTTAGCATGCCACGATAGTATGGACGTATACAAATTCAACTTTGTTCAAGTAGATTTTTCTTATTAATTTTACTATCATGTCAATATAACTTTATGACAAATAAAATTAATATGCTGGTCCTGCTCTGGTCATACAAATAATAGCAGTGACTCCGATGGGGAGGATACCATTATTTGTATCTAAGTATATACCATTACTTGATACTAAGTCCTTTAGCTTGTAATGAGTTCCTTCAGATGGAGAAGTGAACACATACTAGGTAACTTTCTACAATTATCCCTAAGGAAGTTTGTACTGGTGATCCATAATTATACTCATCCGATATGGAGGAAAGCACTAAAGCCAACACGCAAGTATAATTACATCACCTACAAACCAGTAATGGAGACCATAGGATTTATACTAAATAAAAATCCTCTTCCACTTAGTTATTTAACAATGAGGGTTTTTCTACTAGTTGATATTATGTCCATGTTGTCCATTATTAATATAGGCTTAGTTTTTTAAAAAAAACAACCACACAATAATAAACATGCATAATCAAAAAAAGCAAATAACAAAAATGAGAAAAAATATCCAACTATTATGGTCATCTTTGCTGCTCCGTCCTCAACTATTCGAATCCAAAATCTGGTGCTGCGCAGATCTATTCGGGGTTCGACCTTCATCGAAAATTATCGAAAATTATCTGTCTGCCTCTGGACTGCTTAAAACCAGCATCTCGTCCGACGTCAGAAACAACCACCACCGCCATCACGATTGATTAAAAATAATAGAAATTATATCAATCCTATGCCTCCCTAAGGAGTTCACACATAATCTAGATTGCAAAATTAAAATAATAAGCATGATCAACCCTCATGATTTTAATTACATCCACAGCAACAACATCCACGACATGTCCGTGGTTTAAACTACACAATCAAAAACATGCATTGGACCATAATAGTCGGATCTAAGATGCCTGTAAAATCGAGTTAGAATAGTTCTACATCTATCGACTATTACACAGCGCAGGTTTTATTGGACAACATGGACGTATCAATCAATACGTAGATCCAAAGTCGCATCCATGATGACTACGTTCAGAGATATATGGATCATATTGATGCATTCTCTGATCCAAGTCGGGTTATTGATCATGATATTAACGATGATGATTGATGGATTTTGCTGCTTAGTTGATTTGTCTAGATGGCTTCGATCTCCTATTACTCACTCTACTTTTTATTTGTAGACTGCTGTATTTTTGGTTTTGAACTTAATAATGAATAAATAAAAGCAATGTTATCTCTTGTTTTGCACTTACAATATTGCTTTATTTGTGTTATTTCATTCTCTTGTTTATT